>CM022762.1:29714377-29734377 GCA_012411365.1 Ameiurus melas
ATGGAAACATTGCCATTAAACGGCTCGTCTCGCCAGCTCCTTACGTAAACGCGGACTTTCGACAGGCCGTAAAACGGTCACCGAAGATACCCCGGATCGGACTCATAGTCTGATCTAAGCCAATATTCCGTTCTTCGGGCATTACAGTACAGTAGAAATATGTATGAGATTTATTTAGACCGTCGTTATGTGAATGTCGGGTTTGAGAAACTCAAACTCCAGACCGACGATTGGGGCGTTTTTTGACTTTCGCGCCTGTAGGGGGAGAAACGATCGGTTCAAAGGTTTCTGCTCGTCTCTAGTTCGCTCCATTAGGACTAAAGCGGATAAATCTCTTTAACGGCGCGACTCTGCTGGATTTCTCCCGTCTCTCCGTCTGTCTCCTCCTGAGCGGTTTCTATTTGATTTGTAGTGGGTATTACTTTCCAAATGGAACCAGGCACCCAACTTTGTTCCTGTGTGTGTGTGTGTGTGTGTGTGTGTGTGTGTGTGTGTGTGTGCATGCACGAGATCTATACACCCTCTTCACTTCTTGGTGGGAGGGGTCATTTTACAGGGGCGCGTGGTTTTTTCGTGAGCCTCAGACAAGAAGACTCCAATTGCAGACCCAATTTTTATCCGTGGACTGCAGCCAGACACTTGGGTTTCACTGGCATTCCACACACACACACACACACACACACAAAATCGAGTGCTAGAGAAGATACGACCAAGCAGAAAGTGTGTTTCAGAAGTCTGAAAAGGAACGAGGAGATGACGTCATCAAAACGCGCGCGTGTGTCAGATAACGTGAAGAACCTCACTGTGGTTTCTCCGAGCGGCACAAAACGTAAACCTCAAACAATCAGGGTTCCTTTTGTTGTTGTTGGACGCAGCTCTGATGTTCTGCCCGTGTTTAACCTCTGGGGTGATCTTTCCACCTGAATTCCCACCGCTCACATCCGTGAAGAGTCACTCGTTTCCGTCCTCGATCTCACAAAGGCATGCTTGTTCTCAAACGAAACAAACACAGCAAAGACACTTTCGAGATTCGTCCCAGTACACGTAGTGTTACAGCAAGCGTTCCGTGTTAAAACGCTTATTAAAGGAGCCTGTGGTCCTGGGGTTCAGTAAACGATGTTCCCCCGTCATGAGAAGCTTCTAAAGGAGATAGCAAGGTACAGCGGAAGTGAGAAGGATGTAGGAGTGAGTGGACAAACAGGATTTCCGGACAGCTTTCACTCGTCAAGCTCGAGAAACCCCCCTCGATGGGAGAAAATTGAGTTTTGGGGCTGTTTCTTTGGAGATATGTGGCTGCTTCCTTCCTGAAAAGAGGGGGGGGGGAACCTCTTCATTCTCTTCTTCACTGGCACCAAAGCCGAAGTTGCGACTTATTTACCAGGCCTTTATGGGAGAAACCCAGCAGGAATCCCTCGATCGCCGTGTGAAAGCAAGAGATGAACAATAGTGCCTGCCATGTGCCTAGCCCTAAACAATTCACCCCTCACTTACTCTCTTGCTCTCGCTCTTTCCGTTTACTGACCCCCAGTCGGTCCATCTCCCTCCATCGGCACTTCCACATCCACCTAAAGCAACACAAATAAACCGAGCAAAATAAAGGAAATTGGCGGGCAGGGTTATGAAACAGAACAGACGTTTGTGGAGGTTCTCAGGACCCCGAGGTGACCCCCCCAACCCCCACCTCCACTGCACAAATCTTCTCAAAAAAGTATAGGAGTCTTTCTGTGCTCTACCAACCCAACAATATCCGAACCTCCCTACACGAAGGCGTGCTGGGTCGGCGCTGCCCGAGGTTGTGGTGAGGTAAGGCCCGGATAATTACAGAGCAAAGAAGTGAAGTCTGGACCGTTTATAGCAGACCATTCGAACAGTCATTTTCCATTCCATTGGGCGAAACGAAGCGCGCTAAAACCAATAATAGAGATTTGGAAAATGTCTTGCAAAAAAAAACTGCTCAGAAAACTCTTAGCCTCAGAATATAACGCCTTATCAGCACCAGACAGGTCTCAGGGTGGAATCGTACGGAGCCCGAAACAGCGGAGGACTTCACTCGATGCTAAGTGGACACTATACTTCTCGTTTCATTTGCAACCTGATGTTCTGTTTGCACTACGCAACCAGATACGGCGTTCACGCTACACAACGTTTTACCTGCAAGAGTCTAAAAATAAACGTGAGAGCTATCCGTCCGTCACGGGCCAGCCAAGAGCAACCGGCTGGGAGGATGTTTTTTCTTGATATTACAAGGTAATAAACTAAAAGGATGACAGACAGGGGAGTCTGGGTTAGAAAATGCTAATCGATCTGGTGTTTTCATCAACTCCGCTCATGCTAAAAACCCCCAAAGATGACGTAAATGTGATTGGAGAGAACAGACAATATCCGAAGTGCACGGCCTGTTTTTATGCCTATGTGAGGCAGAAGAAAGCAGCGCAGACACGACGGCGTAATGGATAGATTTGATGGATGTTCGCCCGGTCGTCGTGGTGACGCGAGATATTTCTTTCGCTAATTAAACCGAGAAAACCTTCTCGGATCCGTTCTGCCTACAGACGCAGTGCTCAAGCATCATTTATTCCAAAAACCTCCATCGCTCGCTCTTTGTTATTGATGGACCAACTCTTCCACCTCAGCCAAGCGTAAAAACTGTGTGACAAACAGCAGAGCTGATGTTCATTGTGATGGCCCACTTCCTGCTGGGCGTTTATTGTGCATCTCTACACTCGGACAAAAGCGAAAAAAAATAAAAGATAAAGCGTTTAAGGAAAATCCCTCACCAGAGTTCCCACCGTATTTCACCTGTCAGGAAGGGAAAATGTTTTCTGTGGCCACAGACATACCCTCCTGCTAGGGCAGACTCTACAGTTATTGTCCTGCTTCAGAACATGCACTGAATCCTCCCTGTGACTCGTCCCTACTTGACTTCTTTCAGCCTAGATAAAAACACTGGGCCAATGTTCTGAAGTGTGCTGGCACTCGGGGAAGTTACCGCTGAATAAAAACCTAGGGGTGGTATCCTCTCTCACGCTCCCCGTCAAATCAGAAGGACACTAGCCAATCAAGGGAAGGCTGACACTGGAGACTCCTTCCGTAGAAGTCTCAGACTGGCTCCGTGTCACCTCATAGGTTTTTTCGAGACAGTGAGTATGTACTCCGGGGCTTGCTTAACACTTTCCGAACCTGTCATGACTTCTTCAAAGACTTCTCCAGGAATAGTTCTCTCCTGAACGCTTACTCGGACTTCTCCGAGTCGGCTCGTGCTGCAAAAAGTTGCTCGACACTCTGGAGACCTTCCCTGGAGCCTTGCAGACCAAATTAGCAGCTCTGGCTTCTCCAGACCTTCTCCAATGCGTCTCGGGATCTCTCGGAGGCTTCTCCTAAACGTTTGACATGATTTTTCAACTCGTCCTCGTTTCCCACAGCCACCCCGATCCTTCTGTAAGCCATCAACGACTTTGACAAAACCATCCGCAAACCAACGGACCTTCTACAATGTCAGAGAGCATTGCCGGAATTCATCTGATTACATATTTGGCAACAGTGAGAGAGGTCTTGGGTTTTGTTCATGACGGTGAAACACCACAACTACAAAGTTACTTCATCTATTTATTTATTTTTGAAAGAAGCTTGAAACAAACTTGAGAGCTGAGAGCGAGAAGGATTTGCACCTGGAAATGTCACGGCCAACAGAGGGCGAAATTAGAAGGGCTCCAGACTCATTCGCCACGAAGATTAACACACAATTTCTCTTCAACTTTAACTTCAGAAAAGCGTCATGTTACGTAGAGAACTCTTTATTTTAATAAACTCGTGGCTCAGTGGCAAGCGAAGAAAAACTAAATGGGGGACAGCGCTGAAAATGATTTTTGTATTGAGCCAAGGAGCTTATGATGTGTCCCAATATGTTCCTTCTGAGATATTTCTGAGAGATATATATATATAAATATATAAATAAATATATATATATTTTTTTTTCCTCCAATTTTTGGACGTTCAATCAGTCAGGATCTAAGAATAAAAGGTATCTTCTATAGATATCAGCCGTCGAGAAAGAGAACGTTTAACAAAGACGGACATGTATGAGGATAAACTGAGGACAAGGAACAAAACGAACACACCTGACTGATTACACATAAGAAATAATGTTTGGAAGGGCAGCTGTGCAGGCAGAACAAGCTGATTTTAGAGTGATCCTTAAAAAAAAAAAAGTCTCATTCGAACAGGTCTCCGTTTGCCAGAACACGCGCCTCGTCCTCCCACAGGCCATCGCACTGAGAGCGCTCTTCAAACCAACTCACAACACCACACAGAGTGATGAAGGGACGAAGCGAGAGAGGGAGGGAAGGAGGAAGGAGGTTCGCCTGTATGCCAATGGCGCTATTGTACTGTATGTGTGTATACGCGGCGTTTCCTACGTAAGTGTTTGGATGTGATTAATTAGGCCGTTATTAGCACACTACAGCTAGAATAGCGTGCCCCCTCCATTCTCTCCCTATGGCCTTCTCCTCTTACAGCCTCAAAGGCCTAATTTGCTTGTTCCAGCAAGGATTACAGGGCGGAGTTTAAAGAGGGGGGATGAAATCCATCTAAAAGCAAGAGGGCCCCTTTGCTCAAGGGTCTTTAATTACCATCGTATCCCCCCCCCCCCATTCTGTTCTCCTGATGATGAACTTGAGACGGAGTTGGCTCACGTCAGCGTTTATACACACTACTAGCAGGAGTTACGTTTCCATTCCCTCCAGTATGAACTGCATGCCAATTTTCCAAAAAAAAAAAAAAAAAAGTGGAACAAAGGAAATGTAAATCCTTGAAACAAAACCGTAATATTTCAGCAAAACGGTCACCGGGCCAGAAATAGTGCCGTGCACACTGTACCTACAAGCGTGGATCGTTTAACCTCTGCACTACTGGTTTATAAAATGGTCTTTAAATGTAAATCTATCGATTTAATAATCACTTAGACGAGCTGCTGAAGAGGAGAAGGAAAGATTACAAAGCCTTTCCTCATCGTTGTACTAACCTCTCTCTGACCGGGATTTAGCTTGATCATACTCTTAGACCCTGACCTATTAATGCTAGCGTGAGGATTTGCTTTACTTCTGTGTGTCGTTGATGCTAAATGCTGTCGTTTGAAATGAACCTGAAATCCTGCGCAGATTAATGGACTGATTGCACCAAGTTCTGGCCCGGAGAGCACACTTTATTCTCCTTTTCTGCCCTGAAGCCAGTCGGATTCCCGGGGTCCCTATTTGTGCGCCACTCCATTGATTTTGTCAGTCTTGATGAGTGAGCCCGAGGCCTTTCCCACAAGCCCCCACTGAGGAGGCCTTCTCCCACAATGCCTGGCAGGGGTGCTGGGAGCCCAACAAAAGAAGTGCAGCTAGAAGTAGTGCAGTGAAATGTGCTGAAAAAGCATTGGAACGTTCTCCTTATTGAAAAGGGACGAAGGGAAGCGCAGAACAGAAAGGGATGGACTGATGGGATGGTGGAGGTAGAAAATGCCAGCATCTCACGCCAAAACATCGACACGGTCAGAGATGGACTGCTTGAGTGCGTCCGAGAACCAAACGTAGACCGTGTCTCAAACGTGACCAAGACCAAGTTTAGTCAAGCGCTGTGTCTTCAGATCCTCCACTGATGAGAGTTTAAACAAGACCGATGATTTCAAAAGCCGTTGTCGAATAAATAAAAGCATTTCGAGTGAATCAAAGGAAGTAAAGATCGCACGCGTTTGTTCTTTATTTTCTATTTTAATCCACAGTGATCCGCTATGATTCCATTGTTGTTGTTTTTTTATAAAAACTCATAACGTTCCACCATTTTCCGTGCCACTGCAGGCCTTGTCCTGAATCAAAGCCTTGGGAAAACCCCTCTGTTTGAAGGCTCAGGAATGTGAACAGGTGGAGCATTGGCCCCGGTTTACAGGCTTGTGTGTAATCAGGAGGATTTACCCCATGGGCCTGACTCTTTCTAAGATCTGTCACACGATACCTCGCAAAGGTCTGACAAGGGCAACAGATAAGGTTTCATTACTGTCAAATCCTAGCGTTTACTGAGTCCTCTCAAAATGATACTACACTGTCTGGTGGGGCTACTGCAAGGATTACATTAAGAACAGTAAAAATGCCATGTTATTTATTTTATATATATATATATATATATATATATATATATACACACACACACACATTACCAATTGTGGAGCCAATCGTTTGGCAATAGGGGAAAGCATACAATCATGCAGATACAGGCCACATCAAACTGGGGGAAAGATCATGATCTCAGAGATGTTGCATGGTTGATGGAGCCAGACAGGTTGGTTTGAATATTTCAGAAACTGCTGATCTCGTGGGATTTTCAGAAAGTTTACACAGAACAGTGCGAAAAACAAACAAAACAAAAAAAAATCTAGCAAGCAGAGACTTCTTGGTGATGATCGAAGTCAGACAGAACGCCCAGACTAGTTCAAGAGGACAGGAACTCTTGAACTCATAACCGTGCTGAAATGCATCTCAGAACACACAACCTTGAGGATGGGCTAAAGCAGCAGAAGTCAAGGTTGGTTCCACACTAGTCAGCCAAGAACAGGAATCTGAGGCTACAAGGGACAGGTGAAGATTGGAAAAGCGTCACTCGCTCTTCTCCATCTTCAATCTATCCAGTTTGGGTGTCCACTGGAGCCCGATGTTGCTTTCGCTCCTGACAAACCGAACGACTAAACGTAAATAAGGCAATAAAAGCATTTACTGCTTAGGCTAAGGTGGTTTAACTTGATCAACATTTTACCAATTTACAAATTCCTTTACGTTCCTGCTGAACGGTTAAGGCTCTGGGTTACTGATCAGAAGGTCGGCGGTTCAAGCCCCAGCACCGCCAAGCTGCCAGTGGAGCTTGATCAAGGCCCTTAAACCCACCGTGTCATGGCCGACCCTGCGCTCTGACCCCAACTTCCTAACAAGCTAGTATGAATTTCATTATACTGTAATATGACAAATAAAGCCTTCTTCTTCTTCTTCCCAATTCACAAACACACCATATTTACACTTTAATGACAAGAATATTTTACACAAGACATACAAAAACATGGATGTCTCAGATAACGGGTGACTGTTGGCACTAAAGGAGGTGGGAAATGGGGGAACTGTAAAATGACAGATAATCATGTTTTATGCAGAGAAGTATGGCTTTCTTTCTCAAATCTCCTCCCACTAATCCCCAGAAGATAACCTCCACAGTGCCTCCCTCTAATCAAGGAGACAGTTTTACAGAGAGGATCATCTTCCCCATGAAACTGAGTAACACCCACATCGTTACTTTCATGCATGCAGCTAGTGTTAATGACATCTGGCCTAGAAGTTGTAGCTTGTGAAAAGTTGTAGCAAGCAGAGGTTGAATCTTGAACTGAGACACACTATAAATCCTTAAACGCTTCTCCAACAATATGTCTAGACCACAGAGGACAAGTTTTACTGAGAACATGCGAGGTATTTTGAGCATTCTTCCGACGACTTCAAGGCAAGCCGGGTTGATGCGTCCTTCACAACAGGCTTCCAAAACCTCCAGAGTGTTGAAGAGGCACTTTGAAGAGGTAAGTGTGCGGCAGTTCAGAAAAATACATAAATAAATAACTAAATAAATAAATAAAGTCACCTCATTTGCTGAAACCACATCAACAACACAGTCAGTGTGAATCGTCACCACAGCACATATCCACCCCGTCCACATGTTTTACGCCGGGTGCCCTTCCTGACGCAACCCTCTCCATTTCCAGGCTTGAGACCAGCGCCGAGAGTACACTGGCTCATGCAAACCCCCAGTGGCTAGGGCCGGTTCCCTGACCGGGAATCAGGGACTAGCCGGTAGTCCATCAGGGACCCTCCACTGAACAAGTCAGTGAGGACCTCAAATTTGAAATTGTTGGAGCTAAATTCTGATTTCCTCAGAGTATAAAACCAAAGCTCCTCGTATCTTAAATAAAACAGGTAGCAAAAGAACTGAAACTTAGCTTTGATTAACATTTGCTGAAGTCATGGGTCGGCCAATCAAAACTCGGGAGGAAGACGCTGCCGCGTTCTGAAAAACATTCACTAGAATGTTCTTTAGTTCAGTGACCGGGTTCACCATGCTGTCCGGCCCCCAACCCGCAGCATTATCAAGTTAAAAATAGAAGAAATGTTCCCTGACAGATCGTCTCAGTCACTCAGTGCTGTTGCTGTGCAGGACTACACCGACTACACTGCAGATCACGAATAGAAAAACATTAAAAACTAAACTAACCAAGCAACTTGCCGGCATGAATAAATCTCTCATGGATTTGAAATCCACACTTTCATGACTGAAAAGTTTGTTTATATGCCTCAAACAGTGTGTGTGTGTGTGTGTGTGTGTGTGTGAACCTTCCACTCTTTCAGAAGTCATTAGGGTCACTACAAAGCCCGCCTTCAATCTGCTGCCTTTGAGAAAAGTGTAAAACAACTTCTGGTGTCAGGCTGGGGCAATGATCGATAGTCCTGCCAAGCCCCATTACTCCCCTGAGGAGAATTTCGTCTGTCTCTGTACACACGAGTAGAGGGAAAAAAAAAACTCTGATGTTATTTACGGGGGAACAAAAGAGGGAGCGCCCCTGGAGCCCCCCAGGGACGCAATGTTCCAACAGAGGTCCGATGCTAGGACGTCCTTAAAGAGCAGTCCCCTACGGGCTGTTCGGGAACAGTGGGAAAATAGGGCTGGCCAGGGTTCTGACAGTTCCCCAGGAGAGCCAGAACACAGACAATGTGGTCAAAGCAGCTTGAGCTGAGCCTGTCTCTCCAACCAGCTGTCCAACCACACAGAGGAACGTGTGGAAATTCAACCCCAGGAAGCCCCTTTCTTCTGCCCCTCTCTGATGAAACACCACCATCCTTCGACACTGGGGACAAACAGATTTCAAGATGACAGCATTGACTGATTGTGACTTTTGGGCCTCGAGGAGAAAGTTTTCAACAAAAGCAACATCGAAAAATACATACCGTAAAACTGTATGTACTTTAAAAACCACTCGTCACTACAACAATCCTACTCAAGAAGAGAGGGAGGGTCTACGAACAAACAAACCATCAAAAGACTTCAAATGGGTCAAACTATTTATGGTCTGATTGGCCCAGAAGTGACCCTTCACCTCACATTCACTGACCTGGAAGTTATTTCCTGTTTTGTGCACCCATTTTCTAACTCTATAAAGCCTTTAAAGGAGCAGAGAGAGAGAGAGAGAGACAGCAAGGGGAAGAGAGGGATCTGATCATTAGGCAAGCACAATGGCCACAACTGTGTACCAAGATCACAGGGGGATTTTCAGAGGTCACTCGCTCAACCTCGTAGTGGTGGCCAATTCAGACGAGAGAACAATATGACTCTTAAACATGATCGTTCAGAAGAACTTACGTGGTTATTCTTCAAAATAACGACTGATGCATGTGTTGAAAAAGGGTAAGTCCCTTTAAATTAGCCAGACTGAGAGAGCCCAATCTGTCTGTAATAGCTTGATGTCGGTCATGAACTTGATAACCTTTCACGAGATCAGAGAAATACACAAACATAGCGTTGGCCAGGCCTTCAGCGTCCAGCCTTGGGTCAAGGTCTACTGACCCGTCCCATACTCCTGCTCCAATCGAGCGAAGGTTATGATGGCTCTGCAGTGCAGACAGGGACAACCTTTGGCCAACATCCAAGCCATACTCCAAAATTCTCTCTCTCTCTCGTCTCCCAGCAGAAAGCTGCAGCAGATAACATTCATGTCTCTATATCAGCCGTGTCCTACTCCTCATCCCCCTGGGTCTGGACACCATGCTGATAAAAACGTTAACAAGGTAATGGTGTGATGCACAAATGGGCACGACTGCTGCACAGGAAGGAGAAAAAAAAATGGTCTAACACGAGGAAAGAGTCAGCTTATGGGCGTACAATAAACCCGAGAACAACACCGACATTCTCCTCAGAAAGATCCAGAGATATTAATGTAGACAGTAAGTTACTAGTTTGATTTGCTCGAGCTTATTAATGCTCAGAAGGACCATCTTTCAGGCATCAATGCCCTGAAACCTGACCTGATCTCACAAACAAAAAGGACAGAAACCGTGAGAAGATTCGGCTCGATTTTTATAACCAACAGCAAAATCATTACAGACCACACGGAGCAAAACTTCCAGAAACCCTCATCTACACATTCTGTTTGGACGATAACCTCTTACCAATCGACTAAAGGTAAATGTGTAAATGTTTAAAACCACCGAGCCGAGTGTTGGATCAGCGACAGGCCATGAGACTTTCGAGCTCTGACTGGAGGCTGGCCAGAGATAGCCGGCTTTTGTTATCACGCTGAGATGTTTTTTCAATCTTGCATGCAAGCGACGTCAAGCCCACGGGACTCTGAAAGAATTCAGTGTGCAGAAGCCAAAGGGTTTGTTTGATCTTTAGCTCTTCTCTCCGAAGCCATGTGATGGAGGACACGAGGCCTTTATCTGCTTCCTGTCCCTTGGCTACAGCGGTACAAGTCACTGGGATGTTAATAAGACTAACAGTAGGAAGAAAAAGAACGACAAAAGAAGAAGATGTTTCGTGATTTCCCGTTCCTTACGAATGATTACAGTGAATAATTCGCGTGAAGAAACCTTCACCGACCTTCAGTTCCTCGTCACGCATTTTAGGCCAACGGTTTCTGTTCCCAGGAATTCCGTTTCGTTTAGCAACGTTATAACATGATTATACGCGACGCAGAAATGCCACGTCCCTGAATAGACGCCCTGTTGTGTTTCTGAGGATCGCTTTCTAGTGGGAAGCAGTGCTGCTGCTATGAATAGATAAAACAGTGTAGGGGACAGGCGGTGACAGGCTGACGGGCGATTCAGGACGCGGCGGTGCACTTTAATACCACACATCCCAATCATCCTCCCAATCATTCTCTGCTGTGCAGCATTTGCCGCGTCAAAGCGCTGAGCTCCTGTTGTCAGGAACGTCGTGCATGCGGTGAACCATGAGCACACCATATCGTGTGTGGTGTGTGTGTGTGTGTGTGTACGCTTGTGCCTGTCCCAGAACAGCAGGCGTTCGTTACAAGCCCAAAAAGTAAACATTTGTACAATCGAAAAGCAATTGCAGCGTGCGCAGCTAGGAAAAGAACACGCAAAGTCATAGCCATCACCTTGAAGCTGGGATTACATTCACGTACAGATTGATAGCACACACACACACACAGACACACACATATCTCCGTGAGACAGGAGGTGTGGCCCAGGGCATGGAAATGTCTAGAAATGACTCAGATGATCATTCATTCAGTACTCGGACCGCACAATTGTGTTGAGCAACTTCTTTTTGTTTGTACCTGATATTGTTATTTTAAAATAGGCCTGTGCTAACACAGAATGACATAGGACGGATAATAATAATAATAATAATAATAATAATAATAATAATGTTTCCAGATGAAAAGGCGCGATGAGAGAAACGAGCTTGGGCAACACGTGTGTGTGATGAGTTTACAGAAGGTAAAAGTCAATGTCAGTGAGAGTTATGGAATGGGAGGGCATGTGGAATCAGGCCAAGGGGAAATATCTGACCACAGGCGCCAGCGGCGGAACCGAGCCAAGCACCTGTTACACACACACACACACACACACACACACACACACACACACAAAAGTAAAGATCTGAGCAAGAAAGTCATACAGAGAGGGATGAAAAACATCTCGACGCTGAAGAACCTGGCAGCTGTCATGGCGGTGCTTGCGGGTTCTGTGACGTGTGTGTGTGTGTGTGTGTGTGTGTGTGTGAGTGTGTGTGCGCAAATTCGTAGCGTTCCAGCCCAAATCCCCCCTAGGCTCGCTTTCAAACCAATAATCAAAATCGCCCGACACGTTTAAACTCCACACGCCAGCCGGCGAGTTAATCGGGGATAGGGCGTATACGTATAACAAATACTATACTTCAGTCATACGTTACACTGCCAGCATCAAAGGTGCACTCGTGTATGGCATAAATAGTTTGTCTTAAGCTAGCTACTTAGTGCTCTAATGTTGTATTCGACTAGATCTTGTACCACGTTATTTTCCCCACAACACCTTCTCAACTCGGGAATTCGAGACGGCTACGACTCCCGACATGGCTGCTCACAGCATCAACGATAAGCAAACAATTCACCTCTTACCTTTAAATGAGTTACACTGTACAGTACATGCAAGTATTAGCTTTAGATCAACCGACATACAGACTCGGTGAGGCAACAAGCACAAAGGGTTTCTTCACCACAAGAAGAACTCCTGGCTCTAGCAGCACGAGAACCCGAGTTCTTCTGGCCTCTGTGCAAATGAATGTTCAAGTGTGATGCTGTAAAAAACTCTGGGCTGTCACCCGAACTCATGATCTCTCGCTTGAGCAACTGGATTCACGGGGAGCTCAAATTAGAGTCCTCTGCATCTAAAGGAGCCAGTCGAGGTGGTTCGGGCAACTGGCTAGGACACCTCCTGGACGCCTGCCTGGGGACGGGGTTTCAATGGGGAGAAGACCCAAGGGCAGAACAAGGACTGGATTATCTCTCTCATATGTCCTGGAAGCGGCCGGGTATTCCAGTGGAGGAGCCGTTGGAGGAGGCTAGGGACAGGGCGGTCTGGGCATCTCTGCTGAGATTACTGCCCCTGCGACCCAGACCCAAATAATTGGAAGAGGATGGACGAATGGATGGATGTATTTGAGGAAGGTTCCTTTCCGAGCTTCCTACTTAAGTTGAAAGACAGGATAATCTATAAAACTAGAAAGCTTGCTATTTGAATTCTAATCACAGGGATTCGTTCATGTATTCCACATTAACAAATTGTTTGGGTTTTTTTTAAATGTAAGTGGAGTGTAAGGAACAAAGGAAGCTGAAACTACATGACTGGCTTCCCTCCCAGTCGCATGTGCGCTCTTTCTAATTTAATGCCACAGACAGACTGGCTCATGCATGCGCAAGCCTTTGTTATATTTGTGGGTGCTGGTCACCCCATGACCCTAAATCCCAGGAGCCAGACTTGGCCTAATGAGGAAGCCGGCAGCTGGCATGCAATTCAGCTTATTACTGAAATCACACGCGCACGCTCCTCAACCCACAGCGGCGCCACTTAACTACATCATCACTCCAATGGAGGTGTGAGAGAGCGAGGGAGGAAGTGATAAAACACACAAAAGCCAGGCTTACTGCCTCCTTCCTTCCCACACACACCAAATCTCAAAACACCCACTATCCATCAACCTCTCGTACCCGCCGAGCTTATTCTGGTAGTTGGTTATACAATATACCATGACGTTTAACAAGACGTTGGGGTGCTTCAAAGCATGACCACTACACAGGTGTGAAGACTGACTCCTCCCAAATGAAACGAAGGCAATAATATTGTGATTATTGACTATAAATCAATAACCGTCACTACGTTCAGCTCAGGTTACTTCTCTTGCATGAATTTGTAAGTACTTTTTCCATCAATGCATTGATTTATTTGTTCAGTTTTTGTTCTTGCGAATATCCGTTCAGAGGAGGACTTGCTCTAATCGTGTTGCGGCATAAACCAACTGCGCTTGAGCTTCAGATCGGACGACGACGATGACCGGACGTTGAACTACAGGATTTCCTGTTAGAGGGGAGAACTTGTGGTTCCATTAATTACGGTAAGTCACCCAGGCCGCAAAGCATCCCCACACCACCACACTGCCACCACCATGTTTCGGGGTTGTGGAATGTTAGCTTCACACCGAGTGTAACGGGACCCACGCCTTCCAAAAAAGTTCCCATTTCGACATCATCCCAAAAGACTCGGGGGTCATCAAGGTGGTTTTTTTTGGCAAATCTGAAACGAGTCTATGTTCCTCTTTGAACTTGCTTTTGAGGGGAGTCCAATATATGTTCATCTGGGTTCTGTTTTGACTTCCTGGACGAGTCGTCAATCCGTTCTGCAGGAATGTTGATAGACCAGCCACTTCTGGGATGATTCCCCAATGCTCCAAGCTCTCTCCATTTGGAGATAATAGTGCTCGCTGTGGCTCGCTGGAGTCCCAGAGCCTTAGAAGTGGCTTTCTAGCCCTTTTTGACGTAGTTCAATAACTTTCTCTCTCATCTTTCTGGGAATTCCTTTCGCTGGTGGTATAGCGAGCTGCCTGTTGAGACCTTCTCGTTTACTCCACACTGCTCTGAGAGGTCTGTTTAAGTGATGTGTAGGTTCAACACGGCTGAATGTGTCTAGTCTAAGTGAGTCCAACTATCTGTTAAATTTCCGTTAACGAATAACTGAATCATTGAACAATCAGAATTTGTTAGACGTTCAAACAAACACACACACACATCAAAAACAGAGCTTGGTTTTAATGCACTAAGCAAACACCACGTTAGCTCAATCACAATCTCGCCACAAGTAAGAAGTGCTAATCCATTTTTATTGTTATTTTGGAAGGGAATTCAGAGCGAGGGCATGCCCGAGCATGCATGCACTCTCTAATAAATGGGATGAAGGCTGCCTCAGTTCTCGAAATGCCTACAAAAAAGCGTCCTCCTTTCAAACAGGCCATTATCCACAAACACACACACTCGACCCTGGGCTAACAATGACATGCATGCCTTTTCTGTGTGTTTGTGTTCGGAAGCAGAAGAGGAGGACGCCAGCCGGATTTACAGCGTCCTCCTTGTGTCGTCAGATTGATTGTGGACAAGTCAAGTGATCTAGCGTCCCTCAGGGCATTCGCGCTAGACACACTCCGGTCCGAAACAAAAGCAAGGAGTCGAGGAGCTTTCCAAGAACTTGGGGAGTGATTAACGGAAACCAGGGACGGCAGGAGCCGGACTGATCAATATCAGGGACGTATAGTGAAGCGTGTTTAGCAGGGACTGAGCAATACACACATTACATATGACTGTATGACAAATGATCTAGAAATCCCAGCAAACAACGTGATCCAGGGTTCTCTACAGAGTGTGTAGGGCCACAAATCAGACTATAAATATCCTAGAACGGTGTGAGCTATTTAAAGTCCTTTTTGTGAGCGTTATGCCGTACTCTCACTACATAACCAAGTGTTGTCCTGAAACCCAAGTGTCTATTAGCTTTTCCCAATAAAACGCAGAGTATTTTAGGATGCTGTCTCCACGACTACTGCCCAAGTTAGATAAAGATCATATTATTAGTCTGCATGTAAACACATTAACGTCTCCACCCTTAAAAATAACAACTGCACTTATAGTGTAAACAATGTCCAAACCAAAATAAATGGGACATACAGTAGGCAGGACCGTTCGCAGCGCAATCCAGGACAAATAGCGTCGTTTGTCAAGTACATAAACCCTGCTCTGGAAGTAAGTGGGATTAATTAGCACCATTTCGTCCAATCTTTTAGCTTCGAACGGGCTAGAAAAAGGAGGAAAAGGTCAAAAGGAATTATTCGCACACACATGGTACAGCCAGAGCAAAAAGGCTGGACTTGTTTTGTCGCTTCGTACCCACTGGCACCCTTCAAACGAGGCAGCGCAAACAGGGTACTCGAGTTTTCCAACTTCATTAGAGACTGGAGGCTTTAAAAATAAATAAATAAATAAATAAAAAACAAGCCCAGGATTTGAAGGGCCTATTGGACCCTTGTATTGTTTTCTTAATGGAGCTTGTTGCTGGGGCCTCATGGTTGGTTTAGTGTATGAATGTGTGTGTGTGTGTGTGTGAGGTCGAATGTGGGACTTGACGTGGATGAGCAAGAGAACGATTTCCAGGCCAAGGCCAAAGCAAGCCTTTGATAGAGCAAGAGGGACGAGAGTCAATTGACAACAACGAGAGCAGTAAATATAAATGCCTTACGCTCATTATAGAGCATCCAAGCAACAGGATTCGTCGGCTAATGAATGCCAATGCCCCGACCTCGGTGCGCTTAGGCATCAGTTAGTCTAAACGCCTCGGAGCATCATGGGTAAAACATACGCACTCCAGTCATACATACGCTCAAATATGATCAAAGACTTTCACAACGCTGTGGTAATGTACGACTAATTGGGTCCGTGGAAGTCGTTTCGTTCATTTGTTTATTTTCCATTTTTTAAAAAAAAAAAGAGAAGCGCGTGACTAAAACGTTACCACATGACCGATATATCGACGGTGCAACACTTCGGCGCCGCTGCTGCCGCGGTTTTGTTTGACACGTACATATCTTATAGCTCTAGGGTATACAAGTCAAACTACAACTTCCTGAAGATCTGGTAAAGCTGAAAAGTCGGCCATTTTGGATTAACAGATCATAAAGGAGCTGGTGCTGTTTTTTTTTTTCCCCCCGAAAGACTCATTCGGTAATGATTAGCTGCCAAACCAGCTTTACCAGCGCGCGCACACGCCACACACGCACACACACACACCCCAATGGAATATCAAACGCTCTTCAAGCCTGGGATATTACAGTATCACAAAACAGCTTGGGAAGATCTACACACCAAAGGAAGCACAACACACACTATACACCTGGTCACATACGGACACAGATAGATAACCCCTCGCTGACACGCGCAGACACCTCGGAACCCTGAAAGGAGAACGTGTTCCACAAACCTGCTGCGTTTCGTCAATCTAGATACGTCAGGACCGGTACGCTGCTGACGCGATCCTCCCTGCTTCGTTTTACTCGATCGACGCGCGTGAGAGTGGAAGAGTGGGAGAAAGCGCTCGAGGAAGTCGAGCAAGAGGCAAGACTGAGGTTTACCACGGCCATGTGGCGTGTGACGACGAAACAAATCCGGACAATGCGAAAACTTTCAAACCCGCTAAACGACTCGGTGTGTACAACGTAGTCTTCGTTCCAGGACTCCCTCACACACCCCGAGAGACTGGGCTTTGGGAATCATGGCCATCGCACTTCTGCAAGATAAGCTGACTTGAGAACAGCTGAAAAAAACACACACACACAGTCCGAAGCATAAAAAAGACCAACTGTCATGTTAATAAAAAAGAAGAAACGTAATGACACGCTTCTTTAGGGCTGCGCTTCGGCGACGGCCGACGTGCCCAACTCTCTAACCGTCTCCTGAGACGAAGCTTAGCATTTTCTATCTATTTATTTATTTATTTATCTAATCCCGAGTCGATCTCAGGCCGGTCCGATGATTGACCCGAGCAGGCTTTGCGGCAGGTGCTGAAGACGCCACAAAGGCAGGAACAGTCCAACGTGTGGAATCAACGACAGGCGCTTGGTACGAGAACAAGTGCAGCGATGTAATTCCAATCCTAACAGGACCGCTCGGGCACATTTTTTTGGGGGGGGGGGCTTTTGGTCTGAAACATAGCGGAGATACCGAGCTGAAGAGCTTCCATTTGGAAAGCAAAGGACACGCTCAGATCAGACTCTGGGTGAAGATTCCCATACACTCAGAAAGGAGGGTGAGGGAGACGGTCCGGTTTAGATCGGACACATAGCTTCAATAGAAGAGACTAGGCGTGAGTACCGAAACAGTTGGGACACTCGCTTAGATTTAAATACAGACCTAGGCACGGTGGAGAGTCTTGAAGGATACACCGTCGAGATACTGAACATTTCACCTCTCCGTCTTTCCGTTTTCGATTTCACTTCATACTTTATCATTAGGAACTCCCAGAAGGCTGGGATTTGTTCGTCGTGACTGGACGGGAGCGCTGGCCCGTACTTTAGCCGAGATCTCTTTACTAAACTCTTATTTAAAAATTCATATAGCTTCAATCCGTCTCCAGGTAAAGCCAGGGCCATGCCGTGGTCCCAGAGTGCAACAGTGACCGGACAGCTGGCTGATGAGTGACTCCATCACCTGAACATCTGGATGGAGGGATGAATGGATGGATGGATAGAAGTATGGATGGATAGAAGTACGGATGGATAGAAGTACGGATGGATAGAAGTATGGATGGATGGAAGTATGGATGGATGGGTGGAGGTATGGAAGGAGATCCCAATGTTTGGTACAACTGCATCATTCCTGTGCAACATGGACTCGTTCACAAACAACACTCACGCCACTTATCTACAGAATTGTGGTAAACATAATAAGAAGAATAAACATCATGAAGAAGAAGAAGAAGAAGAAGAAGAAGAAGAAGAAGAAGAAGAAGAAGAAGAGGAAGACTTACACTGAGTGCCCAGCCACAAAGTTAGGAGCAGCCCAGGCAGGAGTGGGAGCTTCATGGTAAGGACCGCTCCACCAACCTCACACCGTTTCCCCCGCGACTTTCAGCGTACAAAGTTATACTACAAACATATACAGGTAACAAACGTGTAAATCCTCTAAACAGGAACCGACCCAGACCCAGCGCTCATTTCCCACAGCCCGGTGTTTCGGGTCCGCGTCCCCGGCGGAGTTGTGTAACGGACTGTGGAGCGGAGCGGAGCTGAACCAGCAGGGGGAGTGGGGGGAGGGAGGGAGGGGTGGGGAGAGAACGTGCAGCAGCTGCAGCGCGAGCGCCGGACCGTACCAACTCCCTCAAAGACGGCGGGGGGTTCTTTGGTCCTTTTAAGATTAAAATGTCGTCTTTCCTAAGCGCGGAGTAACGCGATTTACGACACGGTAGTAATATAAACCGAAAACGAAGAGCAGTTATAATCAAACGCGGACTAAGAAATATTTCAGTGTTAAATACGCAAGATCATAATAGTACGCACCTGTAGTAACTATGGTAACGTCCATGACGTGGAAAACTAACATCCACACTATTATTATTATTATTATCAATACTAGCGACAACAGATTTTAGCGTTAAGTAGTTTGTCAGAGGGTGCGGGTCACAGTTACTGTCGAAATTGTTCTCTAAAAATGACAAATAAACTATATCCTAAAGCACTCAAGCCTTTTCCCAAACGCTGAATAATAACACTGAGGTGGGTCAGTACCTCTGTCTCCAAGCAACACACTGAAAGTTTCAGAAGTCTGTTTATTATTTATTTCCCCCACCCTTTAAATCTATTTAAAAAAAAATGTCAATGAACAGACTTAAAGAGCGAAACTGCCTTATAATGTTTCCTCTGGCGGGTGTTAGTTTAGAGCAACGTTGTGGAACGACTCTGGAAGCTTCTCGGTTTCTTTCAGCCGAAGCTGAACGTGGATTCTGCCGATAAAATCCCACCTCTCTTATCTACTCTTCAAGACATGATTTAAAATGACTTCCGTTTAAAGACGTGAAGAAAGTACTATAGCCGTGACCTTGGTGATCTACGTAAACCTATACGTGGTGCGTTCGGAATGAAAGCAAGTTGGGGATTGTGAGGCGGAAGAACACACCGGCATTTTGAGTTGTGACATCACAGTAGCAAACGCTCGGCATCGGAGTTTCGTCACTCATCTGAGGAGCGTTATGACGTCTAGTAGATATGAGGGCAGATGAAAACAAAACAAAAAAACAAACGAGAAGAAAAGCCGAGTGTCTTGGTCAAGCCGCTACGAGCCACCAGAACAGAGTCGGTGTACCTCGGCGCTCGTCTCAGGAACGGTACTGGACGGATGAACAGCATTCGATCCAAATGATCTTCCATCTATTGGTGTTTTGACGGTAGTCAATCGTGGTTGAGATTTGTAAGGGACAAGTGGACCCAAACTATCCCAGCAAATACACGTCTATGGTTGCGTTTAGAAGCGTTCATTATTGCTATTTATATGACGCCAAAATAGCCTGACATTAAAGGTCTCACTGCATTTGAATGTGAGCAAAACGAACAACGGCCGCAGCGATACGGTCACGGACCGTCCGTTCTGCTAGGTATCGTGATTGAGACACAGTCTCACCGAGGCCGAGTTTTGCCTCGGCTCCGGAAGCCAGATTCGGATGAGTTCACCGCCGTCGCTCGCCGGCGGTGCGTGGGCCAGATGAAAGTGGAAACCTGGCGCCGAGCCAGCACTCATTTGTTATCTGAGCTAAATGTTCGAGCAATTAAAGTTAGAAATATTACACATCAGAAAGATTTACCTGTGCGATTTAAATACCGCAATGTACTATTCACTGGCACAGATAAGC
>CM022762.1:29739377-29959997 GCA_012411365.1 Ameiurus melas
AGTCCGTTATGATCCATATAATCACGTGCTGCAATGTGTATGTGGTCAAGCGTCATCTGTGAAAGTAGTGGAGAACAAGCAGGTATCTGGTGTTTTCCTGGCCGTGGTTTTCGGCAGCCTATTTATGTATGCGCTTCAGTTCCTCCACAGTAGGCAGCCAGACATCAGAGAGAGATGGAGATGACCTTCCCTGGCCCGACCTGGCTTGAGCTGAAATTGAGCCGAGCTGCGGGAAGCTGCGACTGATGCTGTTCAGTTTTGTTTTATTTCGTGGGTGTGCTGAAAGGCAAAGCATGATTTAATAAAAAGAGGAACAGCCCCAGTCTCTCCATTCTCTGCCTCTTTTGTCCTGATTCCCCTCCCCATTGATCACATCACAGTTGATTAGGACTGTGTCTGCATTTTAGAGATGTCCATCCATCCATCCATCCATCCATCCACTCATCCATCCATTTTCTGTACAAATCCACTTGTCCATTGCTTTGAGGATGATAACCAAACGAATGCCTAACGTTCAAATTCAACTTCTGGCAGAAGGCTTTCCAAACAAGTGACATGAAATCGATGTGAATTGGACCCCTCTGTGGGCGCACGGTGGCTTTGTGGTTAGCACTTTCTCCTCACATCTCCAGGGTCCGGGGTTCGATTCCCACCGGGGGCGTGTGTGTGTGTAGTATTTATGTTCTCCCCGTGCTGCAGGGGGTTTCCTCCGGGTACTCCGGTTTCCTCCCCCAGTCCAAAGACATGCATGGTAGGCTGATTGGCGTGTCTAAAGTGTCCGTAGTGTATGAATGGGTGTGTGAGTGTGCCCTGCGATGGACTGGCACCCTGTCCAGGGTGTACGCCGCCTTGTACCCGATGCTCCCTGGGATAGGCTCCAGGTTCCCAGTGACCTTGAAAAGGAGTAAGTGGTAGAAGATGGATGGATGGATGGATACCTCTGTCAGAGTCAAGGCTACAGTAATATCAAAAGATGCTTCTACTGCAGATTCCATGGCTGTTGGTCATTTTACTTTTGTAAAGGCATGCCTTTGAAAACCAGTTAATTTATGAGCAGATTGGTAGGGAGATCATTTCATTGGGCTGAGGTAAACTTCCTAGAATATAAAGGATCATGGATACATGATTATTGATCACGTATACATTACAGCACAGTGAAATGCTTTTCTTTGCATACCCCAGCATGTCAGGGAGTGCAGGATCAGCCATGATACAGCACCTCTGGAGCAGAGAGGGTTATTGGGAAACTTGGCAGTGCTGGGGCTTGAACCCTTGACCTTCTCATCCAAGATCCTTAACCATCAAGCCGCCACTACCCCCTTAAGATGTGTACCATGACGCTATACGATTCTCAGTGGCGATCTCCGTAGTGTCTACCTATATTACGAATGGCAGTGAGAGGTCAGGATGAGAGAACAGTTCATTGAGGTTTAAGAAAGCCTCAGAAGCAGCTTCATTTCCATTCGAGACTATTCGGTTTACCATTGAAGACATCCACGATTGGAGCAGCTATGGCGCAAACGCCTATAGAAACGAGATCTTTCAACATTTCAGGACTGAGGCTACGAAGTCATTTCCTCGATTTCCGACTGGTCCATCCTTACCCCGTAAAAATCCCGAACATGACCAAGAACCAAGACGAGGATAAATGTGATGAAAATCCCATTTCTCTAGGCTGACGTATTTAGAAGAAGTTTGGAAACTCAAACATAAGTCTAAATAAAACACGGAGGCACACCCAACTAAAGTAACGCAAGAAACAACATGAGAGCAATTTTGGCTCTAAGTCATGTCTCTCACACTTCAATGCTTTAGACTGACAGCCTCAGTGTTATTCTCTAAATGCCCCACTTTTCGGGCTCTGGTCCTGTTGTGGGGAGATAACACACCAAACACAGCTGGTTTCTGGTGTGTCAATAAAACCCATTTTACGCCTAATTTTCTCGATTAGAGACAGAACGATAACCGTTGTGTCGAAAACTGCATGAGTGAACACATTAGTTACAGTTCGTGCGTAATTAACAGCACCAACAGCGAGCCACAATTGGTGAAAATAAAACATAATGTACTTGATTGTCACAACCTATTTACTGCGCACGTTCTTTAATAGTGGGATAATTGGCGTGTGATTGAACATGACTGCCTATCTTCTATCTGCATTTTAAAATATGCAAATAAATATATATATATATATATATATATATATATATATATATATATATATATACTGTATATATTTACAACTCTGTATATTTCTATACTCCTTATGCGCTAGAGTGTGAAATTACACTGGGTCTTTTGGGATGTATTCATTCACAGGTTTAATTAAATATTCATTAAATAGAAAAAAGGAAGAACAACGAAAGAGAAAGGCACCTATTATTTCTGAGAATGACGACTGTATTGTTTGTAATAATGGTACTCTTTGTGCTCAATACCTCATTGATGACAAGCTCAAGACAATCGCAGGTGGCATAAAACTTGGCATTTGCATTATATACCTTTTAAATATATACCTTATATTATAATATAAGGTATACTATATATATATATATATATATATATATATATATATATATATATATATATATATATATATATATATATATATATATATATATATATCTGATGACCTTTTGTCCATTTTCTCATGGCTGCCTCTGGATCTCTATGCTAGCCTTTGACCTTCTGTCTGGTTTTTGACTTCTTTTGTGGATGAAAAAAAAAAAAAGAAGTATCCAAGTCTTGCAGTTGTGATACTAACTGGTGAGTGACCAAAAAAAAAAAAGTGACATTTGTTGTAAGCCAGCTGGGTATTTCTACAACCGCAATATACGTTCTTGTAGGGACCAAGAGGAGCTGATCTGATTGGATAATGCCTCAGCATGCCTAACTACACTTACACTATGGGTACAGAAATAGCGGCGAAGGTATTTCCTGTGAATGTAGCGCAGGATTACCGGATGTCAGCTGTTAACCCCTTCAAACATCTACACTATATGGCCAAAAGTTTGTGTACACTTGACCATCACACCCATATGTGGTTCTTCCTTAAACTGTTGGATTGTTTAGAATGGCTTTGTACGCTGTAGCATTACAATTTACATTTACAGCATTAGGCAGCCAGAGTGACTTACAATTGTGTAATTTTTATACAAGTGAGCAGTTAATGGTCTTGCTCAAGGGCCCAACAGTGGCAGTGCTCAGATTTGAACACACAACCTTCCGATCAGAAGTCCAACATCTTAAACACTGAGCTACCAGTTCCCCAATTTCCTTCCACTGGAAACAAGAGGCCCAAACCTTTCCGGTGTCCATAGCAACCTCCATGCAGACATGTTGTACCAAGGTTGAACTGGAAGAATTTGAGTGTCATGCACAGAGCCCTGACCTCAAACCAACTGGAACTCTTTCTGCACCCCAGGCCTCCTCACTGAATGAACAAACAGGGGAGCGACCATGAACTGCCTGCCATACTTGGTGGGTATCAATTGGTTTGGAAGAGGGAGATAACCTGGGAAAAGCATGGAGAGTTTTTTCCTTCCTATCAGTAAAAGCATTACTCATGCCGTTGTTGCTGTAGTGTTGTTAATTATTAGTTGTCTGACTACAACTGTGCTACTCTGGCCATGCATTAATGATACAGTAAATAGCTCTTCCTTTGTAAGTCTAAACTGTGTATCCATTTGTGGTTGGCCCACTTTATGGAGCGGATGCTATTCTTTGGGGGATCATTGTGTTTGTTCTCGTTAGTGATGGATCATTAATTCATTAATCATGTTTACTAAATTGCCTGTAGTACTTCCTCTGAGGCACATGAAGGCATTTCAAACTGGTGCTGAAGCATTCATTCAGGACATTGGAGAAGAGTTCTACCAACCTTAAACCGCTCGCAAATAATTAGCCAGTGTCTTCGGGATCCAGATCAATTTTGAAGGAGATTCGCTGCCTGACAACTGTAAATTGCGTCTCAATTTCACTCTTGAACTAATATGAAGCACATGGATCCTGTGATGTGGGGTATGTGTAATCTAATCTTAACCCCTCTGCTTCCCTGGTTTCAAAACACTTGACCTTTATAACTCAACATCCTGTACTGTGGGAGAATGCCAGCTGTCTCACGCGAAACCTACAGTAAATGCCATGCGTAAAAGGACGATAAGCAATGAACTGAACTAAAGTTTATCAGAGCTTACAGAAGGAGTCACAATCACTTTTTTTTTTTTTTTTTGGCAGTTTTGTTTCTATATCAGAAATTCTGCAAGGTTTTGACTCCAGTTTTTTTTTTACTTAGAGGATAACCTGACAGTGGTGGTGTGGTGGGGTTATGAATGAAGGACGGCCTAGGACAAATAATCTAAATCATCTGTCCGAGGTAAAAGTGTGTTTTGTTTGTGAGGTGACTGACAGACATACAGTATCATCACGGATGGGCTCATCACCTCAAGCTGACTAATCTAATTTGTTTCCTCTGAGATCTCCCTAAACCTTCGGCATGGTGTTAGTCAATGTTCTCAATACATTTTGCAGACCTGTCAATCGAACCAGAACGCCACAGCCCTGCTTATCTTCAATTCTGTTTCATGACAAGGCTCATGACCTCTGCAGGTTACCGTCCTGTTAATAATTCTGACAATATGATCTCCTAAAACCTTCCAATTCAAGATATAATTGACGATATTCTGTTAGACCATTGGGTTGCGAATGACAGTTGGTTGAATGTCGGACTTTTATGTTTAGTTGTTTTGCAGAAAGCTCTCCACAAGTGGGATGTGAATTATACCCCACACCGAGACAATGTCCAACAAGATTCTATAATACCTGTAGATGGCCTAAATCTCCAAAAAAAAAAAATAAATTACGTGGAAGCCCAAAAACGTGTGCAGTGAGCTGAGTCAAACACAGTATGTTTGATTTTTTATCAGACGAATACCAAGACTCACACAATCATAATGCTGGGCAAGACTTCACAATGAATACGTTTCTTTACGAGAGTCAGGAACTTCTGAAGAATTCTGGAGCCCACATCTCAACATATGGGGATGGGATCTTTTTTTTTTTTTTTAAATGGTATTTAGATGATTAAGTCTATCTTGACTCTATATGGACAGTTTGATAAGTTGATATTTAAATGTCATATCTTTTGAATGAAAATGATGTGACATTACTCTCAGCACATTTCAGTAAGGGTATGCAAACTCGACACTATTTGAGGGTATGCATTTTTACGCGTTATTCTTTGACTTCGTTAAAGACGAATTAAGGAGAACGGTTACAGACATGAACCCTAACCCCTAATCCCTAACCCTAGAAGATCTGTTATTTCTGCTTATTTGTGAGCATAATAGATTCATAATAGTTGCAATTTTATGTTTAGTCTATATCCATAAGATGTAGGGTTAGGGCTGGGGTTGGGTTTGTTCTTACGAGGTCCAAACAGTTTAGTGTTTAAATGTCATCCCTTTTATAAAATGTGATTTCCCCAGAAGAAAAAAAAGAAAAAAAAAAGAAAGCACTTATGGAAACCATTTGCCGTCATTTCCTAATAGTGTTCCAACAAAAGCGTACATATTAATGACTGCTTTTCCCACATTATGCTTAATTCAAACAGTGCCTTTCTCTAAATACAAAGCAGTCTTATTCATGAAAATGATTGTCTGGTTAGTATCACATATCCCCCCCCCCTCTTTAAGACTAAGGCAGAACCATAGTTTTAATGGTTTCTAATAATGAATCAGTGAATCGTTTAATATGGAACCCAGAAGTCAGGTCTTTGCAGACGACGAAAGATTGTGAGACTGACATTAAGCTCATTACAAAGCAATCCCAGATTTAACATCCGCACAGATTCAATAAATGAATGTAACTGAGCGAGGATGATTTATCGGAATCTTTAATGTGCCTTTATGTCGTGTCTTCTCTTTTTGTAATCATTAAATGCAAATGAAAAAAAAAAAAAAAAAAACTTCAGGTTCAACAAAGCTGTGAGTGAATAATGCTTAAAAGTTCATATGTAAAATTCTGAAAATGTGCTGATCTGAAGTTTAATTATTGCAGTAGCCGCAAAAATGCAATGAACATGGGTAATTCTGACATTTGACTCAACTTCATTTGTTGTTTTTAAATAATCATAACAACAACAACAACAACAACAACAATAATAATAATAATAATAATAATAATAATAATAATAATAATAGTAATAGTTTCCACATCATCCTGAGCAGAGGATTATTACATTCAGCATGTATCACGCAAACTGAGTGAATAAAAGAAGTTTAGGAAAGGGAAAATACAGCCATAGCTGAACGAACATAAGTCTTAAAGAGAGATAGATGCTCTATCAAGCGTTTCCATCCTGAGGGTTTGAGTTAAATCTCATGTTGATGAGCAGCCTTGTTTCCAGATGAGCGTACATGCAGATCAAAACGACCTGCAACGGTTATGCTCATGCACATGATTTTTTTTTTTTTCCAGTCACCATTACATGTCCCGCTGGGAGAAATGGCAAAACAGCCCAATCGAATTCGGAAGTATTTGAAGCTCTTTATTGAATTTCCTGTCTGAGTCAGTGAGTACGAAGGTGCCAATGATGAACAACATGGTGTCATCTCAGACTGACACACAATCCAGGTTTCATACTGTATAATCAAAGGTGGCTATTGAGCATGGTGATGGAGGGGAATGTCCAGATCCTAAGACTTGTTTGTGCCAACCCTTTATGATCTTACTTCATTTCAATTACATGTGATTTCTACATGAAAAGGCATTTATCAGCATACATTAGATGTATTTTTATTATTTAGAGTGGTCCTAGTCATTTGTAGCAGTTTTAGTTTATTGTAGTCGGGGTCCTGTCTGTTAACTTGAACAAGCTCCATTGGCATGGCACTGGAAGCCATGTTTATGAATCTATAGAGAAAAGAGCAGTGGGCCTAAAACAGAGCCTCGGGGGACACCACACTTTTCTTTAGTACGCATAGAGAAGTTACCACTTACATCCACAAACTGATAATGATCAGTAAAAATAAGACCCGAGCCTTGAGCTCTTCAGTTAACTCCAACAAACTCCCAGCAAAGAGACACCACCTTGATCAGAGGAAAGTAGTCGGTCATTTACTTTTGCTGCTGGTAGAAATCTTTTTTTGAGGACATTTGAAGGAAATTAGTGAGCTTAGTTTGGTTAGTCAAATTGCCTGTCTTTAAATGAACACTCAATGTTTTTGCCTAATATTTTCAACTTTGTCACCGAAAAATCCATAAAGTCATTGCTATTCCATCTATCCATCTGTTTTCCGTACCACTTATCCTACACAGGGTCACGGGGGAACCTGGAGCCTATCCTAGGGAACTAAACGCCAGAGACACCCTGGACAGGGTGCCAAGCCATCGCAGGGCACACACACACACATACACACACATTCACACACTACAGACAATTTGGAAACGCCAATCAGCCTAAAATGCATGCCTTTGGACTGGTGGAGGAAACCGGAGCACCTGGAGAAAACCCCCAAAGTTGTTGTTTTTTTGTGCTTCTGTGGTGGTCTTCAAGGATTAGTCTGGGATTATCTTCTGTTCAGGTGGAGAGATCTCCTGATCTCACAGCACTAAGTGCCTTCCATGCAATTATGCCACAAGAAGTACATCACATTAGACCTAGTTCTACTCTATTTGCCATGAATGCATTCAAATACGGTAAACTTCGCCAATGTTGTGTCAATGAACGACGGAGTTTTGAAATGGTTTTTCAATATTGTTTCATTGTTTTCAGTCGTCAACCAATGCATCCTCAATATCTGGGTAAGATCGACGACCCTTAACCCTTCCATAATAGACGTTTTAGAACTGAACGTGCGAAGGAGAATATGGTCCCAAGCAAACTGAAACCACAGGGACACGAATTTGCATTAAGAAAGTCTCCGTAAGGTACTGTTGGTAGCATGAAGGAAGGACGGCATGACCTTATTCAAACATGAAATAATTAGACAGTTCATTCATGCATCTCCAGTCACTGTTCACTCTGCCCAACAGCTAAAGATTATGTATTTGAAGTACGCTATAAATGTTACCGTTCATATAAGAAGTTAAGAAATGCAAGAAAATGAAGGAATCACTCTGTAGGCTATCTTTTTTTTCCCCCCTCCCTTTCAAATACATCTAAGAGTTCCTCAGATGCCCAGTGGGGAGTGGATTAAGTTTTCTCATCCTCATGACAGAGTCTTAAAACACACCGACGGCCTGCAGGCAGCTGGAGCTTTGTACCTTGCAGTGTGACTACAGCGTTAAAAAAAACCCCAGAGGAGCCTATTGAACCTCATTAAACACGCTCTTATACAAGAGTATCAGGTGATAAATGGTGATATCCAGTTTTACTTCTCGACCAGCAGTTAATATTAGTCCAGCGAGTCATACTGTAGAAAGTGGGGTTTCAGTTTGAACAGAAAATAACTGGAAATGTACATTTCAAGTCTTCGATCCTTCTTTATTCTTTACAAGTGCTGATTTGGTGTCTCCTGAAATATGTATTTGTGTCCCACTTACTCGCCATAATTTATTCAGAACATGAAAGGTGCTGAATGTCATACACCCATCACTGTGCTTGAGTTCCTGGATAATTCATCAAAGCAAAAACAACAACAACAACAACAACAACAACAACAAATGAATAAAACATTTGTGTACTCCACCTCAATAGCAATAGTGTAACTTGTAAAATTAGCCCCACCCCATCCCCCCGCTGCCACCAAGTCCCAGTGTCAAGAAAGCCAAGATTCATAATGTGAAATTAAACGTATGCAATAAAAATGTGGTATATAATAATGCCGTGTTTAGAATTTATAATAGAGTCATATAATGCATTTATCTTTTCTAAGGACGTTTAAAAACGGAATCGCAGTTACAGTAGATACTCAGTGGCCATTTGCTCAGGTCCACCTTCCTTACAGCGCTCCGTAAATTACAGCACTTATCGTGCTTTCACAGATATTATATTAATATTATTTGTTTCCATTGTATAATAACAGATATGTTGATTCTCTATACTTGTACCGTAATTCCATTGTCCAGTGTCGAGGAGTTCCAGGTTTATCGGTCTCAGTTCCTCTCAAGGTTCTTAGGGAGTTTCTCCTTGCCACCATCGCCTCTGGCTCACTCATTAGAGGTCTAGACCTGGAATTCTGTAGTGAATGAGGCACGAAGGAAAATCAGTGTCTCGTGTTTTTGATAAGTGATGGAGCGAAAACCGAGGTTCATCTGAGGCGTTCTCAGACGTTTTGGACACAGGCCCGGCTGTATTATATCATCATAACTACTTTCCTAAAAGGAATCATTTAGGAAGATCTTTCTGATCTCACAATGATGAGCTCTTTTAAGTAGATGTAGTGAATACAATCCATGTAAATACATGTTTTAATGACCAGCTGCATGATGTGCATGACCTGGTTTTATACAATCTCCTGACTGATGAAGGATCTCTGTCCCTGCAGCATTTACTGTAATATAGGATCATTTTCCGTCGCTCCTTTTTTTTTCTTCTTTACTTTTCTTTTCTTTTCTTGTTGTCTGTGTGCAAAGTGGGTTTTTTATGTAACATTTCAATGTTTTTCTAATCCTGTGTGATTGAACTTGATGCCAGGTGTCCATTCCACACACACACACACACACACACACACACAGACTATTTACGTATGCATTACTTACTGTACATGAAAGAATTTAAGCCGATGCTACTTAGCAGCGTTGTGTCCCATTGCCCCAAGCTGTCTCTTTAGATCTTCACCTCAATACCGATCAGTATAAACACTCCTGATGGACGCGGAGCTCCGCGCCCATGCTCAGGACTCGTCCTCGTGGCAGGCTTGCATGCACAAGTCACCGTGGAAACACTACATAAAAAAGGGATGTCATTTTCATGTCAGAAACAATCGTTTTGGGGTTTTTTTTTGAGTAATATTCAAACTGAACCCGGATCATGTTGCCCAGGAAAGAACGAAGCGGTTAACTGTGTGTAAATGATCCGTGTCTGCAAGTTTGCCTCTGATGATTAAAAGCCGCCAGAGAGTGCAAACTTGGGAAATGTTTTTACAAGACAGAGTTTTACACTCACCCAGGTTTTAAGCGAGCAAACACACCTGCCTCCCCAGAGGCACGTGGGACCGCAAGTACAAAACACACACACACTTCAGAAGCAGAGCTGCCATTGATTGAATACATTTCTTACTGTAGCTCATAGACCTTTGCTGCTACGGTGTGTAATTACTCACCATACTTCAGAAAAATTATAGCGCTGACAATAAATACAGTGGCTCGCATTTACAGGTTAATACGTCTGGAAGTGCGTCTGAAAAAACCTGACTCTGTTTTGCGCTGAGTCATTTTGGGCGGCTGTGGATCAGGTTGTAGAGCGGGTTGTCCACCAATCGTAGGGTTGGCGGGTCGATTCTTGGCCCACATGACTCCACATGCCGAAGGCAAGACACTGAACCCCAAGTTGCTCCCGATGGCAATCTAGCCTTACATGGCAGCTCTGCTACCATTGGTGTGTGAATGAGAACCAGTGTAAAGTGCTTTGGAACCACTAAGGCTAAAAAAGCACTATATAAGTGAAGACCAATTTTCATTTACACACTTTATCCACTGGAGCAATCTAAACCTGTTGCCATTCAAGGTCCCAACAATGATACAAATGAGGCAGGATCAGGTATCATGTAGTGATATGAAAGCAAGTGCACAGTATGGGAAGGAAAAAGAGAAAGAATAGTAACTAAAACTGATAGTAACTATAGATTTAGTGCTGGTGAACATAAAATGATCCACACACTCAGCAATAATGGTGAGTCATAATTGCAAACAGTTGTTAACTCTAATAGCAATTACATTACAATCAGTTGAGGGCTAAGAACCTTGCTCAAGGGCCCAACAGCGGCACCTTGGCAGTGCCAAGATTTGAACTCACAACCTTCCAATCAGAAGTGCAACATCTAAACCACTGAGCTACCACTTACACAGAGCAATACGAGAGTAATATCGGGGGCACAGTGGCTTATGGGTTGGCACGTTTGTATTGCACCTCCGGGGTTGGGGGTTTGAATTCCCTCTGCCCTGTGTGCAGGTTTCCACCAGGTACTCTGGTTTCCTCCCCCATTCCTCCAGACGACATATGTTGTCACCTCTAAATTGTCCATAGTGTGTGAGTGTATGTGTGTGTGTGTGATTACGTCCTGTGATGGGTTGGCACCCCATCCAGGGTGTCCCCTGCGTTGTGCCTCGTGTCCTATGGGATAGGCTCGAGGCTCCCCATGACCCTGTGTAGAATAAGAAAATGGATGGATGGAGTAATAGCGGTAACTGTGACATAAGCATGATTATGTTGCACTATGGGTAATTGAGACACACCCTGGGGCGTAAATGGAACACACCTGGATAGATTATACACAGGCAAACGGAAAGCTCCGGGAGTGTCTCCACATGTTCCGCTGCTCTCATTAGGTCTGCTTCTTTTGTTGTTTCAAGAAGAGGACATTTGGAAGAGTGAGAAGAGTTCGAAAAGTACTACATGGTGATGATTGCTCAGAGATCAGGCATGAGTTTCAGGGATGAGTTTCAGGGATGAGATGGGTGGTTTGATGAGTTATTTTATATCCAGCATCTAACAAGAGCAGTTACAGGGCTGAGTAATTTTACCAGTCATAGACGTACAGGTCATGATTGTGCTCTTTCAAACAAATTCTATCTGCTTATACAGAGATAAAATCTGCAAGAGACTTCACTCCTCAGTACAAGAAGTGTGCAGGAAACTCAGTGACTTTTCAAGGCTTTCCACTACAATGTTGTCTTTCTTTCTCCACTCAAGAAGATATCTCTGATCTCAATAACATAAGTACAGCTCACTGCTCTCTGATTTGGGCTACAGCCATGTAATCACGCAAGAGAAATCACAGTCTTATGAACATGTTGTTAACCTTTTCCAAAATGTTTTTGACCATTCACCCCAGGCAAAGAGGAAGGAGGGTAACTCACCACAATCATTCAAGGTGCTAGAAGTACAGGCAAATAGTCAACCGGAAACAGGTGAGGTTTCTTCCCCTGCCATTTCCTCTATGACCATGGTAACACCTGGCCATAGCTTTTTTCACTAACCTACCACTTTCCCAAATCAACACTGCCATCCTTGTTGGACATTTAAACAGGTATTATGGAATCCCAGAGGATGTTGTGTCTGATTATGCAATGCCCCTGTTTACATCCCAGGTATAGAGTTCTTTTATGAGAAGGTTAGGAGTATTGGTGAGTTTCACCTCTGGGTATCAACCTCAAGCCAACAGCCTTGATTTGTCTGGACCTATCGGACAGATAATCAGGTGGATTGGGCCAGGTATTTAACCTCTGTGTGGAGTGACCTCTGTGGTTGAAAAGGAGTTAACCACATAGAGTAAATGTCATCACTGAGCAATCATTTTTTAATAAAATTTTTAAATGTTCTCGTGCTGGTTTCCCCAGCAGTCCGACTCACATCATAACCAGCAAGCATGCTGGTTTCCTGAGCCTTCCAGCCTGGCTGTCTTGTGTCCACCTGCTGGCTTCACAGAGGGCATCATTCCGCCTGCTGGATTTGCCAAGGGCATCGCTCTACCTCCCATCAATGCTGAGGGCATCAGTCCACCATTTCCTGTTTATACCAGGGATGTTGCTTCACCTCGACCTAACTCTACTGAGGTCGTCATCGTTGCTCCACTTGCTTTGATACTCCGTTGGTTGGGCTTCAAATTGTACCTCTGCCCTGTGTGCGCAGAGCTTGCATGTCCATGTCTCGGGGGTCCCCCCCGGTTCCTCCCCCTGTGTGATCTGTGATGGGCTGGCCCCCTGTCCATGCTGTCCCCTGCCTTGCGCCCCAAGTTTTCTGGAATAGGCCCCAGGCTAAACCGAGGCCCTGTGTAGGATAAGCAACACAGAAAATGGAGGAATTGATTAGTTTGATCATTACAGTAAAGCAATTGTCTCTTCCTTAATCTATTTGTATGTAAACAGGGTTTTTAATTAGAACATCACTAGCAGTGAGAATATACGGAGTTTATATAACAAAAATCCCGTCAGCAGATCAGCTAGGTGTGCAAAAACGCACTCATTCTAAAAGGCACTGAATTATTTAGAATGAAATAATCCACATGGATAATCTGGAGACTGCTTTCATTAATAATCAATGTTTGGGGTTTCCTCACACCCATTAACTCTGCCCCAGTCTCAGTGCCTCGGGGTAAAACCGATGACACATGGAGCACTCCAGGTTTTTGATTGGATGATTGTGGCAGGAGCACAAGGGCAGAAATGATGCTTGAACAAAGGAAGTCATTCTAGAGAATGTATGATTTATTTGCCTTCATTCCTTTGGGGGGATGTGCACTTTAAAATAAGTTTTTTTTAAGGTGTAAAGCCTTTTTGTTTTGTTTTTTTGTTTTTTTTAAACTTGCAGTCAAATACGTGATGTGTTAGTAATGCCTTGTACTAACTATCTGATGAGGAAGCCCCAAAATATTACTATATCACTATAGGTTCTATATAAGTATATACAATTTAATGATTTATTGCATCAATTGTCAGTGACTAATATGATCATTTTGTTCTTAAATACTGTGAAATCTCGATTTGTTTACGCTTCTAAACTGTGTGAGGCTGTTGATTGACATTGATTAGTACACTCCACTCTGTGTTATGTATCATTGTCACTCATATACTGTATATATGTGTGTGTGTATATATATACATCCATCCATCCATCTTCAACTGCTTATTCCTTCTTCAGGGTTGCGGGGAACCTGGAGCCTATCCCAGGGGGCATCGGGCAGAAGGCAGGGTACACCCTGGACAGGGTTTTATATATATATATATATATATATATATATATATATATATATATATATATATATATATATATATATAGATAGATAGATAGATAGATAGATAGATAGATAGATAGATATACTGTCATTTGTTAATTTGTTAATATTTGTTAGAGCTCATATAAAAATATTTTTATATCAGATCGCACCCCACTGTATACATATGAAGGTACATATTTCTACATTTCTAGCTCATATCCCTGAGAGCTGCTACGGAAATGCAGTTGTCTCAAGGTAATCTCTACTCCACTCTATTTGAATGTCTGACTAACACTCGTAATATCGCTCATGACAGAGCAAATCATTTCACACCTCTGAAATGGAACCAATCCCACGTAATTGGGAAAGTCGACACACCTGCCTGCAGCTAGGACGATGTAATCAGACTTCAAATGGTGCTTTACTACGCTCATCTGGGGGTGCAGCTTCCAGAAAACAAATTATCAGGCAGTATACTACAGTATATATTTATCCAGGGAAGGCTACATGTATCACACTTGTGAGACAGATATTTAGAGAAAATACGTGAACAGTGACACTTATCATCATTATATCTATTTAGCTATATAGTGCCTAATGAACAGCCATTAAAGTGCACCTATTATGGGTGTTCAAATATTACCTTACATGTAGTGTGTTATATAGGTAACTGTTTGTGAACATAAAAAAACATCTGCAAAGTTTCAAAAATCAAAGCGCGCGACAAATGGAGTTACCGACTCCCAAAAGAAGGAACCGATTCTGAACAGCTGAAACGAGTTGTTAGTCATTACAGACTCACTTCCTGTTCTAATCTACGTAGGTTTGGTCTTCATCGGGTGCTGAGTTACAACGGTTGACCAATCACAACAGACTGGGACATCTGACCAATCAGAGCAGAGTATGCTCTCTGAAAGGAGGAGTTTAGAACGAATCCTTTAGAACAGATCATTTAACGAGTCGTTTATGACGCTGGGGGAAAACATAATGCTGCAGTTTAAATTCGGAGCACATTTAAAGTGTTTTTTGACCTCGGATGCATCTGTTGTAAATCTGTTGTATGAGACATTCAAAATAGAATGATGCATTTTTCAAAACCATAATAGGTGCATTTTAAAGGTATGTTTAAATCTCGTGTGATTTTGAGATATAAACTGTGACAAAACCTAACCATGGTGGTTTGACCCTCTGAAAAAGCTATTTTAAAAAGCAAAAGCTCCTCTATGAGTCGTCATGACAGAGTTGCTGATTCAGTGTTACGCCCGAACGATTTCTCTCCAGCAGTGATTGCTTCTCTCCTGTGAGTTCCCGCTGAGCTTTAATCAAATTCCTCCTCAGCACCTGTGCATATCTGTACACGAACAGCTGCTCGTAGCGAAAACTCCGTGTGTAAAAGAACAAGCTCTCATCTTCAAGTGCCTGTAATGACATAAATCAAAATGAAACCGACTTCCTCTGAACCTCCGGGACACGTTTTTACAGGCATGGTGCGATAAGTCTGGGACCTTTTGGACAAACGGACGGGAGCTGTGCTTCCGAAGACGATGAAGGACTTTTATCTGAAACGTCCTGTTTCTCTAGAAGTTTCTAGAACCAGCTTTAAGACCGTATGTTCACAAACTTTTGAGGGTTTTTTTTTTTTATGCTGCGAGACTATAAGCAGAACTTGGGGTCAAAGGTCACAAAACAGCACAGCAGATCAATGTTTACTCAGTGTGACCTGCGATATTCCACTGTTATTGTTGTTGAGAGTGAGCGAGTGAGCGAGAGAGAGAGAGAGAGAGAGAGAGAGAGAGAGAGAAAGGTTCAAACAGGTTAAAAACAAAAGTTTCAAACTTGATCATCTTTAACTTTTTGGTTAATTCATTCACATCACGGGTATCCATGTCATCTCGCTCGCCGGAGACGGAGAGGCTGTCATAAATATCAAATCTGATGAGCTAATAAAACGTATTAAATGACTATTATAATTCATAATTAATAAAACTGAACTGCGTGAGGAGTAACAAGCAATATAGTAGCAGAAGAGCTAATGTTACTGCACTAGCCTATAATCCTGTAGCGCTAGTTCTATGTCAATTTGTTATCCTGAGAAGGGCGCTGAAGATACACATGCACTCCAAACACACATACACACACACACACACACACACACCATCACCACCACCACCATTCTACCCCCCATTCTGTCTCCTCAGGCTGTCAGTGTGTGGTTAAATTGAACATATGCTGATTATTCAGCAGTTCGGAATTAGTAAAGCTGTCAGGCTGTCAGTGTGTTCCCAATGCCTGAGGAGACACACACACACACACACACACACACACACACACATATATGCACACACACACATATACACACACACACACACACACACACACACACACACAGATATACACGTACATACACAAAAGTGAGTACACCCCTAAGTGAAATTGTCCAAATTGGCCCCAATTAGCCATTTTCCCTCCCCGGTGTCATGTGACTTGTTAGTGTTACAAGGTCTCAGGTGTGAATGGGGAGCAGGTGTGTTCAATTTGGTGTCATCGCTCTCACACTCCCTCATACTGGTCACTGGAAGTTCAACATGGCACCTCATGGCAAAGAACTCTCTGAGGATCTGAAAAAAAGAATTGTTGCTGTACTTATAGATGGCCTAGGCTATAAGAAGATTGCCAAGACCCTGACACTGAGCTGCAGCACGGTGGCCAAGACCATACAGCGGTTTAACAGGACAGGTTCCACTCAGAACAGGCCTCGCCATGGTCGACCAAAGAAAGTGAGTGCACGTGCTCAGCGTCATATCCAGAGGTTGTGTTTGGGAAATAGACGTGTGAGTGCTGCCAGCAATGCTGCAGAGGTTGAAGGGGTGGGGGTCAGCCTGTCAGTGCTCAGACCATACGCCGCACACTGCATCAAACTGGTCTGCATGGCTGTCGTCCCAGAAGGAAGTCTCTTCTAAAAATGATGCACAAGAAAGCCAGCAAACAGTTTGCTGAAGATAAACAGACTAAAGACATGGATTACTGGAGCCATGTCCTGTGGTCTGATGAGACCAAGATAAACTTATTTGGTTCAGATGGTGTCAAGCGTGTGTGGCGGCAACCAGGTGAGGAGTACAAAGACAAGTGTGTCTTGCCTACAGTCAAGCATGGTGGTGGGAGTGAAGCAGAGCATGATCCCCTCCCTTCAGAGACTGGGCCACAGGGCAGAATTCCAGCATGATAACAACCCCAAACACAACTCCAAGACCACCACTGCCTTGCTAAAGAAGCTGAGGGTGAAGGTGATGGACTGGCCAAGCATGTCTCCAGAGCTAAACCCTATTGAGCATCTGTGGGGCATCCTCAAATGGATGGTGGAGGAGCACAAGGTCTCTAACATCCACCAGCTCCGTGATGTCGTCATGGAGGAGTGGAAGACGACTCCAGTGGCAACCTGTGAAGCTCTGGTGAACTCCATGCCCAAGAGGGTTAAGGCAGTGCTTAAAAATAATGGTCCCCACACAAAATATTCACACTTTGGGCCCAATTTGGACATTTTCACTTAGGGGTGTACTTTTGTTGGCAGCGGTTTAGACATTAATGTCTGTGTGTTGAGTTATTTTGAGTGGACAACAAATATATACTGTACACTCACTACTTTACATTGTAGCAAAGTGTAATTTCTTCAGTGTTGTCACATGAAAAGATATCATCCAATATTTACACAAATGTTAGAGGTGTACTCACTTTTGTGAGATACTGTATATATATATATATATATATATATATATATATATATATATATATATATATATATATATCTCACAGTATCTCACAAAATTGAGTACACCCCTAACATTTGTACCCCGCCCTGTGCCCGATGATCCCTGGGACAGGCTCCAGGTTCCCCCGTGACCCTGAGAAAGGAGTAAGCGGTAGAAGATGGGTGGATGGAAGTCTTAATATGACATATTTTTTGAGTTTATATTATATGGTATGGGACAACTCGTGTCTTCTGGTTCCTCTGTAACAGGAAGTAGCTCCCGTTTCAGAAAACCTACAAACTGCTTTTGATACCAAGACACTGAGATAAATAATGCGTGATTTTACCACATTTTCTACAATCCACTTTCATCTGGACAACACCCCACAGTGCGAAGGAATATCAGTGTGTACCTGTTACGCCACGGCGAACTCGCTGCCACCGAGCCGACGAGAACTACACTTCCCAGCCACGCCCGCGCTTGAGTTCGCCGGAGTACTGAGTGCCAACACCTGTGTTCCGTCCAAGTTTATATAAGACCTTGTTATAAGTTACAGCGTATCGTGTCCTCATGTTCCACTTGTGCCCAATCAAAAATGCCCAGTGCCCTACCAGTCAGGAAGTTGGTACCACTCCCCATACCCGCACGCCCATGGTCCCACCTGGCTCTGGACTTCATAACGGACTTGCCAGAGTCACAAGGCAACATGGTGATACTGGTGGTCGTGGACTGATTTTCGAAGACCCTACGCCTGATTCTATTTCCGGCCCTTCCTTCTGCCTTCGCCACGGTTGATCTAATGTTCCAGCATATGTTTCGCTACTTCGGCATCCCAGAGGAAGTTGTGAGCGACAGGGGTCCCCAATTAACCTCACTTCTGGTTACCACACCCAAGCCAACGGACAGGCAGAGAGGGCCAATCAGGAAATCCTCCGATTCCTCCGAACCTTTTGTGCCACCAATCCAGAAGACTGGAGTCACTTCCTCCCATGGGCAGAATATGCACAGAACTCACTGCGACATTCCTCCACCCAGCTAACCCCGTTCCAGTGCATCCTGGATTATCAGCCTCAACTGTTTCCCTGGAACGCCTCTCCTGCTGACTCCCCGGCAATGGACCAGTGGTTTCGCCGCAGTGAAAAGATCTGGGAACATGCCCATCAACAGTTGGTGCGAGCCTCCCATACCGCCAAACTAAAGGTGGACAGGCGCCGCGGGAGTCACCCCAACTATCAATACAGGGACAGGGTGTGGCTCTCCACGAGAAACCTCAAGTCGCCTCTCTTGAGCAGTAAACTGGGACCAAAGTATACCGGCCCTTTCCAGATCCAGAAGCGGGTTAATGAGGTCATGTACCGCCTGGACTTGCCCAAGCACAGCAGCATTGCCCCATCATTCCATGTATCCCTCTTCAAGCCAGTGACACCAGGCCCCTTGGCTACAGCAGTTCTGGAAGACCCTCCACCAGAAACGTTAGAGATTGAGGGCCGCCAAGCCTACCGCATCCGAAAGATCAAGGACAAAAGACGTTGGAGAGGGGGTCTCGAGTATCTAATGGATTGGGAGGGATACGGCCCAGAGGAACAGTGTTGGATCCCATCTTGGTACATTCTGGACGCAAGCTTGTGCGAAAACTTCCATACTGCTCACCCAGAGAGACGGGGACCCCGTCGGAGAGGACGGCCTCTGAGGAATTCGGCTCCCGGAGTGAGCCCTTTGGTTGGTGGGGCGGGGGGGGGAAGAGGCATGGCGAGTTCTGAGTGCGAACACCTGTGTTCAATCCAAATTTATATAAGACCTTGTTAACGACAACACGGTATGAAGTAAGTGCTCAGTCTCCCAAACACTGTCATTATACCAAGCCTTTGTATACGTTTCGAACTTTTCTGGATTACGGACATTTGCCTCGTCTTTGACTTGTGATTTCCCGAATACCCCTTTTGATTATTTCGTTCTCATGCCCGATCATCATCTGTTGTTTTGGACTTTGTTCTCAGCTGTTTCCTCGTCTTCCTGTTGCTGCTCTGCCCGTGCTTGCCTCCTTGCCAGGTATCGTAACAGTGCTAAATAAATACTGTACATTTTGATTTTTGATGCAGGGAAAGAAAAAACAAGCTGTGTTTAATTCTTAGTAGCTTCGAGGTAAAAAGCTTAGAATTAATTACATTTATAAGACAAGCATGGAGTCAAGCTATCTATGTAACCCATGCTGCATATTATGGGGGCATTCGTGACTGTCTGTGCTGTCATTTGGCCACAAAAAAAAAATCAAACAAACAAACAAAAAAAACGCTTCTAACATCAAAAGGTGCCCTTTTGGCAGACTTCCTCACTCTGAAACCTTTATCTTATCTGTTTGGCATGCAATGTGATTGCTTTTAGGATTTCAAACTGGACGATAGCTATTACAGATTTGCAGTTCCTAGATTCACGATCTTATCTTTTCTCCAGATAGGGAAAGAGAATTACAGAAGCATCCTAATTTGACAGAATCTCTTCTAAATGTCCTGAAGTTAGGATAACCCCAACAGTGCCTGAACTTTCTTCTGAACTGTACACTGTATGTGTTTCACCTGACCATTGGGCACCATTTGTGAAGATCAAGGAGCTATCAAAACAAGCCTGTTCTGAAAACGTATCAGTCCGGGTTTGGTTATTATAAAAAAAAAAAACAAATCCCAAATTTGAATAAACCATGGAGAACTATTAATTCAATTCACTTCAACTCAATTTTATTTGTATAGCGCTTTTAACAATGAACGTTGTCTCAGAGCAGCTTTACAGAAACATATAAAAGCAGAATAGAGATTTTAAGTGTGTGAATTTATCACTATCGAGTGAGCCGGTGGTGACGGTGGTGAGGAAAAACTCCCTAAGATGATATGAGGAAGAAACCTTGAGAGGAACCGGACTCAGAAGGGAACCCATCCAATCATCTGGGTCGCAATGGATAGTGTAAAAGTAAAAGAATGTTCATTATGGTTTATTTATGAAGTATGTTTGTTGAACTAGTCCACTGTTCACTAAAGGAGACCTGAGTGCAAAACTGCATGAGTCCCAAGGCCATCGCAGCAACCGTAGTCCCAGCAACCACAGCAAGAACATCAATGTGGAATTGCGGTCCAAAACCATTTCCATGGTACTTCAAGCGGCACCGTCTCCAGGCTGTAGCCACCAGTTGATGAGAGCTCCATCTAGAGGTAGGGAATTAACTGCATTAAAAAAAATTTGAAATAATATGGTACAACTGTGAGAATGGAGGTCTATTCTATTAAATGTCATTGATTTAGAAAGGTATTAAGCAGAGAAGCACTGAGGAAGCCAAGGATAACGCTCAACGTGATGCTACCACCACCATGCTTCACTGCGGACATGTGCTGAGATTCCACCAAACTTTGTACTAAAGCCTGATCATGCTGTAAAACTTTTTTTTTTTCCCCTCAACATTCCTTTTGGCAATGGGATTTCATGTGGCTCACCACTCTTCCATAAAGCACAACTTTGTGGAGTGTCTGGGCTGTGCTTGTCACGTGAACAATTTCACTCATCTGACCTGTGGAGTTATTCAGCTCATTCCCCTAATGTCCTCCCTGCCTGGTCACTGGCGCTTGGTGAACAGCTTCCTCTAGGCAGAGATACATGATTATATTATGGATACTCTTAAAAATAACTTGTGGCAGTGGTGAAGGAGTGCAAATTGATGCAGACAGTTTGGGATATTTGTTTTCAGTGTAGATTTCCAGTAATTCCAGTAATTCAACGAGATCATCTAAGCTCTCATTAGCAAATGCTAGAGGATCTGTCTGGCAGCTGGCGGGCTGAATGGAATCTTAGACAAATAAAGAAGACTACATTAACTGTGTGCAGTGATGTTTACTGCTTAGTGGCTTATATGTTAATCTAACTGTTACATCATTACATCATTAAAGTTATACCTTGTTAAGTTACATAATGCATAATAATAATGCACCAAGATGGCAGCAGTTTGTTAAACAGTGCCATGGCAGAATGATTTCTATTTTCAGAATGAAAACTATTGTTTCCTGTATCTATGGTTACTGGCCCAGTACTCACCCAGTAAAACCAGGACACATGGTATGCCCGTTAGAATTGATCAAGCTAAGCTGTGCTTTAACATTAACCTGACACAGAGCAGGTTTGTAGAAAAAAAAAGTAGTGTTGCCATAGTAACTGAGCAGGGCTTGAGATTAGCTTCCATTATGGAACTGCAATTGATGGCGTGTTCGATGTTTCATGTAAAACCCTCGGGATGGTAAACACCAGGAATGAGACTCTGCAGTATCTGAGTGAAAGCCCAAGTTTATTATGTGTGTTTGTTGTATGCTGAGTTTTCTTAAGAGTGATCAAGGCAGATAAACCAGAAGGAGCAGGTTACGATCATTAAAGCGTTAACAGACATATACCAAGACTAGATGTGGGAAATAACTAGACAGATAAAAAATGGTCACGAATCTATTTCATTGGTTGTGGGTGATTGTAAACAGGTGTTATTATATTACTTATTGGATGTCTGATGCCTTGGAATGAATATAGGTCTGCAGAGAGTCTTGGGACTGGTTGTCAGCTGACCTGGAATTTGGTAGAGGAATCTAGGTATTGATTCATGTGTAAGTCTTTCAGAGTGATGTCTAATAAATTAGAGATTTCTCTGCCCGAAGAATGGGCATGTCTATTACCATGTGCTGAATACTGCCAGAATTCCATTCAACCCCCAACCTTAACATCTGAGTGGTTTTGTAAAAGTGAAAGAGTTTGAGTGGAAACCCAAAGATGCTTTTAATAATTGCTCCTATTACATTCTTTTAAAAAAAAAAAAACTAAAGAAAAAAAAACACCTCACACAGACAGAGGAGTACTACAACACTGGAATTCTTGGCCGTAAAGTAAATTCCTTATGCTGTTGGAGTGTCTGCATTGGAACGGGGAAGGCTTGATTGTGAGAAAGAATAGCCCTCACTTTCTCATCTGAGGCACGTACTTCATCGATAAACCGTAGGTTCAGATCAGGATGTTTTAGAAGGGGGGCACAGTGAACTCATCTGGATGTAGATACCAGGAAACGAAAGCTGAAATTCTGATCAATCGTCTCATACTCATCTTCTGATCTCGAACCCAAAAACGAAAGAATTGGCCTTGCTGTTCCAATACATTCAGAGGGGACTGTGTCTGTATTTATATATATAAGACATGCAGAATTATTCAACCCCATTGCAAATCAGGTTTATTTCCTAAATGTACAGACTTTCAGCTGTTTGCAATGAACAAATCAAACAAAAGCAATTGAAATAATAATGGGAAAAGATTCCCCAGGAACGCTGCCAGAAGATCTGCATCTCATTTGCAGCAGGTCATAACAGCACAACGGTGCTCTTCTACGTACTGAAGATGCTTGCCATGAAGGGACTGAATAATTTTGAGAACGGAGAAGTCATTATAAGGTTTTTCAGTTGAATTTGGGGAAACCAATTGAAGCATTTGTTGTGTTGAATGAGGTCCTGTAGAGTATCTGAATATATCAGGATATAGGCTATGACAAATTTACCTAGAGCAGCGGTCACCAACCCTGTTTCTGTTCCTCTACCTTGCTGAAGTCGTTAGCTCCGACCACAATCATGTCTGCCTGACCAACTAATCATTGCCTTCTTGACCAACTAAAACAGGTGTGTTAGATTTTGGTTGGAGATTAAACCTGCAGAAAGGTAGATTTCAAGGAAGTGGGTTGGTGACCACTGAACTAGAATGTGGTGGATATCTAACTAGAATCTTAACTAGATTATAGAATCTAGAATCTAATAACTAGAATAAATTGAATCTAAGGTGGATATCATTTTCAAATGGGAGAATTGACCAATCTGTATGGCATGAGCAAATATTCATAGTGGGAAGAAGTAGTGCTGGATGCTGCCTTCCACGCATCCACATTGATCCTGATGAAATGACTGTATATGCATGGTGGAAAATGTAATTTAGTGCAAATTACAGAAGATTTGAGTTGTTCTAAGGCCGAGGCCACAAGGGGCAGTAGAGAACTGTACTTGACTACAACTCCGCCAAGGCCACAATAATCGTTACTGCGTATGAGACAAAGAAGAATTCTACAAATTCCTGGCCTGATTCTTCCACGACTTTGCTCTCAGTGTGGGACAAGTGAAAAATCAATGACCTCAGAGGGGTAGTATCAAAGAGCAGATCTGTGGCGCAGTCTGTGAGCGTTCGCCTTACGGGGTACCTCCTGAAATCTCTGAAAATGGGTTGGGATGTTAACGAACACCTACACCGTGAGGCTTTCAACAAAATAGTTATTATGGCGCGTGAAATACATGTGTCATGGCATTGAGATGACGAGTATGTGTCCAGACCAGGAGAATTGTGTGTTTGTTGGCATGGCAACCCTAATACAATGGTAATACAAGGGCTGTCAGGACATAAGTCACTTGTGTCTGTGTAAGGGGATTCTTGAGTGACTGAACCATCCAAAGTGAATACATAGACTAGATTCATCAAGGGTTGGATGGTATTAGATGGAATCTATGAGCATTGTTGGAGTCTTTGAAGATTCTGGCTGCTCATATATTGATGAGCTCTGGGAAGATATACATGGGGTCTTGAGTCTTGAAGGTGTTGAGTTACAACCAGTATGAAAAAGTGACATAGGGCATACTCACTGTATTAGCATGCAGTTTTTCTCCTATGCCCCGTCCAGAACAAAGAGTTGTTCCATTAGTGATTCAGATAGTGTATTGTGTGATGTAATGTGCTGCTTCTCTACTGTCGAAAAAGGCCCTTCTCTAGTTGTTTCTGATGTTCTTGGGTGGTTAGATTTGTGTGGCGGATCTGCTTGGGTTTGGATGTCGGAATTGATTGCTTTTACCATGACAATTCACACTTGTGTGGGGCCAGGTTTTCTTTCCATGAGAAGCTTAACAAGACAAACAGCTAGTGGTTGTTTGTCTAGCGGCAGTTCTGTCACTACATCTCTCCATAGTCCTGGTGAAAATGCTGTGATCACAGCTGACTTGTCCGAGTCACTTCCTGCAGCAAGTCTGTGGCGTTTAGCTGCTGTGCTGTGAAAACAAGTCCTTGTTTCCATTTTTTTTTTTTTTAAAGTTGCCTTTGTCTGTCTCTTTGCCATTGTATGGGTGCTCAAATGGTACTGAGATACAAACTATGGTGGACTTTGTAATTGTAAGAAAATATAGAACCCCCTTGTATTTGTTAGGTCATACCAAGACAACATCCAAGTCACCCCTAACTGAACAGTCTGTCGAATATGTGCAGAAAGTCAGGACTTTAAATCTAGAGGACTGGTGATTATCAGCCAATTATTCATCTATCTTCAGTAATCACTTCTGGATCTGGAGCCTATCCCAGGAACAAGGCTGGAATACACGATGGATTGCACACACACATACATTCACACACCCATTCACACACAGGGGCAATGTAGAGTCACCAATCCAATTCACCTACCAGTATGTCAAGCTCAAGAACGAGCCTAGAGCAGTGAGGCAGCTCTTATTATTATTATTATTTTTCTAATAATAATAATAATAATAATAATATTTGGTGGATTAGTGGTTAGCACGTTCGCCTCACACCTCCAGGGTCCGGGGTTCGATTCCCACCGGGGCTGTGTGTGTGTGTGGAGTTTGCATGTTCTCCCCGTGCTGCGGGGGTTTCCTCCGGGTACTCCGGTTTCCTCCCCCAGTCCAAAGACATGCATGGTAGTCTGATTGGCGTTTCTAAAGTGTCCGTAGTGTATGAATGTGTGTGTGAGTGTATATGTGAGTGTGCCCTGCGATGGACTGGCACCCTGTCCAGGGTGTACCCCGCCTTGTGCCCGATGCCTCCTGGGATAGACTCCAGGTTCCCCGCGACAGAAGATGGATGGATGGATAATTATAATAATAATAATAATAATAATAATAATAATAATAATAATGTGTTAGGGAGTTAGGGAGTGCAGAAGTTAGGGAGTGCAGAAGACCATGCAGGATTATTAATGGGAGGAGGAGGAGGAGTGTGTCAAAGCGCTGAGCTCCTGTTGTCAGGAATGCCGTGCATGTGGTGAATCATGAGCACACCATATCGTGTGTGTGTGTGTGTGTGTGTGTGTGAGAGTTTTGAATGAGGTGCAGTTTCTATGGTTATGGAACTGTAAACGGGGAAGTGATTTAGCTAACATTCGGGTTTTTATGAGATGACCTTTAGAGCGACATTAAACATTGTTCAGTCAATGTTCCATTTCCTTCAACTTTGTCATATTGCAGGCTGATCTACACCGTTTCTGGGGGGGAAACAATAACAACTAAACAATTAGTCCGAGCTTTTGTGTTGCTAATATGACATTTAGTGCAGGAAGATAAAACAGCAGTGACATTTTAAGGCACAGAAGACATCAAATGGTTTATCTTTGAGTGTGTGTGTGTGTGTGTGTGTGTGTGTGTGTGTGTGTGTGTGTGTGTGTGTGTGTCCTCAAACACTGGGATCACATTTGACAGCCAGGGCGAGACTGAAATGGCGAGAAAAAAAGATGTTTTGTTCTTTTTAAACAGCTGAATGATCAGCATATGTTTACGTTCAATGAACTCAGCATGGATACACTGCTGTACTTGATACACTCGTACCGGCACCACACACACACACACACACACACACACACACACACACTAACTCTAAACTTCTTGTCAGGTACCTGGGTTAGTGATTTGTTGTGGGTGTGTATACAGTGGGACTATATTGTAATTTGAGGGGAAACAGTATACGTAAATTATTTGTGATACATACGTTCTGGACACGTACTCGACGTGCCTTGTTAAAGGGGATGTATTGGTATCCACACTATTATTTTGGACTTTTAGGTAGAACTACATGTTCACCCAGACAAACACATACTATCTTGTTTACCTCATTTGACTGATGCAGTGCTGCAAGTCTCAGTCAGTAAATATTATACTTACACACACACACACACACACACACACACACACACACACACGTGAACCTCGAGTAAATCCCGGCCAGAGTATGTAAAGCTCGGAGGAGCTCGGCGTGCGTCTACAGTCTGTGAAGATTTCGGCATGCGGTTTACGTGACGCTCGATCCGGAGCCTAGAAATGTCCTCTACGTTTATAGCAGAATCTTTTCACGTTTCACTCCTGACGAACACACGCGCGATGTTATGATTGGAAAGCCAACGTGTTTACTCCGTCTGATGCGTGATGGAATCTCGGCTTTCGTCTTTCGTGTTTACATCGCATGTATGGATTATATTCATGGTTTGGATTTGGATTTTTGGAAAGAGACACCGTGTCTCTGTAATTCTGTACATGCCATGAACCACTAAACAGGATACGTCTGCAAACAATTATCGGTTATTGATTAGAATCCAAGCCGCCACACAGGCAGACTGGTTTAGGGCATGAAGACAGCAGAAAAAGAAAGACAAAAACTATTATTCCATCATCAAGTGGCCCGTGTTTATATAAGTTCCATAATGGCTCATGTATGCTTGAGGGGAATCTATTGGGATTTTACAATTTAACCAGGACTGGTACAGTTTTCTTTTTAGTCTCTAGATTAGAATATCTAATAACCAGATTATTGGTGGTTTTGTAATAGTCTCTATAGGTAAGTAATGACATGTTCTATGTTTTTTTTTCTTTTTTTAATGAGATATCACAAGTTAAAGGGTCCTAATGGTAGCTGAATGCTGGCCACTGATGATGTCCTTCCTTGGGTAAAAAAAATATCCATGATGAACATACGATATACGGTATAATGATTCTGCTCTTCTGCACATCTGGAGACAAAAACACTGATCTTCAAACATTAACACGACTATGTCCTGGCCAATGATCTGTAATTGAATCAAGAAGTAGTAGGCTTCAGAGTCCCATTTAAAACCATTAGATCCTGATGGGAAAATCTCTGCTGTGTTCTGGTCAGGGTCATGGTGGTACTGTTAAAGATAGCTAAGTCCACATTCTCTCAAATGAACCAATCCTAGTTCTGCATGCTCAAAGAAAATGACATTACATTGACAATATAACCCTGGCCCATTCAATATCTAGATAATAATCTGCTGGCTAATTACCTAATTAGAGGTTTACTTATGAGATAAGTGTTTTGCATAGATCAGTAATATATTTTTTTTAAATTTCCTTTACAAATTATTTCCTTACAAACTCACTGAGTTTGACATGTGATACATTCGAGACTGTTCTCAGATTTAAAACTGCTGGACGCTCACAGTGTCTTCTCAGTGGCACGTCCCATCTGTCGACTCGTTCCATATCCGGACGTCTTCTACGTGTGGTGAGTTTCGGGGAGTTTCCTCAAAATGGCTGACACTCTTCGTGAGAACAGATGAAAATGTACAAATATATCCTTGTGGAGAGCAGACCGACATGCTCCACCGTGACCTTCGACCTCTGAAACATTGTCGGTGTTGATCTTATGCTGGCGATCACGATAAAATGCTAACAAAACAGCATATACACACACGTCTAGTCTAATCAGAGGCGCCACGGGCCCGAGCGGAAAAACAACGTAAAGGAAGAGTGTCCTCTGAGAACTCCCGTCGGAGAGTGCGCTTGTTTAAAACAGGGTAAATATTTAAGTTTCACTCACAGGCGCAACGGAAAGGAGCATTTCTCCCTCACGCACGCACGTCGTCACGCGTTCGCTGTTTGCTTGACGCTGCCTATCGTTTCGTTAAACAGTGACCCGAGCTCTTAATCCTGAATAAACACGCGGGCGCGGATTCGGTCTCTGCCGTTCGGACTTAATTAGCCGTTTAATGTGCTGGCGGCAAAATATGGTTCGTTCTGAAGGCCATTAACGCACTGATGCACCACAATACAACAATTAGAGGCTTTTTAAACCCAGTAATGTTATTAAGTATGTTCTAGCGCCCATGTAGTGAGACAAGCACTCCCACGCACACACAGTTCTGCATGGAATGTCATTTTATGGTGATGAAATCCTAACGTTTCCCTCGCTGAGAGCCACAAAATACAGAAACAGCAAACAAAGTAATATAGGGGAGCCACATGCAGTTGGATATATAGCCATTTCATTTTGGCCTTTCTCTCAGAATCACATTGCACTACACAGAACACAGACAGATATGGGTAAAGTAATAACCTAAACCTAACCCTGGACTTACGAGACCGACGCTGCTAATAAGTAATAGAGGTCTGTCTGACGCAGTCTTTTCCATTAAAAAAAAAAATAAAAATATGCCCACATACTCGCCTCAAACCTCATCCAGTTCTTAAGTAACGCCAAGCATGTGGTTTAAGACATAGCTCGACTTACTGTAAACGTGCAGCTAATGTCATACGGGCAGCCCTCATAGACGACTGGAATCACTTTTTTAATTAGCGCAGTGTTCAGATTATTCTGTCCCTCTAGGGCCTGATTCCCTACAGTTGAAAAGATGGATTTGTTAGAAAGACTTGAAGTCCTGAAGGAAAAGTCAGAAACCAATGGGAATACACGATACAGCGGCTTAGACGTGTAGAGTATACATCGTACAATTCATCGATACAAAATTTGGTACGTGTAGATTTACTCTCATTGGTTCCTGACAGTTTGGACACCCTGGAGTCTCACGTTGAACCTAGATGTGTAAATACAGACTCTCTGTGCATTTATTTGACAAAATCCTTTCTTTAAAAGTGAGACTATGTTGTGTAATAATGTAATAAATATTAAATTAAAAAAATGTTGGCTTGGCCTCTAGGGTGCACTACAACGGACTGGCATCTCATGCTGGGTGTGTTCCCGTTTCACACCCGGTCTTCACGGGATAGGCTACACAAGATTAAAGCCAGTTATCCATCCATCTTCTACCGCTTACTCCTTTTCAGGGTCGTGGAGGAACCTGGAGCCCATCCCAGGGAGCATCGGGCACAAGGCGCGGTACACCCTGGACAGGGTGCCAGTCCGACGCAGGGCAGATTAAAGCAGTTAATGTATAAATATTACAGCGTTCAAGTCAACTCCTGATTTGATCCTCATAAAAAAACGAGGGCATAAAATTCTACAGATACAAATTGCTCTAATGTGTAGTTCCCATTTTTGACCACTAGGTACAATAATAACTCCATGGCACAAAAGGTTTATGGTCAACGTCAAGGTCAAATGTAAAGATACGCCCCTGATCACTGACTTTTATTAAAGACCTAGCCAGATGTTGTTTTTTTTATTTATTCCAAAAACATTCACTCACGTTTAGCTCCTTTGGCCCATCATCCTGATACTCACCCTGACCTTTATGTTTTATGAAGGATTTTATTTTGTCCTCGCACTACAGGATTTCAATGCCATATGTTAAAGTTGCCCCATACTTTAGATCACCGTTGCTTCCGTGAAGACTTTCATGAAGGTTGTTGCTTTTGACAACAACAGCCGCCTCCTGTCAAATTAGGCATTTCCAATTAGCGCCTTCACATAAGTAAGAGGCAGGAGCGGAGCTGCTGATCAGAGCCATATGTAGGTATGAATATTCATGATTCTTACTGTGACTGTTTTTTCAGCTCAGTGATCTGATTCCAACGTCCTCATTATGCTGATCCGCTCTACAAAGAGAGACAAAGTTAAACAGCAGAGAAAGGGACAGCGTGACTCAGCTTTGGCCACAAAGTTCGGTTTCTTAAAGTTAGATGACATGGAAGTAGCGACGCACACCCCGTTGCCAACCTTGTCCTGTGTGCACATTTAAAACATATACAGTAGTGATAAACTTGACTCTCAGATTATTAATGATACAATAGTTCATTACTAATTAGTTATTATGGTCATTACTAGGTTATTACTGCTCAAACTTACAAAGCATGTACGGGATCTCATCATGGAAAGGCACCAGGAGAGGGATAGAAAATAATTTCCAAAGCATAAGATGTACCGTGAACACCGTGAAGGCCGTTATCAAGAAGTGGAAAAATGTCACCAAGAACAGGACGTCCCTCCAAAATCTACAAAAGGACAAAAAGGAAACTTGTTTGATCTTACAAAGAGACCTACAGCAACAACCTCTCGTATTCTTCATATGTCTAGGCTGTGGGGTAAGGTGGCTAGACGGGAGCCGTTTCTCATGAAAAAAACAAACAAACCTCAAGCTTGCCTAAATCTCCCCCGTGGCAAAATGTATTACGCTCTGATGAGACCAAGAACTTTCTAAAAGATATGTTTGGCATGAAAACAGGACAGGTTATTATCCAAGTGCACCGTAGCCACAGTGAAGCATGGTGGTGGCTGCGTCATGCTATAGGGCTTCGTCGCTTCAGCTGGGTCTGGGGCTCCAGTCCAGATAGAACGGAAACATGGATAGCTCAAAATACCAATCTGTTTTGACACAAACAATGCAGACCTTCTGCTAGACAGAATTCACCTCCCAGCAAGATAACGACCCAAAGCACCAACGCAAATCCAAGAAGATCAATATTTGTGGAACGGCCCAGTCACAGCCCAAATCATTTGGATTTATCTTGCTTTCATTTTATTTATCTCATTTATTTAGCTCTTGAATTGAGTTTATCTAAAGCACAGCGAATGTACCAACGACTGAAGTGACTTATTGAAAGCCTGTTGTGCTATATACTGTCATGAATCAGGAAACTCTGGACTCCAGTTCCCATCTATATGTCACATGACCACCTGCACCTGTTTCCCGTTTCTGTTAATGAGCACTCTTGTATAACTAGCCATTTGTCTGCACTGTTTCTCTGTCTTTCATTGTCTTAAACGTCCGTCTTTCATGTCACTGTGTTCTGTTTCATGCCATAGTGTTTTGCCTAGTTGTCTTAGTGTCTTTGTTTCGTTCTTTGATTGTTTAAATAAATGTTGTATACTGCGATTGCTTCCAAGCCCATCCTTGATTCGTGACATATTCAATGTTTTCAGAGTAATTTTGTGCAATTATTTCAGCTTTGGTCACAATTTTAACAATCATTTGCCACAAGTGTTAACAAACAGTATGAAAAGGATTATTGGTATAATAATTATATATATATATATATATATATATATATATATATATATATATATATATATATATATATATATATATATATATAAAATATATATATAAAACAAGCTGTCATAAAAGGGCTACGAAGTCTACTTTAGTGTTAAAGCGAGTGTCTTTACTGCATGTCTCGCCATGCCACTCTGTGATCCTGAGGCTCATCAATTATGCCCTCAATTAGCTGTAGACGTTTTCAAACAGGCATAAGGGAAAAAAAAGCCTCTAATGCTTGTTTAAGCCATTGTACAGACAAAGAAAGCCATTACGCTAAGCCTGCTCAAGAGGAGCAACAAGTCCTGAGCTGTAGAGCCAATGTACTGAAAAATGTCTTCATGGACAACACACAAGCACAAAGAAATCAGAGACGCCTTCCAAATATTCACAATAGACAAAACCTTTCCAAAAAAAAGAATCATTTAAACATCTCATGAACTGAAATTTTAACATTTTTCATTTCAATTTTATGGATTGATCTTTGAATGTGATGCTACGTTCATATCTGTAATTGAATGATATTTTTTCCCTCGATGCGATAGATTCTCTTTATTTTTGAATGTACTGTTTTTTGTTTAATCCTTCCTAATGAAAATCGAAAATAATGAGTTTAAAAGAAAAAAAGAAAAAAAAAGTTAACAAATAAGAAAGAAAGCTTGTGAGCAGATAAACAACACTAGGAATATTCCTCCTGGGAATTTTTATGCATTGTTCATTTTCATCGTTATCATCAACCTCATTTCTTTGGATGTTTGCTATTGTATTTCTGTGTTTTGAATAATTGCAACACAGATTTGTTTTTCACTGCCGGTTTAATTGGGCATCTTTCATGACAGGACTTTAATGTATAATTTATTTTGGCCGTTGTGGACGTAGGAAGTACAAAAGTCAAGTTCCTGCACGCAATTAAAATGTTTCGCTTCGGCAGTGCTTCGGCTAAATAAGCCATGTTTGGCAGGTGCAATGTTCAAGGTGAGGGATCTTCTGGAATAATTAGACCCAGAAGTGCCTTAGTGTGGGTTTCGGTAAAGAAACCCTCAATACATCCGTAAATATATAGAGAAACACACTCACACACACACACACACACACACGTCTCATTATGGGGTAAAAATTAAAATGATCTCAGATACCTGTTGAGAGTTTGTGCTTGTTAAAGTGAAAATTGCAAACTGCACATAATTATTCGAACCTGTCACCAAAACCATGTACTGTAATAACAGCCCATGGGAGGCTCCATCGACCTGACAAACCACACACACACACACACACACACACACACACACACACACACACACACACACACACACACACACACACACACACATTTCCACAAGATCAAAACTGCCAAATCTGCCTGACCAAAGGACTTATGCTTTGCTTTTACATAATTTATAAGGTAAATGTGTCCTCCATTAATATTGGCACCCTTGGTAAATATAAGCAAAGAAGGCTGTGAACGTTTGTCTTTATTGTTTAACCTTTTGATCTTTTGTTCACAAAATACTCGTGGATATCAAAGGGTTTCTAACAAATTGCAACGGTTGATTAAAAACAGCAACACTTTTTGTTAAATATAGGTGACCATACTGACCATTAGGGCAATAATTAAGAAGATCCATGCGAGCAGAGTATATAACAAAAGATCAAAAGGTTAAACAGTAAAGACGATCTTTCACAGCCTCCTTTGCTCATAATTACCAAGGGTGCCAATATTAATGGAGGGCGCTGTATATCACTGTTTCCATAACAATCCAGCTCAGCAGCAGCTGTCACGGTTATAATGAGGTTTAATCTTGTAATTGTAATCAGCTAATTAGCTAATTGTTATTAGTTTGCGTAGCAGATGAAATCTGTTAATTACTCGTTACGCTTTACGAGTAAACACATCGTTATTAACGAGGTTAATGCTGTCCTACAATATGCAGCATAAAATATGGATAATTAGAGTACTGTTCTAGGTGAAGGGGCAAACATTCCGCCCTCTCCGCCTGCCAGGCTGGTAGATGTGGCGTGATGGGAAAGACCTACATAATGGGGTTAATGTTCCATTTTGGGTAGACATTGTGGTTTTTTGTTGTTTTTTTTTAAATAAAAAAACCATAGACGTACCATGTTTAGTATATTGTATTGAGCGTCTCACATCCTCTCACTTTTCCAGTACACTCTGGGTTCAGTGTTCAGTGCCATTAAACAGACGCTTTGCCTGAATTTGGCGCGTCTGCATTATGGACGCGTTTCAGCGTCGACGGTGTGTGCTTGGAAGTTCCTCCTAGAACGAATGGCGTTTGGACTCTAACGTACTGTATATTGATTCATTAGCAAGAGTTTAAAGGAGCACCGGAAAATAATTGACCATGTGGTAAAGATTTGACCATGTGGTAAAGACCAGCTCATTGTCCTGCATGTAGCTGGTAGCTAATCAGGTCATGTCAGATTTGTCATCATTGGCAGGATGGGAGTATTTTGAAGATAATCCAAAACTAAGGAAGCAAATGTTGGAATGTAACATAACAGATTCCTAAATAATAAGAATAAGCGCCCAGATATGTATTTTTCGGCTGTTGGACTTTTTGCAGATGCTCCATAAATTACTTCCCGCGTCTAATATATATATATATATAAAATTACCCCCACACAGCAGCCATGAAAATAATGAGACATTCCCAAGACGTTCGTCTTTTTGTGTCTCCTCCTCCCTCCATTTCTGCTTCTTATAACGGATGCAGTTTTGATTTAGACCACGAGGAGTGCCAATTAAAAAGTGCCCTAGAGCAAAAAAAAAAAACCCATCACCCAGAGGAGTGATGTTTGCAGCTGAGTTTGAGATCTTTTCTGCTATGACACCAATAGGTATATTTCCATCTTGTGCTACCATTCTGCTGAATATTCTCCACACGCGGAACGAGATGACGATCGATTAAAAAAGCGCTAGCCAAATACTCACGGGCTATGCCTCAAATTGTGTATTATGCATATCATTTATACGTTATACGATGAAAGGAGGAAGGTTACGCCAATATCACAATGTACTCAAAGATAATTATCATCCATTAGATGTTTTCCTTTTGTCTAATGCGTATATCCTCTGCATTAGTAAGAAGTTGATGCATAAGAACTCACAAGCCTCTCGGTTTAGCCTATCATCGTACACCGAATATGAATCAAGCGCGCGGCCTCTGTGTGAAACGTTTCCCACATTTTACATACAGATAGTTTCCCCCTTTTATACCTCGGCAAGTCCAAGTCACCCGCTTTTGTTTTTCATTTGAGAACGTGTTTGCAGAGTTAGCGGACCGTGTTTGGATCGAATCCAGAACGAACAACTTTTGCCAAAACCACAGCAATGTAGCGTGCTATTACATGCATAAATAAACATGTTTAACCAATGAAAGGCCCAAAGGATACAGAACTCACATGGTCCAGGCAGCAATCTGCCCTGTTCTGGGAAAGTCAGGGTCTGCGGTTGGACTTTTCCATGGTAATAAAAAGCTATTATGCAAAGCCAATTTCTTTTTGGGTTTTGGTTTAGAGGTTATTATTATTATTATTATTATTATTATTATTATTATTATTATTATTATTATTATTATTATTATTATTATTGTAATAATTTTAAGTAATATCCATCATGGTTTTACAACATGAAAAATAAACCCTGATTCAACTTATTTAGTACCCGTCCTGATTTGTTTTTACCCCTTCAGTATTCAGCCAAAAGAACATGCTCTTCTAGATATATTCATAACGAAGGATGGAGTCTGATTTAAGAGCTAGAATGGGATATTCCATCCATTCATCTTCTACCGCTTACTCCTTCTTCAGGGTCGCGGGGAACCTGGAGCCTATCCCAGTGAGCATCGGGCACAAGGCGGGGTACAGCCTGGACAGGGTGCCAGTCGAATGGGATGTTATTTAATGTTATTATAATCAGACTGAAGGTAAAAAAAAAAAAAAAAGACAATGTGGTAATCATTGAACTGATTTTTGTGAATTGTTTTGCAATACACATGCTCTGTGTAACTGTAACTCTAATGTTCAGGTAATGTTCAGGTAATATCAGACTTTGTTCATTCAAGTCTATGTTAAGCATAATGCAATGCAAAAATGTTTTCCAGAGAACTCTTTGCAGGCTTTTAGCAAGCAATATATTTTTTTTTCAAAACTAGCTTACAGGATGTGTGTACAGTAAAGAAAACCTTAATCTCCACTCAGAAGCCTACAACACATCAGCAGCCCATCTCATGTTTTTTTCTTCTTCTTAAGATGCCAAAAATGTCAGTGTGAAAGTGGCCTAGCGCACAACATTTTGCACAACACACACTCATATATATATATATATAAAACAGTGAGAATCTTTTCACACCTCTTTAATTGAGTAATTGGGCTGACATGCCAAAACGAGGTAATGCCAAGTTTAATCTTACCTGTTCTTGATGGTAGACTGCGTATACAGTTACTTTTATATGATGCATTTATAGACGAAAGCGCTTTACATAGTATGGGGGAGGGAATCTCATCAACCACCACGAGTGTGTATCCTCCACATGGATGATGTGACGGCAGCCATAGTGCTCCAGAACTCCCACCTCACACTAGCTGTTGTTGGAGAGGAGAGAGTGATGTAGCCAATTCAGAGATGGGGATTAGTAGGGGGCCGTGATAGAGAAGGGCCAATTGCGATGTCCTGAGATTTTTCATGACCGCAGAGAGTCACTATACTGGGGCATTAAGTGAGCACCCCCTGCTGGCAAAACTAGTACCACTTCCAGCAGCAACCTTCGTTTTCCCCGGGAGGTCTCGATTCCAGGTACTGGCCAGGATCAACCTTGCTTAGCTTCAGTAGGAAACCTGCTGAGAACTGTAGAGAGATATGGCTCTGGCCACGTACACGTTTGGATCCTATTGTGTGTATGTGTGTATGCGTGTGAGGTGGATTTTGTAATCTAGTCCAGATTACAGAAAGACAGAATGTGATTAATATTAAAGCTAATCTGCTGGCGGTATTTGGACAGTGGGGAGATGATTTACTGCAGGGTTTAGGAGGCTTTACACACAAGCTGACTTTGGCAGTCGTACATTTAGCACTTGCCAACTGCAACACTGTCAACAATGACAAACTGTGAGTTATTTGAACATCCATGTTCTCGGGTTTCTGTGTGTCTGGGTACATGTGTGTGAAAGGGTTTGAATCAGAAATGTCAAACACATCCACATTTATTATCCAAACTCACGGATCCGATTATCTGCTTCACTTTCATCCCAAAACACGTTTGCGAATCAAAGGAAAATGCTGAAATGAAGGGGTGTGGTCTATCTCAGTTTCAGTGAAAAAGAAGTGGCCTCTGTTGCCCATTGAAGGAACATTACTTTTTTTTTGTCCAACTTAAGAAGGCATGACCTCTATTTGTCAGCGATAATGAACGACATGTGGCCTCTGTCTGTCCCAGTGAAGGGGCGGGCAGTGTGCCTGTTGGTCCTTCTGATGGAGGCGTGTCCTCTGTGCTTGCCATTTTCTTGTGAGAGAGACGTAGCTTCTGACACTTCAAATGTAACGCTGCACTTGACAAGATGCTGTGTGGGAAGAGGAGGGCGATGGAAAAATTAAGGCATAAAAGAGAGGACTCGGTTTTATTGGCCTAAAGCAGTAAGGCGAAGAACCCGCTTTGAAAGGAGTGAATATGTTTTAGCTTTAGAATGAAATATCCAACAACAGTTTTATTACATTTCAGAGCCGGAGTGTCAGACGAACATGTTGGAGCGAGCCGAGCGCAGGTTAATTGACAAGACCAGAGTAAACAAACAATCCAGAAGGCAAATCAGCCATTGGAAATAGGTCAGATGGTCAGATGATCAACAAACCGCTCAACTAGGTCAGAGCTTAAGTCAGATGATCAACAAACAGCTTGACTAAGCACACACCAGTATATCAATACACAGACTTAACCCCAAGAAGCTTTCTCTTGGTCTACCTCTTGGGCATGTTGCTGGGTGGTTGAGAGTGCTTCAACAGGTAAACGCTGAAGGTGGGAGAGAGAGAAGGTATAGCCTAGAGTCTAGTTGACACCCACACTCGATCCTCTGGTTCAGAAACTGATGTCTTGACTTGGTGACGATCATCAAATTCCTTACATCATTTCAGCACTTGTTCAAAAGTCTGCTAACTAGCTTCAGGGCCATCAAACTGAGTCAAATCGCTAAGGGAAATAATGAATTCTGGGTGTATTCGGCCCAGAGCAGAAATCTGGACAACTTTCATTTTTGGCATTTGGCAGATGACCTTATCCAGAGCAACTTACAATGATCTCATTCATTGTATACAACTGAACAGTTGAGGGTTAAGGGCATTGCTCAAGGGCCCTGCAGTGGCAACTTGGTAGTGCTGGGATTTAAACTCACACCCTTTCAATCAGAAGTCCAACGTTTTAATGCCTGAGTTACCATTTCCACAACCCTGCTTGACGGTCAGTGCAAATGGTTCATAAAATCCTGCCCATTTATTTGGCTTGCTCATTCTACCTGGTGATGATACCCTGAGATCAGGATCACAGAGACTTCTCACTGGAGGCCTTGCAGACTTGAATCCACTGCTGACTGAATAAATCCCAGTCAATTCATATCTAAAAGTACTTAGTGGGAAAGGAGGAACCCCTGACCTTCTGATCAGTTATCCAGAGACTTAAACTTTGAGCCACCACTGCCCTTTTACCTGGTCCATTTTCCATTGGACATCCAGAACAGAACTAACAGGCCTGCTCAGGGCATTGTTCCTGCTCCCAGGGAATCAGATGCACAGTCTAGTGGAATGCAGGGAGGAAAAGAAAAAGACAGGTTAGTAAAGGTTTGGGGGTTTTTTGGCCAAGGAAACAAAGGCATGTGGTCTTCTGCCAGCTGGACTGCATCAGGCTGGTGACTCCGGTGCCCCTAAGCTGTGCCGGCTGGATGTCAGGTGATGAATTGCTCTAGCGCCACCCATTTAACCAACTCCTCTGACATCTTGAGGTCAGACCTCCTGCAGCAGTAAACGTCTGATCCACTTCCTCAAAAGTCAGGTCCCGGAAGGTCCTGTTCAACCTCGGCTTTTCTCAGCTTATGGCCACACACAGGCCCAGATCCCTGCTCAGAACGAGAAAACATAAACAGAGCATCAGACGTTAAACACAGGTGTGCCACGTCAACCATCACTCTTTTGGCTCACGCCCGACTTCCGCTGCAGACTCCGACTAAACAGTAACCCCACATGCTACAGATGGACTTACAGATTTTCCAGGGCTGTTCAAACTTTAAATGACGAATCAGAAAGGAATATCGCATTAGTCACTTCCCCCAAACATCACCATACATCAGGTTTGTTTGTTTTTTTCAGCATGTGACATCTGTTTATTCACGTTTGCTAGTTTAGTCCACAACTAACTATGGTAATAGTAATACGTTTTGGGACTTTTGTTAGTTCTAATAACATGAGGGTTAACAATCTGACAATCTGACAATAAATTACATTAGTAAATGAACTCCTTGGTTGGAGTGATAGGTTGGGCCACCATGTTTCCTTATCTAAATTTGAATGGAATTGTTTTAATGGAAAATCTGGATTTCAGAAGACAGCTGCCTTCTGAATGGAACGCAATATAGTATGTAAGCTAGCGGCCGAACTTCTGCTCCCACGCCCTTACCGATTCAGTGTTCTTTTGCACCAGTATTTTAATTTCCTGAATTGTATGTACACAATGAATTGACTTCAGAGTTCAGGGGCATATGGAACCATAATTGAGCTTTGTTCTGTGTGTACGTGTGTGTGTGTGTGTGTGTGTGTGTGTGTGTGTGTGTGTGTGTGTGTGTGCAGAAGATTGTCTGCTCTTGCTTTTTGAACAAAAGGCCCATTTTTTTTTCTTTGGTTCTTTATAGCCTACCATAAATCTGCTGTATAATCGTTCTCTTAAAACACGAACAATAGGAACACTTTTACATAAGGTTGTGTAAACCTTCATAGTGCATTAAAGTTCAAACCAACCCCAACCCCCCAACTGTTTTCGGTCGCCATAGCAACATTAGTCAACATGTTTAGAGGAAAAAGATGTTATGAAATATTGGAAAGACAGCCAAGCTGGTTACAGCAAGATTAACCCTTTCCACCAACTGGCATTGTTACTGAAGATTTTTACACAGATCTCCACTAAACTCGTATTCAGCGATTCTGAATTCTCTAAAACTTGTGAAACTATTATTTTAGCTAAAAAAAAATAAAAAAAAGCCACATGATCTACTGTTGTTATTTATCCTCTATTTACTGTTGTTATATATATATATATATATATATATATATATATATATATATATCCTATCAAGCATTTAACATAACAATAGCTAGAAATGTAACTAATGTTAGGTAATTTTATTGCCTGTTTCTAAATAACAAAGTACGTCAATGTCATTGTTAGCATGCTAACTCTAGTTGAATGTGATGTAGCATTGCTAAATGCTAATGTCAACGCTACAAGTGAGTTCAACTTTGCTGTCAAGGTAAAATGGCAAGCAGAAAGAAGAAAAAAAAACCCCACTAGGAGAAACCTAGAGTGCAAACAGAACAAATCAATAACCATCCATCAAGACTGTAGATGTAATTATTTATCCCTCTCTCAACTCTTTCGCTCTCAACTTTCTCTCTCTCTCTCTCTCTCTCTGAGATTGAGTGCAGTTTGGTTAACCTTTATCATGCAAACAAGGGCAACCAGCCTCCATTCAGGCCAGCAAACGTGCAGCACTTCATTAATAAACAGTTAGCGCTCTGTACCCCCTTTTTCTCTTTCGTTTCGTTAATCCTCTCCTTTCATTTTTCTGTTGTGTTTACAACGTAGAGCCCCAACTCTCTCTTCAACAAACAGTCCTAGGACACACAGTGACCTCGCAGTGACAGAATGCATGCAGATATTCTACTGCATACATTATAGTGTCCACAAGACCAACATTAACCTTCATTAGAAGTCATGCACCCACGTTTTCTTAGGCTTAAATACTTTAAATTCATGTTTCTGCTCTCAGAGATGTACCTGAGGTCAAACTCTTTGATGTGTGTGTGTGTGTGTGTGTGTGTGTGGCAGATGTTCCTCTTGCCATGTGTTAGATGGAAACCTATGAAAAACACAGTTGGAAGTTTACCATCACACATCTGGAGACAACATAGGTTTGAACGTGGGTTATCAAAACGTTAGTGATATGTAAACAGACCAGACACAGAAGTATTATGATTCTCTTTATGATGCAATGAATAGTTCTAACACTTTTTTTTTTCTATAGTGGAAGTTTGAATTAAACTGGTTCTAAGACTTATAAGACTTATTACACCATTATACAGTATATGTAGAATATCTGCATAACTACATATAGTTTGATGAGAGTAGAGTTTAAGGACAAGTGAGATGGAAGAAGAGTGAGGATTAGTCTGACTGAGGCACAAGTTTGAGTATGATTGTGAAGGAGAACTTGTGAGGCTCTGGATGGTGGTGCTCAGCTCTTGGGGCTCTGCAGGGAGCTATCCCATCTCCCTTTCCCTTCACGCTCTACACATCTGACTTACAGTTTTATTGTGTGTTTTTAAAGCTTGTAATAGTATAGCTCCCATCTATATCTCTGATATGCCACTAGTCTGCTCAGGTCTCTGAGGTCTTCAGACCATATGCTATTCTCTGTTCCGTGGTCTCGGCTTTGTGTCTATGCCCGTTTTTAGGATGTATACTTTGCTTCTATGTGACCTTAACGATGTACAGCACTTTGGTCAGCACTTTGGTTGTTTTAGAAGTGCTTTATAAATAAATTACCTACTTACTTACTTACTGTCCTGGTCAGTGTTCTCTATGCTGATCTCTGCTGCAAGGGATGCCAAGCTCCTCAATAAACTAGACAGGAAGGTCAGCACTATCACAGGACTGAGTCTAAACTCAACAGAGAATACGACGAGAGCCGTTTTGAAGAACATCCTTGAACAATTTTGCCAAGCCCCACGGGGCTCTGATATTAAAGAGCTAGTGGTTTATTACACCAAGATGCTGAAAGAAGATTTTTTTTTTCCCCTGCCCACTGCTATTCCCTGCTTCCTATCCTACCCGCTTTGTTTCGCAAAATAAACAATGGGACAGAATGACACTTGCCCAGTTGCAATTACAGTACCGTTCAGTTATCCTTCAAAGTTTCTGCCTAATTTTACACACAGATGCAGGTTTCTTCACACTAAATTCTGTAGAGAAGAAAGAAAGCAGGGGAGAACAGAATGAAAGAGCTAGAGAGAGAACCATCAAAGGAGAGAGGAATTGTTGAGGGATGATACACAGACACAAAGCAGATACAATGAAGGGAAAGAGAAGAGGAGAAAGAGAGAGATGGAAGCAGAGAAAGAGAAAATGTGTGGAATTCTCAAATGTATTTTTTACAAACATACATGGATGGATGGACAGATGGATGGATGGATGAAGGGAGGGATGGATAGACAGATGGTTTGATGGATGGATGGACAGATGGATGGATGGATGGATGGATGGATGGATGGATGGATGGATAGACAGATGGTAGGAAGGATGGATGGACAGATAGATGGATGGATGAAGGGAGGGCTGGATAGACAGATGGTTGGATGGATGGATGAATTGACATATAGATAGATGGATGAAGGGAGGGATGGACAGACAGATGGTTGGATGGATGGATGGACAGATGGATGGATGGATAGACAGATGGTAGGATGGATGGATGGACATATGGATGGATGTACATATAAATGGACAAATGGATGGATGGATGGATGGATAGACCGATGGTAGGATGGATGGATGACAGATGGATGGATGGAGAGAGGGAGGGATAGATAGGCCGATGGTAGGATGGATGGATGGATGGATGGATGGATGGATGGATGGATGGATGGACAGATTGATGGATGGACAGATGGCTGGATGGATGGATGGACCCCCAAGGGGAAATTTGGGTGAGGTCACTCCAAATAGATTCATTTTGCACCCACAGTAATTTATTAAACACTATCACACTTTAAAATACTATGATCTATTATTTCATTAACATTAAAATTAAATAATGTGCAATACATACACGTGTCAGTCTCTTTCATATCCTAACTAGTTTACAATTTACATTTACATTTATTCATTTGGCAGATGCTTTTATCCAAAGCGACTTACAAATAATCAAAGCGATATATCAAGCAGAGAACAATACAAGTAGTGCTACTATACAAGATCCATTAATTGAATACCAGAGGAAGCAAAGTGCACAGAGTAGAGGTGTAAGTGCGTTGTGTGTTGTGTGTGGGTTTTTTTTTTTCTTAGGAGTTGGTTAGGTGTTCACGGAAGAGGCGGGTCTTTAGCTGTTTTTTGAAGATAGTGAGGGATTCTGCAGGTCCGGATTGAGATCGGAAGAGCATTCCACCACTGGGGAACGGTATGCGTGAAGGTTCTGGAAAGGGACCTTACGCCACGCTGAGTGGGAACTACTAAACGTCGGTCGCTAGTCAATCGTAGATTGCGAGAGGGAACGTAGGCCTTCAGGAGAGAGTTGAGGTAGGGGGCGCTGTTCCTGACAAGGTCTTGTAGGTGAGCATCAAGGCCTTGAACTTGATGCGGGCAGCTACAGGAAGTCAGTGGAGGGAGATGAAGAGGGGTGTGACATGAGTTGTCTTGGGCTGGTTGAAGACAAGGCGCGCTGCAGCATTCTGAATCATCTGAAGGGGTTTGATGGAGCTGGCTGGGAGGCCTGAAAGCAGTGAGTTGCAGTAGTCCAGTTTAGAGATGACCAGAGCCTGGACTAGTATCTGTGTAGCCTGTTTGGTGAGGAATGGTCGGATTTTCTTGATGTTGTACAGGATGAACCTACAGGACCTTGCAGTTGCTGAGATGTGGTCTGCAAAGGTCAAGCCGTCATCAAGAATCACCCCAAGGTTCCTGGCCGTCCTGGTTGAGTGTGAGTGAGCTGAGCTGTACAGTGAAGTTCTGGTTGATTGAGGGATATGCTGGGATGACGAGAAGCTCAGATTTTCCCAGGTTAAGCATAAGATGGTGCTCCGACAGGCAAGAAGAGATGCATGCAGATGCAGAGACGGATGGGTCGTCAGGCTGGAAGGACAAATAGAGCTGGGTGTCATCAGCATAGCAGTGATAGGAGTCATGAGACTCAATCACCTGCCCGAGAGATGTAGTGTAGATAGAGAAGAGAAGTGGACCCAGAACTGACCCCTGTGGAACGCCAGTTCCAATACAATACAACAGTACAATACAACACACGCCTGCTACCCGCATGCACAATTGATCAGATTACACAAATTAGCAATCTTTTTAAAAAGAGCATTTTAAAATAATCCATCTCATGTTTCACAAGACTGTGTACGTAAATCATCACACGCTCAGCTCAGTTTTGACTTGTTCAGCATCTCACTCAGAAGTCCCTGTGCGGATCCTGACACTGACACATGGTTTCTATAAAAAAAAAAAAAGAAAAAAAAAGAACCAAAGCTATGGCAGAGCTAAAAAAAAAAAAAAAAGAATCAAACCGAACAAAACAAGACAACTTGGAGGAGAAGTGTGTTCTTTCTCAGAGTGATGGTTTGTTTCTTGGCATGCTGGATGTGATCAGGATGATAATGTAGTCTCTGCATATACCTTTACACACTCCACATGATATAATATTAGGTATAATGTTACTGTCCACACACACACACACACACACACACACACACACACACGCACACACACACACACACGCACACACACACATGATTACATCAGTACTCTATATTAGCTCTACCACTAATAACACCCTCGCTTGATGGTGGATATAAATAGAGCTGGTCTCTGACCTCACACAGCAGCCATGAACAGAAAATATGAAGAACCAAAATATTATAATTACAGAGCGCACCCGCCTCTCGCCAGTTTACACCCGCCATTACACGCAAAGGCAAATAAACAGGAGTCAGATTCCCCAGTTTTCAGGGAGTCAGAGCAACGGGGAAAACGAGGCAGAAAGAAAAGACGAATAACAAATCTTTATCACTGTTAGACTTATTAAAAAACCTTCGTCCTATCTGTTTTCAGATCTGTGTTTTTGGATGAACTCTTCACTCTCTCCAAACTCTCGCCTTTGATCCGTGTGCTCTCTCTAGCTCTTTCGTTCTCCTCTGCTCTCTATTTTTCTTCTTGTTGTACTTACTTTTCTCTCCGTCAACCCTTGCTCGCTCCACATTTCTCTCTCTCTCTCTCTCTCTCTCTTCTCTGCTCTGCTCTTGTTTGATGTCTTGCTCTAGTCTTTCTTTCATGAACCCCCTGACACCACCCAGGCGATTCTTCAGTGCAGTCGGGATTTTCCTGTACGCATCCCACAGGGGGTGAAATAATGAGGCGGAATAATAACAGTCGGGTAATAACAGAGACCGAACGGTGTTAATGTTCCTCCCGACGGGGAGCATCTTCACCCACAACAGCGCGCTCATCAGTAGGTCAGGTTTACAGATAGTTTGCTACAAGAGGCAATTATTAAATCCAATCGCTGGTATTTTTAATTGGGGTCAGTTAAACCATGATTAGAGGTGATATACTGGTATGATGTATGATAGTTATACCATGATAATGGATGGATAATGGTGTATCTGCTTACCGGCCGCTACACTTGTGCTTCAAACTGCTCCACAGAGCACGAAGCCAACACAGGCCCGAAGTGGCGCCACAGTCAAGACCACCGAGAACATCGGCACCAAATAACGCAAGCAGAGTGTCGAAAAAGCAGAGCAGAACGAGTTTACATCCCAACATCAAGAGCAGTAGAGTGTGTAGATCTGACAGGGCAAGCCACACAGCATTCAACAACAACAAAAAAAACCCACATGCCTGGAAAGCCAAGGCAAAGGAAGTCTACGATCAAACACGGGCCTGTCGGAGCTCATGTGCAGCCAGAAAACAGCACAATAAAACCACAGTAAAAACTTGGCGAGAGGCAGCGGCACAAGGGCACGGCCAGAACGGTAGAAACAGAGACGTCAAACGATAAGCGGAGTCGAACGTTATACGTTTAAAATGCAGCTAAAATGAAACGCACGAAAAACTTTCCATTTAAAAAGGCTGCATTCCGTCTAAATAACAAAAAGGAGGCATGGATGAAATCCCATAAAATAATAATAATAATAAAAAAAAACAACTAAACACTCAACGATCTAAACATGTTTCTAATGACGAGTTACTAAAGTACCTGTAGAAAAGGATCAAGTTAATAGATGGCAAAGGTGTACTCTTCTGTAAAATACCACAGAATGATGTCAAATTCTTATTGTCAAATATGAACGTGAATCTAAAGTCAAACACCGGGGTTTAAATTGTATAAGGGGGAAAAAAAAGACTCTTTGATGTGATTTGGTTGAATTGTCCTCCATGCCGTGGTCAATACCTGTATAATCCCTTCATACTGCAGGTGCTCTTTGTGCTCGCGAACACTCACACACACACACACACACACAGACACACACACCTGTGCTACCCCTACAGCAGGGTTCTTTAAAAGGGAAAAGGTGGTAACTGAGGGAATGCTGGAATTTAAAAAAACAAAAAAACAAAAAAAAAAACAAATGACAAGATCTGACTTGGCTATTTAAAAAAACAAAAAAAAAGTCTCTCTCTCACCCATATACACTCCATCACCATGCCACTTCAAATTCAATGCAAGAGACACCTGAATGGGGAAAAAAAATCCCCTCTCTACAGCTTTTAAGGCTTGTGGTGCGCTCACAGTGAGAAATATAAAGGCTTGTAACTGATGAGAGACAAAACTGCTCATCAAAAATTGAGTCTGTAAACAGTTTTAGATGACTAAAATGATCACTGAACATCCAACCATCCATCAATCCATCCATGTACTGTTCGTACCACTTTTCCTACACAGGGTCATGTGGGAGCCTGGAGCCTATCACAGGCAGGAGATACCCTGGATGGGGTGCCAACCGATGACAGGGCACAATCTCACACACACATTGACACCTAATATGACACATGGTCATATTAGGTGATACAACACCCCCTGGAGCAGAGAGGGTTAATGGCCTGGCTCAAGGGCTCAACAGTGGCAGCTTGGCAGTGCTGGGGCTTGAACCCTCGACCTTCCGATCAGTAACCCAGAGCCTTAACCGCCAAGCCTTTACTGCTCCTTTTCCCTCTCCCAATCTTTGAAGAGATTTCTTATATTTAATTCCGATTGCTTGCTACATAAACGGTTTTGGCAGCCACTGAGTATATATTTAAAGTAGTCCAAGAAAAAATAATTCGGGAGATCAAGCTAGCACCCTGGTATTATGATCACACCCACACCTTAAAATAGACCACTCATCAAATCATGTTAAACTAAACTGGTAGTCTTTGAATTTGCATGGAAGTAGTACACATCCCCTTTATCTTGGAGATCCTGGAAACATTTGTAGCTTAGCCATGTCATGTTTGCCTAGAAATCGTACACAAAATCATTCAGTCAAGGTTCAGGCCTCCCAACAGTACTGGCACAGCGCTGGTTAAAGTGGTAAATTACCTGCTACTGGCCTCCAATCAGGGTTGTGCCTTCTTGATTGATCTCAGTGCAGCTTTCCATACTAGATCATAATATTTATTGTTCTAGACAGACTAGTAAATTTCGTCAGAGTTAGAGGAATGCCTCTTTCTTGCTTCAGGTCTTGGCCTTTCAGTTACATCATGTTCAGCAGTGATAGACCTTTATCTGAATATTTTCTCCAGTCTCTCATTTATAGTTCATGTAAATAATATTAGTAGAACAGCCTTTTTTTTTTTTACTCAGAAACATTGCTAAGCTAAGAAATATTGTTATGAGATTCAGAAAACCTAAAGGTTCATGCTGTTATTACCTCTAGGTTTATTGTAATGCCTTGCTCTCTGGATGTTTCAGTACATGCTATAAACAATAAACAAGCTCCATATGCTGATGCTCAACATCTGCGTGGAGATTTTTGGAGCTTCAGTGAATAATCTTACCTGGGTACTGTTGACAGTTTCCTTCAAGGAACTGTTGCTGTAATCATAAAGACCTGTGATCATCCTTTTGACACAAGAAATCTATTATTTAGGTCCTCTCAGTTTTTTTTAAACGAGAATGGAAAGGTTATTTGGTGGCTTTAGTATGTTTGCTCGCACCTCTGGGGTTGGGGGTTTGAACCCTGCCTGTGCCCTGTGTACACAGAGCTTACATGTTCTCCCAGTGATTTGGGGGTTTCCTCAGAGTTTCCACCTCCAGTCCAAAGAAATATGTTGTAGACTGATTGGCATTTCCAAATTGTCCATAGTGTGTGAATGTGTCTGCGATTGTGCCCTGCGATGGGCTGGCCCGCTGTCTAGGGTGCCCCCTGCATTGTGACCAGAGTTCCCCTGTGATATGTTTCAGGCTCCTCCACAACCCTGTGTAGGATAAGCTGTACAGAAAATGGAAGGGTGGATGGATGGAAAGGTTATTTAGATTTTCTTTGGTAAGAATTGTAGCTAAACGTCTCTCTTAAGAGTTACAAAAAAGACTAATAAATGTATTTGCTGTCAATTTACAGGAAAATAATGTAAACGCTGAGGAAGAGTGCACCCTGCTGTTTAGTGGCGGTACTGCTGAAGCAGCGACACTACTCACTGCTTCATGAAAATGAACACCCATGAATTAAAATGAATGAGACAAGGCATGGGAGATATTTCAGATGTTTTGTGCCCTATTGTTTATAGCTGGCGAAACCACCACTGGTGAAGCTGCTGTGCATAATTGTTTTGTTTTCCATAAAATGTCTCGGAAGAGTCCTGGGAATGTGTGTATGCAGTTTGCGGAAACCACTACAGCCAAACCGAACTCGACTTTATGGCTGAAACAAGAATGCTAAGATCATACATCATGGAAGAAACATCACTTATTATTTGACATTGTCTTAGAGCGCTATCGTGTTCAGATGCTGCATTCAGATTAAAACATCTTCATCTCAGTCGTTTTTTTTCTTTTCTTTTCAGGGTTATGTAACATTGTTATCATGAATACAATAATAAAAAATAATGATGCATGAACATCCTGCTGCCTGGAGTCAGCTTGCTTCTACGACTGCTCTAGCTGTGTGGGACCACAGATTCCCAGCAAGCATTGCTCCCAAACATGCGTATCTTCGAGCAATGTGGCGATAATGAGATTTAGTTGTTTATTTATTTATTTATTTATTTTCAAAAGCATCATGGTGTCTCCTGCACACAGACACTAAACAACTCAACACATTCATAAAAGCAATAGAATATGGTTTTATTGCCCGTCTGCTTGAACAGCTATTCTAAATGATAGCTTTGTACAGCACAAAAGTGATAGTCTGTAAAACCTAGGGGTTGTGTGTGCGTGTGTGTGTGTGTGTGTGTGTGTGTGTGTGTGTGTGTGTGTGTGTGTATCAAACCTAGTTAAATACAAGACTACAAAACTGTTTTCAAAAGCATCTGAGTGGAGCCGTAAGAGTTGTTAATCTCTAGGGTTAGGTTTAAGGTTAGGGTTAGAAAGCAGCTTAACCCTGTCGAGATGTTCCTCAGGCAGTTTTATATATATATATATATATACAGTATCTCACAGAAGTGAGTACACCCCTCAGATTTTTGTAAATATTTGATGATACCTTTTCATGTGACAACACTGAAGAAATGACACTTTGCTACAATGTAAAGTAGTGAGTGTACAGCTTGTGTAACAGTGTCAATTTGCTGTCCACTCAAAATAACTCAACACACAGCCATTAATGTCTAAACCGCTGGCAACAAAAGTGAGTACACCCCTAAGTGAAAATGTCCAAATTGGGCCCAAAGTGTCAATATTTTGTGTGGCCACCATTATTTACCAGCACTGCCTTAACTCTCTTGGGCATGGAGTTCACCAGAGCTTCACAGGTTGCCACTGGAGTCCTCTTCCACTCCTCCATGACGACATCACGGAGCTGGTGGATGTTAGAGACCTTGTGCTTCTCCACCTTCCGTTTGAGGATGCCCCACAGATGCTCAATAGAGTTTAGGTCTGGAGACATGCTTGTCCAGTCCATCACCTTCACCCTCAGATTCTTTAGCAAGGCAGTGGTCATCTTGGAGGAGTATTTGGGGTTGTTATCATGCTGGAATACTGCATACTGATCATGCTCCGCTTCAGTATGTCACAGTACATGTTGGCATTCATGGTTCCCTCAATGAACTGTAGCTCCCCAGTGCCCCCAGTGCCATGACACTCCCACATGCTTGACTGTAGGCAAGACACACCTGTCTTTATACTCCTCACCTGGTTGCCGCCACACACGCTTGACACCATCTGAACCATCTTGATCTCATCAGACCACAGGACATGGCTCCAGTAATCCATGTCCTTAGTCTGCTTGTCTTCAGCAAACTGTTTGTGGGCTTTCTTGTGCATCATCTTTAGAAGAGACTTCCTTCTGGGACGACAGCCATGCAGACCAATTTGATGCAGTGTGTGGCGTATGGTCTGAGCCCTGACAGGCTGACCCCCACCCCTTCAACCTCTGCAGCAGTGCTGGCAGCACTCATACGTCTATTTCCCAAAGACAACCTCTGGATATGACGCTGAACACGTACACTCTTCTTTGGTGGACCATGGCGAGGCCTGTTCTGAGTGGAACCTGTCCTGTTAAACCGCTGTATGGTCTTGACCACCGTGCTGCAGCTCAGTGTCAGGGTCTTGGCAATCTTCTTATAGCCTAGGCAACAATTCTTTTTTGCAGATTCTCAGAGAGTTCTTTGCCATGAGGTGCCATGTTGAACTTCCAGTGACCAGTATGAGGGAGTGTGAGAGCAATGACACCAAATTGAACACACCTGCTCCCCATTCACACCTGAGACCTTGTAACACTAACAAGTCACATGACACCGGGGAGGAAAATGGCTAATTGGGTACAATTTGGACATTTTCACTTAGGGGTGTACTCACTTTTGTTTCCAGCGGTTTAGACATTAATGTCTGTGTGTTGAGTTATTTTGAGGGGACAATAAATTGACACTGTTACACAAGCTGTACACTCACTACTTTACATTGTAGCAAAGTGTCATTTCTTCAGTGTTGTCACATGAAAAGATATCATCAAATATTTACAAAAATCTGAGGGGTGCACTCACTTTTGTGAGATACTGTATATTACACATACTCTTAATATTATTATTATTATTATTATACAGTATATATGTTGGGTTTTCAAGCCGGAGAAGATTCAGAAAGCTCATAAAATGTTTCGGCCTATACTACTGCTAGTGAGACGCGCTAGCTGGATTTGTGTTTTGAACCTCTGTGTGGGATGTCATACCTTGGAGATCATGTCTGTAGGTTTGAACTTGTTTCCTGTTTCTGTTTCATGTTCTCAACACACTTCAAGAACTTTGACCACTGAGCAAGTCAGGTACCAGATTCTCCCCTCTCTTTACAGGCATGGTTTGTTTCTCTTTTCCTTTTGCACTGTTCAGAATTCTGACACATTCGTCCTCGAATCATTGACCTTCACATGTAGTCTGCTGAGTCTTGACCTGAACGTTTTAATCCTCCTGGGTCTGGGTATACTTACTGTATGAAAACCTTCACAGATGTTTGCACCAAGCATTAAAAGATGATCTAGTTGCTTATGGTCATCTAGATTAATGATAATATCCTGAATGCTACTTATATGATTTACACTGAAGCTAGTGCTATCCTAAAGATTAGCAAAAAAATAAACACACCTGCTTTATTTCAGTTCTGTCCCACGGCCAAGCCTAGAGACGAGCCTTTGAAGCTGTCATCTTTTGTGCAACACAAACTTACCTTTTTCCCAGTGACGGCGGGTTAGATGGGTGTTTTATGAGCCGATATAAATCCTTTATACTCATAAAGACACTGCACTGTGATAGTGGCTTGGCACCAAGCCAAGACAGGAAAAGGTCCGTGATTTTTTTTTCTCTTCTTCTGAAGCTACAAAGAGCTTTTGTTTCAGCTGTCAGGCAGGAATTTATGAAGAAGCGAGGAGTGAGGATGAGACACTGAAAAATTTCAGATAATCATTTTTCATCACCTCTCATATGTTCTTTGAAAGGCAAAGAAACAATTTAATCAACACGGTTTTGTTGTGAAAAATGTGACTATGTGGTTGAACATTTGTAATCATCAAACTTTATGGCACAAACTGTTGCGATAAAGTTGGAAGTAACAATTATATAGAACATCTCTGTATGCTGTAGCTTTACCATTTCCCCTCACTTGAACTAAAAGGTTCAAACCTGCTCCTGTGCACAAAACAAGATCCATAAAGGTTGGAGGTGAAAAACTCGAGTATCCCGAACAGATCCATGACCTGAACCGCACTGAACACTTCTGGGATGAACTGGAACAGCGACTGCACTCTAGACCTCCTCAACCAAAACCCCAGACCTCCTCAACCAACAACCAAGACCTCCTCAACCAACACCCAAGACCTCCTCAACCAACACCCCAGACCTCCTCAAAAACACCTTAGACCTCCTCAACAACACCTCAGACTTCTTCAACCAACACCTCAGACCTCCTCAACCAACACCCCAGACCTCCTCAAAAACACCCCAGACCTCCTCAAAAACACCCTAGACCTCTTAAACAACACCTCAGACCTCCTCAACAACACCTCAGACGTCTTCAATAAACACCCCAGACCTCCCCAACCAACACCTCTGACCTCCTCAACAAACACCTCAGACCTCTTCAAAAACACAACAGACCTCCTCAACAACACCTCAGACCTCCCCAACCAACACCCCAGACCTCCCCAACCAACACCTCTTACCTCCCCAACCAACACCCCAGACCTCCTAAAAACACCCCAGACCTCTTAAACAACACCTCAGACCTCCTCAACAACACCTCAGACTTCTTCAACCAACACCTCAGACCTCCTCAACCTCAGTAATGCTCTTGGACACAAATCCCCACAGCCACATGTAAAGGCTTATAAAAATGTTTCCAACCATAATACAAGCACTTACATGTTGAATATAGTGATATACTGTATTATGGAACTGATTGGCACAATCAGTACAGTACATTCATACAATACATTCATATAGGAAAGACAGTAGAATCTATATCAACTGGAGCAGCTTGAGTAATTCACGAGTTATGGGAAAAGAGACAGTGGTAAATGGTTGTTTTTATGGAGTAGATGAAGGCAGTTCCTGGTGTGTCTAATACACCAAGGTTTAATACAGGTTTAAACTGTTTAAGGACGTACTTTCTTTCTATCAACCAGTAAGTAAGCCTACTTTTCTTAAAACTACGTATGAAGCTCACGTTAGCCGGACATGACTTAAAGTAATTGGATGTGCATAATTAAAAACTTACGACACATGTGGTATAATTAAAGAACTAACAATTCAGTCTCTTGAATCGGTCTTAACGGGGACATGATCCGAACACAGAGCGGTAACCAGAGCAGACCGGTCTGATATTACAAACAGGCTTTCTGTTCCTCGTAATGATGTGTTAGTGAAATGAAACAGATGTTATGGCTTTGAATTAAAAATCTTCTGCCCACATCCAGCATGCTTCCATAAAGGAAGACGAATGATCGCATGGCATTCGACTGGAACACTGTAGGGGGAAAAATCGCCTCGTTAGACATTTTTTACCCCCAAATATTGTGGTGCTCTCCTTGTCCCGCCAGTTTAGCATCATGTAAACCACTAGAGTCTATCGTCATACACTCGCCTCAAACTGCGTTCTTCAGTAATTCGGCGAGTCAAACACATTCACTTACACTGTTTTTGATAGGGTGTGCACAGTTCTCTATAAAACAACAAAAAAATGACTGGTGTATTTTCTGGGATGCGGGAGGAAACCACGCGGACATGGGGAGAGCATTTGAACTTATCACTTATGACTTCATTCATGTGATGTCATAAAGGGGTGTGGTCAGCATCAAACAAGAAGTTGACCCCAAATATTTAGCGAAAGGCAGGAAGCGAGTGGTCCAGAGTACACCAGCGAGAATACAACGTGTTGCAGTTTGAGACATTCTGAGTCACTTATCCTTCACCTGCTGTACTGTAAGGGCTGGCTCTAAAAGTGTTGTGCGTCATTAAAGGAACGTAGCAGCCAATTGAATAGAACTTATACACCACCCGAATCCGTCTTCCTTTCATACAGCGGCATATTTTAACTGAACGATTGGTCTCGTTTGTCTTCGTTTATGCATTTACACTCATGAATAGTAAATTTGTTCTGGAAACGCTCGTTCAAACCATTTACAGACGGTTCGATCCCGCTTGATAAATGAGGCTTGGTGTTGAGACCCCCCCCCAAGATTTATTGATGACATGAATAAAAGTATGATCCAAAAATGAATTGTGTTTCAGACTTGTCACTGAGGAAGAACGATAAAGCCCTAAGCCAATTAAGTTATGCTGTGGAAAATGACCAAACATGCCATTAAAATAGTTTCAATAATGTCTTCTTTTGTCTTGTGAAAGGGAAGAAAGGTTGCACTAAATGAAAAGTCAAAAACAACGCCACAGTTTATATCCATGTCCTTCTTACAGCAGGTACAGCAGGCCCACTGAGGCTCCTGAGTGACACCACTGACCTCTAGTGGCCAAGTCGGGACTAACTTTTTCTCCAGAGTACTTTGTGTAATTTAGTAATTTAAACAAGACAGAATTTCCATTAAAGGTGCATTAGGTACAAGATCAGCTTTGTTTTTGTTCTTTCCCCTCAGGATTTTATCTGTAATTATGAAGTAGGTGGGTTTGACATGTGAATGTTTTTGTCTTTTTGTCCCCCATATACTCCTTTAGATGACTGTGTTTGATGATGCATTCCCGAGGTCGTGTCCATGGTTACCGCATGACCTTTGAGAGCTGCAGAACCGCGTAGGACTGTGGGTTCGAATGCTAGTATGCCACTGTAACGTGATCTTGGGGAAATAACTTTAGTTATCGCGAGATCTAAAAACAACAACAACAACAACAACAAAAATACAAGTTCTGCTCGTTTCTATAGTAACAGCTGGTCCAAAGGGAACCGGTTAAAAACAGAAAGAGGAGTCTCAAGTGCAGGTTTTTCTACAAGGAAGTGAGTTACTGATTACATTATAGGAGCTTTAGACTTTACATATTGCTAAATATTGCTTTTTAAACACTTCCTGTTTATTTATTTTTTATTACAGATGTGTTAGATATCTGTGTCCTTCCCATTAGAATAAGATGAATTATTGAATTGGGATGTGTATGTGTTGCATGTTATGTAATAGATCATGTTATTGTACTGATTAATCTTCTTTGTAAATACAATACAATGTACACTAAACACTAATCAATATCTGAAACAATAGAACACGCAGGTACACAACCATGAATTGCATATGAAGCCAATTAAGAGCAAGAAGAGATAAAAACCCAACAATTAGACAAAGATCAGAGAAAAATAATACACATGACATTCACACACACACACACCTCTGAAATGATGGCTACACCCCCTGCTCCTTCACCGTCTGTAACCGGAAACAGTTCAAAGCACAATGTGATCAAATCAATAATAATAATAATTATTATTATTATTATTATGACTGTTGTTGGTAGTGGTGTTAGTGTTGTTGATGTTGATATTATTATTATGATTGTTGTTGTTGTGGTGTTGTCATTGATGTTATCCATCCATACATCTTTTAACGCTTACTCCTTTTCAGGGTCATGGGGGAGCCTGGAGTCTATCCCAGGGAGCATCGGGCACAAGGCGGGGTTACACCCTGGACAGGGTGCCAGACCATCACACTCACACACCCATTCATACACTACGGACACTTTAGACACGCCAATCAGCCTACCATGCATGTCTTTGGACTGGGGGAGGAAACCGGAGTACCCGGAGGAAACCCCCGCAGAACATGCGAACTCCACACACACACACGGCCCCGGCGGAATCGAACCCCAGACCCTGGAGGTGTGAGGCGAACGTGCTAACCACTAAGCCACCATGCACCATTAGATGGAGGTTCTCTGTGTGTTTGAGAAAGAAAGAAAAAAGCCCGTGTCATGAACGTGTGATGTAATTATCGTTTAAAGTTGGAAAGTCAGATCTGCTCTGAACGGTAGAGACTTGAAATATCACAGAACTGTCAGATTCAGTATTACCATTCCAAGCTCGTTATTTGTGCAGCATTCAACATTAGGGTTCATTAAATCGCTTATTATCGAAGATATGTTTCTGCTGTAAGAAATCGATTCATCTATCAAACGTTGATGAAATGTTCATTAACCAGTCCAGCGCTAACCTGTCAGGACACTGCTGCTGTCTCTTCATGTCCTTGCAGGTAAAAATGTTTTACTCACGGGTTCATTTCACCAAGTAAAGTGTACGTAAGGAGTTTTAATCAAACTTCTCTATGAAAGATTGTATGTCCCAGGTATGATCCTGAAGGAGAAAATCACAGAGGGATCTTTATTTAGGGGATTTTTAACCATGCACTTGTGTGACATTGTGTTGCTGTAAAGTTGTCTATTACGTCACAGTCAGGTTTGCTCTGAGGACCATCTTGTTGCTCAGAAGCAACAGTTTAATAGGGTTGTTTCTTGTCTCGGTTCTGATTGGAGGAGCTCTGAGCGCACCCGTTATAGAAAGGTAGGAATTAATGAGCATGTGGATTAATGGTGCACTTTCACCATGGGGAAAGACAAACACACACTGAATACACACACGGTACAAGTGGGTAAAGTGTGTGTTATTCCTTTGTATTCTAGAGAGATGGCTAATAATAGAGAGATGGCATTTGACTCTGATGGACAGTGTGAATTTTCATCTGATTAATCCCTAACTAAGACAGATGTGTTTGAATTAAGGGCCGAAGTAAAACTAAGTAAAACTTTATTTTTTAGCAAAAAAGTAAAGTTCAACATAAAAGTAGAAAATAATAGATAAATAATGGCAGGTTTGTGTTAATCAAACTCATGTTTGATTAAATTTGTGTATTACACACTGTGATTGGGAATTTGTGAAGGGGCCTCGGGCTTTGGAAATGCACCATAGAAATTATTATCAGTAGTAGAAGAAGGAAGAGAAGTAATAGGAGGAAGAGAAACACAGGAGGAGGAAGGAGGAAGAAGAGAAGTAATAGTAATAGAAGGAGGAGGAGGAAGAAGGAAGAGAAGTAATAAGAGGAGGAGGAAGAGAAGTAATAGGAGGAGGAAGAAGAGAAGTAATAGGAGGAGGAGGAAGAAGGAAGAGAAGTAATAGGAGGAGGAGGAAGAGAAGTAATAGGAGGAGGAGGAAGAAGGAAGAGAAGTAATAGGAGGAGGAAGAAGAGAAGTAATAGGAGGAGGAGGAAGAGAAGTAATAGGAGGAGGTGGAAGAAGAGGAGTAATAGGAGGAGGAGGAAGAAGGAAGAGAAGTAATAAGAGGAGGAGGAAGAGAAGTAATAGGAGGAGGAAGAAGAGAAGTAATAGGAGGAGGAGGAAGAAGGAAGAGAAGTAATAAGAGGAGGAGGAAGAGAAGTAATAGGAGGAGGAAGAAGAGAAGTAATAGGAGGAGGAGGAAGAAGGAAGAGAAGTAATAGGAGGAGGAAGAAGAGAAGTAATAGGAGGAGGAGGAAGAAGGAAGAGAAGTAATAGGAGGAGGAAGAAGAGAAGTAATAGGAGGAGGAGGAAGAAGGAAGAGAAGTAATAGGAGGAGGAGGAAGAGAAGTAATAGGAGGAGGAGGAAGAAGGAAGAGAAGTAATAGGAGGAGGAAGAAGAGAAGTAATAGGAGGAGGAGGAAGAAGGAAGAGAAGTAATAGGAGGAGGAAGAAGAGAAGTAATAGGAGGAGGAAGGAGGAGGAAGAGAAGTAATAGGAGGAGGAAGAAGAGAAGTAATAGGAGGAGGAGGAAGAAGGAAGAGAAGTAATAGGAGGAGGAAGAAGAGAAGTAATAGGAGGAGGAAGAAGGAAGAGAAGTAATAGGAGGAGGAGGAAGAGAAGTAATAGGAGGAGGAAGAAGAGAAGTAATAGGAGGAGGAGGAAGAAGGAAGAGAAGTAATAGGAGGAGGAGGAAGAAGGAAGAGAAGTAATAGGAGGAGGAAGAAGAGAAGTAATAGGAGGAGGAAGGAGAAGGAAGAGAAGTAATAGGAGGAGGAAGGAGGAAGGAAGAGAAGTAATAGGAGGAAGAAGGAAGAGAAGTAATAGGAGGAGGAAGAGAAGTAATAGGAGGAGGAAGAGAAGTAATAGGAGGAGGAAGAGAAGTAATAGGATATCGTAGATATTGTGGTGCGAGACCGTTTAGTGCTTTATAGGTTAATAAAAGTATTTTATAGTTAATGTGAGATTTCACTGGGAGACAATGCAGTATTGATAATATTGGTGTGATGTGGTCGTATCTTCTAGTTCTAGTAAGGACTCTAGCAGCTGCATTCTGGACTAACTGGAGTTTATTTATATTCCTACTGGAACATCCAGACAGTAAGGCATTACAGTAATCTAATCTAGAGGTGACGAATGCATGAACCAGTATTTCCGCATCATGTAGTGACAATATGTTTCTTATCTTAGAAATATTTCTGAGATGAAAGAACGCTATCCTAGTAATATTATCTACATGAGCATCAAATGATAGACTGGAGTCAATAATCACTCCAAGGTCTTTAACATCCATGTTGAATATCCATATTTCTGTTTTATCAGAATTAAGTAAAAGAAAGTTAGTTAACATCCAACATCTAATGTCCTTTACACAATCCTCAACTTTACTAAGCTTCTGTCTGTCCTCTGGCTTCGCTGAAACATACAGCTGTGTATCATCAGCATAACAGTGGAAGATAATTCCATGTTTACGAATAATTTGTCCTAGGGGTAGCATATATAAAGTAAAAAGCAGTGGGCCTAAAACAGAACCCTGTGGAACTCCAAAAGTAACCTAAGTACGCGTGGAGAAATCACCATTTACATCTACGAACTGATAACGACCGGTCAGATAAGACCTGAGCCAGGAGAGGACTGTTCCCTTAATGCCAACAACATTTTCTAATCTATCAAGGAGAATAGTGTGATCTATAGTATCAAAAGCTGCACTAAGGTCGAGTAACACAACCCTGATCAGAGGTCAGTAGAAGGTCATTTATTACTTTAACTAACGCTGTCTCTGTGCTATGATGAGGACTAAATCCTGACTGATACATTTCATAAATGTTGTTCCTATCTAAGTACGAGCGCAACTGCTTTGCTACAACCTTTTCTAAGATCTTAGAGAGGAAGAGGAGATTTGATATTGGTCTATAGCTGGACAGGTGAGACGGGTCAAGGCCAGGTTTTTTAATCTGATTTCCTATATTTCAGTAGACTCTCCCTCCAGGCCGAAATATCACCAGTTTGGTTTGACACCATTTACGTTCTAATTGTCGAGTTTTCTGTTTTAAGGTTCGCGTTTGATCGTTATACCATGGTGCTAATTTTTTCTCTCTAATTAATTTTCTTTTGAGTGGAGCCATCTAGCGTGTAGCGGAGTGTTGACTCCAAGCTTTCAGTCACCTGATCGAGTTCTATGGGATCTGACGGTGATCCAAATCTAATTGATGTTTCTGCGAGGTTATTTATGAAGCTCGGTGCAGTAGCTGATGTGTAGGTACGTTTAACGCAGTAGCAAGGCGAGGTGGAAATATTCTGATCAATATGTATTATGAACGAGATAAGATAATGGTCTGAGACAACTTCAGACTGCGGTAAAATTACAATATTTTCTATACTTAGTCCGTATGTTAGTATGAGGTCTAGAGTGTGACCACCATTATGAGTAGGTCTGATTACGTTCTGATTAATCCCTACTGAATCTAAGATGGACACAACCGCTATTCTTAGAGGGTCTTCCAGGTTATCAAAATGAATATTATAAAGAGTGTGATCCTAATCTCAGCTCGTTACTGTCACGGGCCGTGACGTGAAGGAAGCAGGACGGATGCAATTGCAGTTTGAACGGTGACTTTTATTTACAGTGATGAACGGGAAACAAAAGAGAAACCAAAACACGAGAAGCAAACACCCTGAACTAAGCTATGCTAACTTGGCTATGGCTAACGCTAAGGCTAAGGCTAAGGCATAAACATGACATGAAACGAAGACTCGCTATAGTCACACTCTAGTTTTACATGGAATACATTCATTCAACCGCGCCGTGTGAAGCACGGCTCACGGTATATATACACACATATATCATTAGACCCGCAACCGTTAACAGCTGTGGGCAATACCAAAACACACGTGACACATGACGAGACGGGACGAAGACATGATGTCAACCCGGAAGAGGCACGCGCATGCGCACCAGCACTCAAAGTGCGCTGCTGCACGGGGGAATCATGACAGTTACCTGTATAAAAGACACCTGGGAGCCAGAGATCTTTCTAAAAGCATTCTAATTTACTCTGATTGGCTGGGCATCTCCTGTGCACAGCCCTCATTAGGTCACCCCACAGATTGGATTGATTGGATTTAGGTCTGGACTCCGGCTGGGCCGTTCCAAAACCTTGAACTTGTTTTAGTGGAACCATTCCTTGGTTGATTTGGAGGTTTGCTTTGGATCGTTGTCACGCTGAAAGGTGAAATACCTCTTCGTCTTAAATGTTTAAGAGGAAGACTTTTGAGTTTTGTGCCTAAATCGACAGGTATTTGAAAGTATTCGTTATTCCCTCCACCCTGATTAAAACCCCAGTTCCAACTGAAGAAAAGCAGCCCCAAAGTACGAATCCGCCACCACCATGCTTCACCGTGGGGACGGTGTTCTTTTGGTTTTGTGCCGTGTTTGTTTGTGCCAAACATGTCTTTTGATATTATGACCAAAAAGTTTATCTTTGGTCTCATCAGAAAATGGAAATCTGTCATGATTTATGTTGGTTTCATTTATTTTATTTTTTACATCACAGAAACCTGTGACTTTTTTCTAATACTACGTGGGTCTACATCAGTCTACATAAACTATACTATAATAGATATTAGCAGTAAGGCTGGGCAACATGACAATTTATGATCAATATTGTGATAAATTATGTAACAATACCCTTTCCTGAGAAAAAAGTGATATAGCCAGTATTTTTCTGACTATAATTATAAATAATATAAAATGCTTTGTAAGAAGCTGATGGGACGATATTGCACAAATGTTTTGAATGCTAAAAAAAAAAACAGCAACAATTAAATAACTATTTTTTAATAACTCATTTTTGTAGGCATTATTGTAGACAGTCTTACTGAACTCAGTTTCACTGTTTTGATGGCATTTGTTAAGCAAACCGAAATACCATGTCCGATATTTTGTATTGTCTTCAAGTATCGTGGTATGATATTTGAGTCAAATTGCACACTCCTAATTAGCAGTGACGTCATAGTGAAGCCATCCCAGTGTCGAGTCATTGTAAAGTCAGTGTACTTTTCATTTATTCACAAGATGTATCATCTGCTACACTTCTCTGCCACCACTAGGTGTCAGTGACACGTCTGTTCACGGTGCTCTTGTGAAATTTAGTGTTGTTCGTATAGGAAAAGTCACTACACACAGTTACTAAACCAAAAGTCTGGCCAGTGTACGTACAATGTTTTAACACTGTCGGTTAGAATATTATTAGTTAACTTCAATCATAATGGTACAACATTAATGAGAGCAAAGATTGTCAATGTTTATTGAACAGAAACCTCATTGCTAATACTAATATGGCTAATGGAGCTATGAAATGCTAATTACAGCTGCACATGGTACCCATGTTATTTTTTTTTGTCTAGGGGTCAACATTAACATATTGGTCCTAATAATAATAATAATAATAATAATAATAATAATAATAATAATAATAATAATAAACAACTTTATTTTATAAAGCGCCTTTAAAGCAGCTTCTCAATGCGCTGTACATAAAATCACAAAAAAATAAAACAAAAGTTCATTAAAACAAATACAACAACATTAATAATAATAAAAAAATAAATATAAAACAATCTAAAAAGACATCAGGAGTCGAATGCAAGTTTCAAAAAGTGTGTCTTTAGAAGAGCTTTAAAAATGCCAAAAGTCTGGGCTTCCCTGAGTTCAGGGGGGAAGAGAGTTCCAGAGTGATGGAGCGTAGACAGAAAAAGCCTCGTCACCCATAGATTTAAGGTGGGTTAGTGGAACCGTTAGTAGATGACCCTGTGAGGAGCGCAGTCTGAGATGTGGGGTGTAAGGGAGTAATAAGTCAGTTAAGTAGTGTGGAGCCAAACCATGTAATGCCTTGTATGTCAACATCATGATCTTAAAATCAACACGGAACCTGACCGGGAGCCGGTGTAAGGACTTCAGAACAGGAGTAATATGGTCATATTCCCTGGTTCCCGTCAGGATCCGGGCGGCAGAGTTCTGAACATACTGCAGTTTGTTTATTGCAATTTTAGAAACTCCGGCTAAAACAGCGTTACAGTAATCCAGCTGCGTGACAACGAATGAATTGATCAATTTTTCAGCGACAGATAACTTTAGCATTGGGCGTAATCTGGCTATATTTCTTCACAGTGCTCTGAACAAAAAAATCTAAAGTGAGGCTAGTGTCAAAAATTACACCAAGGTTCCTCATCTTACCTGGGGTCTCTAGAACAGAGCCCTCAACAAACAGAGACAGTGGAGCCGCTTTGCGAATCTGATGATGGGAACCTATACGCATGACCTCAGTTTTCCCGCTGTTCAGGCACAGAAAGTTATTATTCATCCATGTTTTTATCTCAGAAATACAGCCAGAAAGATAACCAACATCAATGCTTTCACCAGATCTTGAGTGAATGTAGATTTGGTTATCGTCAGCATAAAAGTGATAATGGAGGCCAAGCGATCGCAGCAGATGCCCAAGTGGAGATAGATACATATTGAAGAGTAGAGGGCCTAGAACTGAACCCTGAGGAACACCAGTGAGCACCGAGCAAGCCAGTTTAACAAAAGTATATAGAGCCTTTGCAGTGAGCTAAGCTGCTCACTAAGCTCTGTCCAGTATGTTGTCATTTTGGACAGTGGCCTCTTTTGATGAACAGAGGACTGTGAATGGAATCCCTGTCGACCGCTGCTTTCTTGGGCATCTGGCATAAGCAGAACATAATTACCCACTGAAATAATCCTGACGCAAATATGTCATATACAGTATAAACTTGTTTTCATGTATTTACCAGAATACAAGGAAAATATAATCTGGTAATACTATATAAGGATATTATATCTTATATTAACCAGGTATTCACTGTTTCTTCTTTTATTTGCCTGGAAATACACCAGACTCTCTTTTCTCATGGCAGACGTGACTGTGCTGTTGAGAAATAACTCATACTGGTGACAGGTCGAGGTCTTTTAAAATCTTTTATCCTCTGAATTATTTTTCTTTCCTCTGAATTACTCTTGCATCAATGCCCCCTCCCTCCCTCCCTCCAGTTTGCTCCAGTTCACCGATGTGAAAATGTCAATTCAATAGAATTAAATATTAATCCTCACATCATTAATGACAGGTCAGTGCTGCATTTACAGAATGATACCATTACTGTTTCTCTCAGCAATGCTTAGGCTTTGACCTTTGGCACTGAGGATTAAAGGTCACAGAAGGTTGAGTAGGATCATCAGAAAACTAGACATGTTTGACATGACAAGTTTTATATATATTTTTTGTCTCGTTAACTTTACACGAAGGAGAAAAGAAAGGCTTGGCGAGGGGACGACGGTTCTCAGCTGCTTTAACGTAAGAGAGAACAGGACCTAATCGGATAAAAGCAAAAATCATGTGGCGTTCTTTAATAAGTTGTAGTCGTTGGTGAATTGCTGCGGTGTAAGAGGAAAGAACCGCAGTGCCTCAGCTTCATCACGCCACCGTGTCACCGATTATTTTCCCGTAACAACACGACACGGAGTGTTTTATTCCTTTCTTAGTGCTGTGGAAAACCGCATGCTTATTGTATGCTGACTGTGTGAAATTGTATTGTATGAAGGCACTTTGTAATATCATATAACAGTACGTTAGACGATATTAGTCATGAGTTGGATTTAGGACAGTCCGATTTTTGATTTTTCTGAGCATCCTGTCGAGGATCAGCATCGTTTCCGACGCTCTTATTAGGGCTTTTGTGTTAGGACAGGATTTTCTGCATAGTGGGTAAGATTATGTCTTATATTCTGACTTTATGCTTGGAAAAATCTTCTTCTTCTTAATAACAATAATTATTATTATTTATTATTATTATTATTATTAGGGAGCCAAGCATCAAAGGTTCATATGGTGCCCTACTGTCATTCTATCTGTCCTTATTTCCTCTTCTGGCTATGGTGTGTGTGGCAACCTGTAAAACTGTCTGGTAAAAAGTTGGGAAATTTGGCACACTGATTGGACGGGTCTAAGGAACATTCCGACCAAATTCAGGTCAAGTGCTGCCAACGCTCTAGCGCCACCGTTGGGTCAAATCTGGGCCTGATTTTTTTTTTTTCCATAATGAGGCCTTGTAAATAGGTTGAATGTTTTGAATGAAAAACAGTTGAATATGTTGTGCAGCTCAAATCAGATAAATGGTCTGCACTTACATGGCGCACTTTATCGAATGTCTCATTCACACATACCAGTGGTAGTAGAGCTGACATGCAAGGTGCTAACTTGCCATCAGGAGCAACTTGGGGTTCAGTGTCTTGCCCAAGGACACTTCGGCATGTGGAGTCACGTGGGCCGGGAATCGAATCACCAACCCTACGATTAGTGGACAACCCGCTCAACCACCTGATCCACAGCTGCCCCGTAGTAGTAGGATATGTAGTAATAATAGAAGTAGTAGAAGTATTATTATTATTATTATTATTATTATTATTATTAGTAGTAGTAGTAGTAGTAGTAGTAGTAGAGTGACTTGGCAGTAAGGGATGGCAAACATTGGGTTTTTATGTTTTGCAGATTATGGAGTGATACCAGTTCCAGCTCGCGTGCCATCGTATCTCCTCAGGGAACGAGCTCTGAATCGTCCAGCTTAGAGGAAGATTAATTCCATTTCCCCCCCAAAAAACCCAGTCCTGGTCCCAGTCCCACTCCATTAAAGACAAAGCTTGATTCAGAACATGACATTAGAAATGAATAATAAATAACCAGTGGTGTCCTGCTTCTCCTTTTAACGATGTTGATGTACACAAGCACGCGTTCCTTCATTTAATTCAAATAGGTTTCAGTACTTATTTGAAATAATACCAGAATCAATAGAGAGGTATTTTAGACCATGTTTATTTACTGCCACCGTGGCTTCTGGGAGGAAAGTAAGAGATCAGAGCAAGCCTTGAATTTACCATGGTTTAATTCCAGAATAGAATTTACATTTCAGGAAGTATATTTACATTTTACAAAAATGTCTCATTACAATGAATTCAGGAGATCCTATCTCCTACAGGTTTGGAGGAGTTTCACGAAGCGGGGTTAGAATGAACGCAGGCGCTTTTTGAAAGTCGTGAACCCAATTTTAAACGCGGAGCTTTCAGAAGACTTTTGGGATGACGGAACGTACACAGATCGATCCACTGCGTAGCGGATAATCGAAACGACACCATTAGCATCGTCGTGTCAATCTGATATATATATATATATTCTCTTAGCCCTTGTTACACCTGTCCTACACTTACACCTGCCCTGAAACGCTCTCGTCCAACAAGGCACGCAACACAAGAGACCGTTAACACGAACGCCACGCGTTCGCCGCGTATCGCCATCATCACTTAGGAAATCAAGTATGAAAAAGGCACTAGAGGAAATAAACTCGTGAGGCGTTATTGGGAAACGTGCTTCCCAGGTGAGACTTTTCCATTTATACGTCACACGTTCAGCTCCACAAGCTCCTGCTCTCATTTAGTTTGATTAAAGGAAGTGTTCAGCCAGCAGTTTAGCTCGACATGTAATACACTGTACGCATTAAACGCGAAGTATCTCATCGTCCGAATCGCGCCTAATGTAATGAAAGCCATGCCTCACTTCATCCTCAGGATGGACCCTACTGCTGTTTCTTAGTTCCGTGGCCCCCTTTTTTTTAATACATAACAGCATCAGAAACAACAAGCACGTGCGTCTGCACGACTCTGAGGTGGTTTACACTCGGCTACGGGCGCTACGTCCTTTCCTTAAGACTAAAAGGGCAAAGTAAAATCGTGAGGAAAAGTCTTACAGCTCTTACGTCTGTTACTCAGAACAGTTATTAATCAGCTCAGGAGATCCTCGTGTGAATCTTCAGTTAGGTAAATGTAAGCTTGGTGTAAGTATCTGGAGAGCTACAACACTGCAGAGGAGGACGTGTGGAGGTTTCGGTGTTCATCCAGTGACGTACTTCATCATCGCTCATATATAATGAATATAATACTACAGTCCCCGTCCCCCGTCCCCCCCATTAAACCAGTGCTTCTGTTAAAAGTCCAGTGTGGTATTCGTCCCGCTAGTGTTGCCGTAGCTCAGTGCCGCGGTGGCGTTTCCTGGAAAACATCCGTAGCCAAGCTTCTTTTGTTTGAAACTTCCTCGTTCACTTTTGCATTCAGTCCAATCAGGGCATTTTCTGATCATGTGACGATGGGTAAAAGTAAAAAAACAAACAAAAAAAAACCAAATTGAATAATAATAATGACAATAAAATCATGCTAACGCCAAGCTAGTCTCAGAAACCCAGAATGTTTGTGGAACAGACATTTGACATTACAGATGACTAACTTTAATCATTCGCCACCGTACCCTCGTGATTATACAGTAGAGGAGAAAACGTGTCTGGACAGCCACAAACTCAATCCATCCATATTCTGAAGCTTGGGGCCAGAAAAGTCTGCAATGGCGTACTACTGATGTTTTCGTTGTTTTGTTTGGGTTTTTTTTTTTAAACAAATAGCCTTCTTGGCATGTCTATGGCGTCATTAATAGCAGTTTTTTGTTTGTTTGTGATGATAGTGTTATTCTAAACCTCAGAAGCGATGGTTAAGACTCAGTCTCATGTGAGTTCGGTGATATGAAGTCCTGTCTTGTTAAAAAAAAAATCCACGGAAGCGCGTGATGCTCTCCGCGACGCCTCCTCTCATCAGTGTTAGCGTTTCGGTTACGTCACGAGAACATCCGTCGTTCTGCGCGTCTGTACAAGCAGAGTCGTGTTTATTCCAGATAGATATCTTCTGTAGGGCAGGAAAACTCCACAAACTCTTTATAGTACAGCTGGAACGCTTTCCTGTGAGAGAACGGGAGAGAACAATGGTGTTATGGAGAGGAAAGCGGAGCGGAAGAGTAAAGACGTTTTAAATACGCACCCCACAGCCTCTGCGAGCGCCTTGGTGGAGTTTTCAGACACGAACACATGGCAGGCGAATCTCTGATCTGCCGGGTGTTTCGTGATGAAGCCAAAGTATCTGTAGGAAAGACGAGAAGTGAGACGATCGCTCTTCTTCAAATAGCACGAGCGCTGGACGCTTGCACTTACTTGTTGTTTTTCGGATGATAGCCACAGAATGAGATGTTCTTCAGCTGGAAGAAGTGGCTGCATGGACTGTTCTGTTAACGTACACACACACACACACTTACGTGAACATATTTACAGTAAATAATATAAGATCAACAGTGCCCTGTACTATAAAATTGAAAAGGACGGCTTAGGTTGAAGCGATGGAATATTGCAAAGTTAAGATCAGATAAAGATCCCCAAAACTCCATACATGACGGTCTAACTTTTACATTCAAATATCTACATTATCTGGAAAACACCACTAGAGGGCCACGCAGACTCATAACAAGGAGTAACCCTAACCTTAATTTTATTCAAATGTGGCAATGAAAGGTTTACTAAAATGTCCAAAATATTATTCGTCACTCTTAGCTGAATTCAATGATTAAAGTTTTTAGTGCACCTGTGTGAAAATCTGCTTTAAAGCCCCAGACACAGAACTAACAGACAGCTACTGAAGCCCGTCCTTCTAATTCGTGTCTGTAAACATGACTGACATCTCATACATAAACGGTACTAAATCGGCATGGTTAAATTCAAAATCTTTCAAATGGAGCCTGCTGCAGGTGTGAACAGGAAATAGAAAAAGTTTTGTTTGTTTATTTGCGTTCATTTCTGAAAACTTTTTTATGCAGTGAGGGAAAAAAGTATTTGATCCCCTGCTGATTTTGTACGTTTGCCCACTGATAAAGAAATGATCAGTCTATAATTTTAATGGTAGGTTTATTTGAACAGTGAGAGACAGAATAACAACAAAAAAATCCAGAAAAACACATGTCAACAATGTTATAAATTGATTTGCCAGGGCATTGAAAATGGGTCGTGGATGGGTATTCCAGCATGACAATGACCCAAAACACACGGCCAAGGCAACAAAGGAGTGGCTCAAGAAGAAGCACATTAAGGTCCTGGAGTGGCCTAGCCAGTCTCCAGACCTTAATCCCATAGAAAATCTGTGGAGGGAGCTGAAGGTTCGAGTTGCCAAACATCAGCCTCGAAACCTTAATGACTTGGAGAAGATCTGCAAAGAGGAGTGGGACAAAATCCCTCCTGAGATGTGTGTAAACCTGGTGGCCAACTACAAGAAACGTCTGACCTCTGTGATTGCCAACAAGGGTTGCCAATAAGTCACATATTGCAGAGGGGTCAAATACTTATTTCCCTCATTAAAATGCAAATCGATTTATAACATTTTTGACATGCGTTTTTCTGGATTTTTTTGTTGTTATTCTGTCTCTCACTGTTCAAATAAATCTACCATTAAAATTATAGACTGATCATTTCTTTATCAGTGGGCAAACGTACAAAATCAGCAGGGGATCAAATACTTTAAGTCCAGTTATCTGTCACTCCCTTCTTCCTTCTGCTTTTTCGAACAAAATGGCTGTCGCTGCTCATGTTGGCCTGATTTTAGGAATGTGTGTGTGTGTGTGTGTGTGTTTACTCTGCCGTATACTCCATAGTCGTCCTGCACCGCGAGTTTCACTCCTTTCATGTTGATTTCCAATATGCAGGATGAAGGGGGGTTATAATGCAGAGTCATCCTCCTGTTGTTGGCGACCTGCCAACACACACAACACACACACACACACACACACACACAGATAAAGGTAACACATATTCATTTACTTTAAATGTGCACTGTTACTATGGCAAAGCATTTAACATTTACAGAACAAACAATTCCTCCAGAGTGCCATTACTTCCGATCGGAGGCCATGGACAGGGGAATCCGTGGGCGGTTTTGCACAGACGTCCACGACACTGAAACTTTACTGGAATTGTGATCCATTTTCCACACCGGACCCTTATCATCGTTATGTATGACTATAAATGGGCGTGGTGAACCAGAAGCAATAATTACTCATTAACTTATAGCATTGATCAAACCCAGACTTTTTCCCACCCACCGTGTGTACGTTCCGCTCTGTGATAGTCGCTTGCTTTGGCTACACACCGAAAGCATTTAGGTTTGAGATCAAAAGTTCCTCATATTTGCATCTAGACGTGTAAAACATCTCCGAACAGGACACCGTTTGTATCAGAACATCCAATTTTTAGGTGAGCAAAAGTATAGGAACAGACCAGTCTTGAAGTAAATGAAAGTTAAAAACACTTCATATTTGGTTGCGTATCCCTTCTTTGGACTAACTGCATCAATCCTGAGACTCAGTGGCATCACTACACCGAAGCTTTTCTGGGATTTTCCAGTAGCTTCTTTCAGTAGTTGTTTGTTTGGGGGGTTTCTCCCTTCGGTCTCCTCTTCAGGATGTGACATGCTGATCAGTTGGGTGAAGGTCTGGTGATTGACTTGTCCCGTCTAAAACTTTCCCCCTGATGAAGTCCTGTGTTGAGGTGGAAGTGTGTTTTGGATCGTTGTCTTGCTGCATGAAAAAGTTCATGCTGATTAATGTTCCTGTAAACTTCTGAATTCATTCTGCTGCTACCATCCTCAGTTCCATCATCAATAAAGATCAGTGAGAATGTTCTAGAAGCAGTCATGCAAGCCTGAGCCATGACACTACCTCCACCGTGTTTCACAGATGAGCTTGTATGTTCTGAATCATGAGCAGATCCTTTCTTTCTCTACACTTTTGGCTTTTCCATTACTTTGGTGGAGGTTCATCTTGGTTCCAGAACTTTTGTGGATCATCTCTGTATTTCGTTGCAAATTCCAATCTGGCTTTCTGATTCTTACTGCTGATGCGTGGTTTTTGCCTATATATTTCGAAGTCTTCAAATATGTGGAGGTTGTTGGTGATGTCACTAAATTGAATTTTTGGGGGTTTTCTCCACAGCTCTCAGATTGTTCCTGTCTTGGCTGACCTGTTCTGTGTCTGGTTATTAGTACAGTAGTGGTTTTTCTTTTTCAGGACATTCCAAATTGTTGTATTGGCCATGCCCAATGCTTCTCCATGCTCTGAGCTGGTTAACAATATCTTGATAAATATGAGCAAATGAAAGCTGAAATTCCGATCTATCTTGTGACCTCTCTAACCCTAATTGGCCTTGCTGTACCAATACTTTTGGATAATTCTATAGTGAACTGCTGCCAAAATTTCTGCAACTACGTGGGGAAAAAGGGCCCTTATTGAGACTCTGGTACAAACCTTCTGCATGGCTGCACAGAGCACCTCGTTCCCTTTGTGGTAGGGCACTTGGACAGAGCCGAGGAATTTCAGGCTGTACCTCTCCAGCCAGTCTGCACTTCTCACTATTAACGGAGGAAAGAGAACAACAAGAGCCGTTACGACGCCAAAACAAACTTCCGTTCACATTTAACGCAAAAACGCCTGCAAGGATGAGACCAACAAACCCCCTGAACACACGTTTGCACTGCACGTGGATTTCATCAATACATCTTTACTTATTTATACACACTCAGATGCATGCAAAAATTTCACTCCTGCTCCGTTATCATTCTTGTGTATCTGTACAATCACAGCAATTCTTTTTTTTTTCCTTCACCTTTTTTAACCTGCTCAGGCTCATTGGTCACTTCAGTGGCGTAGTACGCAGGAAATATCCCCCGGGCTCCGGTGCGCATGTTGTAGCCCTCGTACCAGAAATCCTCCCCCTGATCCTCCACCAGCAAAGGATCATCCACTTCCAGCTCCAGCTCGTCCTCATGACGAGGGACAAACCTGTCATTGGGACACCATGATTCATAAGACGTCAACAGGATCGGTGGCACGAGACTGGGATCAACGGAACATTAATAACGGGATTGATCGGTCCGTGACCAATAAGTGTGGCACTTTAATAATAAGCAATACATGATGCGTAAATGATTACTAGGTTAAAACACTGCCTCCTTTCCTCTGCGTGTGGTGTGAGACTCTTACCTGTACACGGCTCGATGACTCTGATCTCGCTCTTCTCCGTTAACAATGCAGGAAAACAAACCAAAGGACTCGGAACCTGGAGAGACAGATAGACATTCGCTGCTGACTCCAAATTCAATCAATTTACTTGTTGCTTTAACAATATAAACAGGTACTAATACACAAGCACTCACTGGAAGAGCGTGATCGCCCGTTCATGAAGACGTTGAGGAACTTTCTAGAAAACGGAATATCCGCCTCGGGCGTGGAGTCTTCCGATAAGCAGGCAGTGGCTTCCCGCTTGGCTCCGCCCATTCTTGCCCTTCCTGCACCGTGCGCTTCGTCTACATCCACTTCCTCGTCTTCCTCGAATTCCTCGCCATATGGCGACGAGACGCAGTTATCGTAGACGGTGGCCGAGTCGCTGTCATCGCTGTAGCTGTGAAAGCACTCTTTCAGGCTCACGAGCTCCAGCTGCGCGTCTTCGTCCACCACAAGCGTGTATTTGACCGAATCGTACGAGAGTCCGTTCGAAGAAATCCTAGTCTCCTCTTCGTCTCCCTCCTCCGCTTCCTCTTCCTTCCTTCCTCTCCTCCTATGCTCTGCACTTCCTCGGCTGTTTCTTCTTCTCCTGCTCCTGAGATCAAGTGATGCAGAAGCTGCCACACAGGACGCGTAAGACGGTGGAGGCTCTTCCTCTAATCCCTCCATGATGGCTGCGTTCGCCTTTTCATAAAGCGGAGGATGATAAGGGGGCGGGGCCTCACTGTCGGTGATCACTGACATGCGGCCCGGTCTATCGGGAGTCAGGTAAATCTCCTCAGTAGCTTCCACGCACACGTTCGTGTGATATCGAATGCGCTCACACGCGCTAGTTTTAATGGGCGGGGCTACAGATGGAGCAGGGTGTCTGGAAGGGGCTGGACGTTTGGTGGGCGTGTCTGTCGAAGTGCCGCAGTCTTTGGTTTCGGTTTTGATTTTGTCCTCGTCGCTCAGACAGATGTGCTCACGAGATGCCAGATCGCCTGAAAAACACGCGATACGTTTCGATGGCATCGTCATCGCAATAATAAAGTATTTGTCAAGTAAAAAGAGAAAAAGCAAACCTTTCTGCCATACCCGGTGGAAAAACGGCCCGTGCGAGTCTGTGTGTCAGTGTTTGCTCAACTTCCTCTTGCGTCCTTTTGTCTCGTGGACAATAACGGCCAACAAATGATGAGCTGCTAAACTCGGGGTGATGAATCAGCATTGTTCCGCTTGTTTACTAAATCCGTCTGCATGAGAACCAGTCACGCAGCTGCTCGAGAGAATAACTACTGAGCGGGATTTTATTGTTTTCAGCTCCTTATGACATTGATCTGTGGCTGTTGTACCCACCGGCATGGGTGTTTTGCTATTTTGATAGCTTCTGCTTTCGGCGCGATATGCATCCAAAAGTTAGCTAGCTTACTAGGGTTTAGACTACTCGCTAAAATTGTTCACCTAGTGTTCACCTAGCTACTGTACCTGGATATTTCCTGCTGGACAGGAAATAGCACCATCAGCTAAACTAAACAGAAATAAATTGGCCGTTTCGATAGGTTCATGAGCAAGGCACTCTCGGTACAATAAAATGAAGTAAAACGTAGTTTATTTATTTCTCATAAATGAATTTATGTCAATAGTTTACTAAAATGCTCAAATTTTATAGGATGATGATGATGATGATGATTTGATACGACCAAGTTGGCGATTAACAAACACACAACGAGGCTGATGGATTTTTGCTTTACTAGACGGTTTGGTTAATACCCTGTAGACACGACCCAACCCGCTTAACCCACTCTCCTATCAGAAGGATGACGGACAGACCGAAGAACTCACCTGATTTTTGCGGCGAGGTTGAGTGTGAGACTTTCTCCTGCCAGCTGTACTTCTTTCCAAACGAGTTGTTGTTCAGCGTGTCCTGTGTGTCAGAGAGAGAGAGAGAGAGAGGGGGGGGGGGAGGAGAGGGGGGTGTGGATCAGAAGGGGTAAAGAAAACAAGTGCACAATCCTGATTGGTTTGTGAATAAGAGTAGAAAAAAAGGATATTTCCTGATGGAAAACCAACAGATGAGCACGACACTCCAAATACAATTAGAGCTTCAACACATTTCAATGCATTTCTCCGAAACTGACCAGGATTTGTGTCTCCTTCGTCTCTATTAGATAATAAACACAGACCAGAAAATCCCACAAGTCCCTCTAGTCCCTGTGAGTGCTGAGCAAGAAGCCTTTGTTGCGCCAGTGCGACGTGTAGAGCATTCATTAGGGACTGGACTTGTTTCCTCTCTCTCTATCACACACACACACACACACACACACACACACACACACACACACACACACGCCATTGCTCTATTTACATTCCCCACTCGGTCATTCTCCCGCTACACTCATAATAGAGGGCCAACTCTTGCCAACTTTGGCACATGGAATGACAACACCCTCTACGTTTCGTGTCTGTCCTAATTTCCCATCAGACACCAAAAAAAACCAAAAAACATCATCTTGAAATTAAACAATGCAAAATAAAATACCACGTCAGGTGACCAGGAAGTGCTGTTTAGACTCATTTTTCCACAATCACAAGTCTGACTCAATTTGTCAACGTTTAGGCAAAACTACTTGAAACACTCCCTGTGATACCATTAATATTCGTTTTTGGTCTGACGATTCTGAGTATTCTTGTTTTGAGTATTCTGAATACTATTTCATTTACTATGAATTAGAAGGTAGGAAAACAACAACAACAACAACAACAACAACAACAACGGTGCATTGTATAGTCTGGAAAATGCAGTAATTTGAATGTAATCTCATAGATTTTGTGTTATTTCTGACTATATGATACTTTCCACTAGGGCTGCATGATTATGGCCAAAATGATAATCCCGATTATTTTGATCAATATTGAGATCTCCATTATTTATCACACAATATAACACACAAGTAGGCATGAGAGAACTTGAGCTGGACAATTATGACAGAATTTAGGAACATAGTGTGAGCCAGGACACATTCACTTACCTTCTGATAAACTAAACGTAATATTTTCAGTTCCTTTTACAGACTGTATGCAAAAAAAACAACAACCGTTAACCTGTTCCACCTTGTAAACAAATACAATAAACGTCAATGTTCGGTGTTTGAAGTCTGCTCCTCTTAAATATATTTAAAGCTACACTATTAGACATGTTCCACTGTCATGGTTCTGGGCTGGAGTCAGATCTCGACCCACTCTGTGTATATCGTGTATACTGTATATCTGAATAATCTCATATAGGACGTGATTGGGTGAGTTCATTTACCCGTCAGATGCAAAGCGCTTTAGTTTAATAGTTTTCATTAGGGATGATCCGATCAGGACTTTTACAGCCGATACCGATCCAGATACCGATCTTTTTTTGTTTAAGCTTTAATCAGGAGGTCTGTCATTAACAGTTAAATGTGGTTCCCCAGTATAGTCTTGCCATGTCTGCTGATAATATTGTGTTTTGGGGGGATTAAATCAAAACATGGAAACTGGAATTGACTTCTCTAGTGATATCTGGCAACCGTGAGTTTAAATGAAGTGAATTACAGTTAGTGAATGGAGAGCCGCAGTGTATTTTATGTTTGCCAACTGAACAGTTGCTATTCAAATATTTATTCACATTCACACAAAATACTTTTCAGTCACAAACATGAGTGAAGTGGACGCACTGTAGAGCCCTGAGTTTATCTGCAAAGTTTTTTCCTGTTCGGCGTGATGATGTTTAATGTCCCCGACAACCTCTGTAGTGCGATTTAGCATCGTGTTACTGTCATTTCCCCTCGCGCAAGTGCTGGAGCTTGAAGCAAAACTGGCAGCTCGAGGGCTAAAATGCTAACTCCGTTTTGGGATTTTGGCACTACGCCATCCCTGTATCACTCTATGGTGATTGGCTGTAAGTTTAGGAAGCGCTTGATTTGATCTGCAGCAGAGTTTTCTATGAGCGGAGGACGGACTTTAAACGTCAATATCACAGTCAATCATGTTCATTTATTTGTGGGCAATCAATAGTAATCGCGATCGATATTCGATTAATTGTGCAGTCAGACTTCCCACCATTGCGCGTTGTTGCCAGACGGCAACAATTTACCAACTACGTTCCCTAAAGTCCATCCATCTTCTACTCTTCTTCAGGGTCGCGGGGATCCCTGGAATCCCAGGAATCATCGGGCACAAGGCGGGGTACACCCTGGTGCCAGTCCATCGCCGGGCACATACAATCACATACACACTCACACACACCCATACAGATACCCCAAACACACCCTCTTATTACACCCAAAACACCCCAACATCTCACCACAAAGACGGTCTCAATATCAGGAAACACTTACGTCATGATGTTTGATGTTAACCCTTTCATACTTAATATATAGGGGAAGAAAAAAAAACAGTGGGGAGGAAACTGGAGAACCCGGAGAGAACTACTTCTCAGTAGTATTAAATAGAGCCGCTGGCACAAGCGCCATGATAATAAATCTGCAAATGGATTGACTGTTGCGTTGTGTGTATGTCCTTGGATTTGAGATGCCTCACTCGCACCGGTGTCATTAAGAGTGACAATGATGGTGGCATGTCCCCATGGCAACAGTATCTACGAGGCTGCCGAGGCAACTAGTGAGGGCGTGGCACAAGAAAAGAATTCGACACACTCCAAGTTTACACCTCTGCCATTTCTCACTGATAACAGCTCAGACGGTTGTTTTCGTCTTTGGCCCGGAGAACACGACGGCCGTTGTGACTTGTAGGACCATGAAACACGATTCTGCCGTGCTACCTAGGCTCCTTTTATACTACGATTAGATGTTCGCCTCGCCTGTTTCACATCACCTTCTTATTTCAACTTGTCACATCGCTATCAGTCCTAAACTGCCCCTGTCCCAACGTTTATGGAACTTGTTGCATGTGCAAATTTCAAAATAAACATTTCTCTTCACACTCAACACTATGCAGTTGATTTAGTTAAAACATCAAATAACTTTTTTAAAAAGAAAAAAAAGTCAAAGTACCATTACAAATCCCTCCTCTTTATTGTAATTAGCATTTTACCATACTGTCGAACCTTTTCCGGAATCGGGGCGCACACACTGTGCGATCACGCAGTTTTTAGGACAGTATGGGTGTCTAAATTCTTCATAAAGAGTCTGTTCGATACAAACCCAACCAAGACAAAAAGCTGCATCTACTGCAAACAACAGATCCCATTGTATGTGTGTGTGTGTGTGTGTGTGTGATGTCACACTACAGATTACACAAGGAGTGCAATCTCCTCCATCGCCATCCTGAGCAGACTTTATCACTCACTGCAAACACACACACTCTTTGTTACACATTTAGAGATCATTGCAGTAGCATATGTAACTATATTGTATAGTATAATACCATAAAAAGAGATCCTGTTACAGTCTTGATCCCCCCCACACACACACACACACACACACACACACTCTGTAGCTGTACCTGTGTGCGGGGCACCTGTGGGAACAGGTTGAGCGTGGTGGGTCGTTTGGGTCGGTACGTGTCCATGGTGTATGTATCCTTGGATCGTGTGCTCGTGGCGTGTGTGTCACCAGTCTGTGTTCCCACTGCTCCGTTGATCATCTCTAGGGCAAGCGTCTCTGAGCAGACATGCCCCGCTGCGCCTGGCTCCGCCCTCCGAGCAACGCTACTGGATGGTCGCACCACGTGACCCTTAAGCGATTGGAGGAGGAGAGAGAGTCGAAGTAATTAGGCGGAGAGACAGTGGGAATACTTATAGAAAATCACATGTTAGTAAGAAAGAGGTGGTAAGTGTGTGTGTGTGTGTGTGTGTGAGAGAGAGAGAGAGAGAGAGAGAGAGAGAGAGACAGTACAGTGCAGACAGAGATAAGATAAACAGAGACACTTTGCATTAGTGACTCCTCCCAGTGCTGATTGAATACGGATGTGTGTTAACCCTCTAGATCTCCGATGACTGGATTTTGAACCATCACTATGAAATTGTCCCTGCTTCCTGTAGGGGATGACAAGAAAACGACTCTATACTGTATAGGGATGTCACGATACCAAAAATCTAGTAGTCAGCCGCTTCATTTTTCAATATTTCATGCTTTGTACGGAACATTTGATCCACAGCTGTGTTTGGAAACGCGGTTCTAAAGCTGCCTAGTGCAAAAAACGCACAGAAGAAACCTCTCTCTCTTTCGTCTTTCGCTCTCTATTCACGCCTTGTCCCTTTAAGAGATCCTGAGCCTGTTGCCAGGCAACTGGCTGGAGACGGGGCAGAGTGACACGGCGTGACCCCTATGCACACGTTCGCTCACGCACACATCAAAATGATCACTCTGCAGAAGGAAAAATATCATGATCGTCAGTATTAAGAGATCACGTCGGAGATAATACCCGCGGAGACACAACCATCAGAGAACACGAACCTGCTGATCCGTGTGCGTGTGTGGAGACGGGAACGTGAGCCCGACGACCGTGAGCGCGCTGTTTTCATATTGTTCATTTAGGAGGAAGCAAACCCGTGTGTTTAAATGCTGGCGAGATATAAGGACACGTATATAATATAAGTGGCATTACTTCAACAGACTGATCGGCGCACACGCATACAGACATGAACTTCTGTGTGCATGCACTGTAGTGTTTCATATTTAGTGACTTTTCAAAGACGTTTCAGCATCAGTGGAGCTGATAATAAGAAGTAGGCGGGTGATTCTGTCTTTAGCATGCCATGCCGTGAAAAAGTATTCGCCCCCTTCCTGATTTCTTCGGTTTTTGCACACAGTTTTCACACAGATCTTACAACAAGATTTCATATAAGCTCAGTAGCCACAAAACTGCAGGCCACGCTCACCTCAGAGAAGGTCAGCGTGCCATGATTCCATCATTAGAACGAGGCTGGTCAAAAATGGTATCCATGGGAGTTCCAAGAGGAACATAAAATAAAGGCTTGTCTCACATTTGCCAAAAAAAAACACCAAAAAAAAAACCCACCTTGATGATGCCCAATCGTTTTAGTCTGATGAGTCGAAAGTAGAACTTTTTGCAAGACATGGGTCCGGCTACATCTGCATACAGCATTTCACAATAGGAACATCGTACCAACCGTGAAACATGGTGGTGGTAGTGTGATGCTGTGGGGATGTTTTGCTGCTTCAGGGCCTGGACAACTTGCCATAACTGACAGAACGATAAATTCTGCTCTCTACCAGATAATCCTGAAGGAGAATGTCCAGTAATCAAAAATGCAATAGGCTTACATAACAAGACAATGATCCAAAAGACAAGCGAGAGTCCACTTAAATGGTTCAAAAGAAACCAAATGAAGGTTCTGGAGTGACTAAACCCTGAACCCCACTGAGATGCTGTGGGAGGACCTTAAACAGTCGGTCCATGCTTGAAAGCCCTCCAAGGTGGCTGAATTCAAATAATTCTGCAAAGAAGACACACAGTATATGTGTGTGTGTGTGTGTGTGTGTGTGTGTGTGTGTGTGTGTGTGTGTGTGTGTGTGTGTGTCTAGCTCAGCTGCTTAGGGAACAGACAGATAACTGAGAAAATGTTCTCGTACCTTGATGTCAAGGCCATTGCAGTTAAGGCTGAGGCCTCGCTCATCTGTGATCTCTGTGATTTCCGACAAGTCCTCATCCTCAAATTCGTCCAAGCTTATGTCATGGGTCAACCTGAAAAATATGAAAACATGTATTAGTCTACGATGCGATGAGAACTGGGCGATGGCGTGAAAATGTTGGCCAGTCATGTGATCTCTATATACATATCCTATCCATAAAACCAGACTTTCCTCAGTAACGTATACACTGATACTCCTACAAATAACATAAATTGTTTCGTGTAACGGTCTTTAAAGGGCCTAGATTGTGAATACTTTCCTGTTTGTGGTGGTTTTTAGACCGATGAGCAGCAACAGCAAGGAACAAAATTTGTACAGTCTAGTTTCCTCTGTCCAGTCATCATTAAAAAAAAAACTCTATTTTCCATTATATTTACATCGAATCCCAGAATTTTTAAGATTCACCTGAATGACCGAAATCAACATACCGCACAAGCGCACGACATGCAGACTGAAAAACGCATTTTTCATTGTCATAAAGACATTTCGATGAATGTTTGAAATGATTTTCAGATAATAAGGCCGCCCCAGCAACGTTAACTCAGTGCAGACTGTATGATGCTACAAGAAGTCTCTAAGAACCCCAGAATTTCACCACAGGATCTGCAGGTAACTCTTGCTGACGTCAAAATGCATGCCGTTACCATTGGAAAGCAACTACACAAAATTCGACCTACATGGGAGGTGCGCCATGAGGAAGCCCCTGCTGCCTGAAAAGATAATCAGCAAGACTAAAATCAGATAATCAGCAAGACTAAAATCAGATAATCAGCAAGACTAAAATTTGCTAAAGAATATATAGACAAGGACCAGTTAGTTGTTTGGTCACAGTACCTGAAGCCAACTGTAAAGCATGGTGGTGGAAATGTTATGGTTTGGGGCTGCGTTGCTACCGCAGAGCCATCAGAGCTATCATGAAATCGACTACGACGTCCCTTTCACACCAGAGACTGCCTGAGGAGAACGTGAGCCCATAAGAAAAAGCTGAAGAAGTGGACCTTTCAAACCCAAACATGCAGGAAAATGCAGCGAGGACGGAATCAAAAGCAAGAAATGTAAGGTTATGGAATGGCCTAGTTTCAATAGATCTCAATCCCGCTGAAAGTCTGTGGGGGGGCTGTACATGCAAGAAACCCCTCAAACACTGCACAGCTGAAAGAATTCTGCACAGAATCGGCCTGCAGTCTGACACGAGTCCTAATATAATCCTAATATTTAAGAAATCAACATCTCACAAAAATGGAAAGAAGACATTCCCGTAACAAACAGGTGGAGAATCCGGTTAGGCTTGGGATTTTTTGACTGATCAAGGTCGTGAATGTAGTATATCTCCATACATGAGAAAAGAAACAGACCTGCTGGAACACACACACACACACACACACACACTCTCTCGCGCTACTAACAAGTTACGCAGCAACTAACCTATTTCTGCAGCAAGACCGACCTTGTTGCTAAGAGATCTACCGCAACTGGACGGTTACTACAACATACTACAGTCATATGTTTTTTAGATTGAAAATTCCAGCACATTTTAGCATAATATAGCAAAAATAGATCATTAATCATGAATATTTCATATGAAATTTTAATCACAGGAAGGGTTGAGTGCCATCCCCCCCGCCCCCGCCGCCCAGAGGTGAAACCAAGGCTACAAAACACTATTTAAGTGATTCATCTGACACCCGTCACCTCTAGTGCAACACACACACACACACACACACACACACACACACACACACACACACACACACATGCAGGGTTACTCTCAGTCAAGGACGTCCCTCAGCTATGCTAGAAAAACATTGTGTTGCCATCAACACACACACACACACACACACACACGGTCACACAGCCTCATTTGTACCATTTCTCCCACTGATCCTCCATCCATCCTTCTCCTCCGTCCCCTGCTCTGTCGTTCATGCTGTGCAGCAGTGCAGCGTGTGAAGAGAAGCTTGGTGTGAGGAGAAATCAGATAAACGCAAGCATCCTGCGAGCCACTGATCCAGACCGCGGTACAAACCACCGTGTGCGTCCTTTAACTATTATATAATCTCCTCTCTCTCTCCGTCCGAGTAGTGACTGCAGCATCTCTCTCGGTCTCTGTCTCTCCCTGTGTGTGTGTGTGTGTGTGTCTCTCTCGTTCTCTCTGCTCTCCATTTGTCAAAACAAAGTGCTTAGGATTAATGATCCAGCTCCGGCTACCTTTCCTTTCCTCTCTCTATGTCTCTTTCCCCTCCCATCCCTCCCTCTCTCTCTCTCTCTCTCTCACCTCTCTCTGAATCATGTGGAAAGCAATCATCGAGGGTGAGCGGAGCAGCTCGATAAGATGAAGGCAACATGGTTGTGTGTGTGTTCATATTCTATTCATCTATTCATTACCATCCTTCCCTGAGGGACGGCCGGGAGAGAGAAAAAAAGGGTTGATGATCGAATCTGCGAACCAGGGGAAACCTTTTCGTGAAGTTCTACATGAATTTTATCGGCGATCTATTGGACATCTTGCTGCTAGATCCCTATTCAACATCCACAACATTGTTCTTGACACTTCAGTACCGTTCGATCGACTGTACGTTCGAACACAATTTCCAGCTTGAAACGAGTACGTGCGGCTAGAAACGGACTTCATAAGTGTATATTTCTTTAAAAAAAAAACAACAGTCTAAGAAAGAGAAGTGCTAATCACATTTGCATATATTCAAGATATATTCAAGAACCTGGAGCCTATCCCAGGGAGCATCGGGCACAAGGCGGGGGTACACCCTGGACAGGGTGACAGTCCATCTCAGGCCACCATCACATACACACTCACACACCCATTCATACACTACGGACACTTTGGACAAACCAATCAGCCTATTTTATATTTTGAGATCTTATTTATATATTATATATACAATTTTCACCCTGTCCAGGGTGTACCCCGCCTTGTGCCCGATGCTCCCTGGGATAGGCTCCAGGTTCCCCGTGACCCTGAAGAAGGAGTAAGCGGTAGAAGATGGATGGATGGATGGATATAGAATTTTCTTTACACCTCACTTAATTCACATCTTCCATAATTTTGGCCTTTCGGGTGCAGTTACATTGTTAAATGATCTATATTTTGATTGGCACAGACCGAAAAAAGTCTATTTTGCCTTTTCGCTACTCATTTCAGCTTTGTGAGCTTTGACCTTTTATGGAATTTTGTGGGTGTCGCTAAACGCAAATCAGCTGTGCCGTATATTCGCCCGGTAACTTACGGTCGACTGGCACTCATCAACATACTCACGCGAGTACGAAGGAAATCAGCCAACGCTTCAAGTATGAATACGAAAAGCCCCAAAACCTTCCTTTTGATTTCAGGGGGACTTTTCCAGCTGAAGGATGTACAAAAGTGACCTCAATCTTTTAACAATGCTATCAAACTGGATAGCAGTCACAACAACTGTAGTATAACATCGTCCACCATCTTGTTTCATTCACGCAAGTGAAAATACAGCGTTAAAATATAAATCTGTTTCCTCGGTCCACACTACAACGTGAAAACGGCGTTTTCGAATTTACTGACAGAATATATATATATATATATATATATTTTTTTTTTTTAACATACGCTTTCCTTGTTGCATTGCTTCTGCTGCCACGTGATTGGCTGATTAGATACAGTGGCTGGTGAGTGGATGTAAATTATTACTAACTCGCTAATTAGTGTGTGGAATGTGATGGAATGGGAACACGCTCTGTGCAAAAACATTATAACTAAAAATCAGGAACATTTGCTGATCCTGCAGAGAAATCTGTACAAGAGGATCTGAACAGATGCCCAGGTTTGGGTGTAGACCAAGGGCATGGAGTGCACTTTTAAAGAGGGGGAGGGGGATGGTGGTGCTTTTGGAGGGGTGGGGGACGGGGAGGATTTGGCATATTATTATTACAGTAAATCCTCCTTTAGAACAGATTTTCCGTGACATTATTAATGAGGACGTCGGCTGGACATCGAGCGAGAAGTGTCTGTTGTCCAGCAATTTGCTTCTGTAGTTTAGCACTGAATCTATGAGGCTAACAGGTTAGGTCTAGCTCCATCCATCCATCCATCTTCTACCGCTTACTCCTTTTCAGGGTCGCGGAGAACCTGGAGCCTATCCCAGGGAGCATGGGGCACAAGGCGGGGTACACCACGGACAGGGTGCCAGTCCATCACAGGGCACAATCACATACACACTCACACACCCATTCATACACTACGGACACTTTAGAAACGCCAATCAGCCTACCATGCACGTGTTTGGACTGGGGGAGGAAACCGGAGTACCCGGAGGAAACCTGGAACATGCAAGAACATGCAAGCTCCGCACACACAGGGCCACGGTGGAAATCGAACCCCCCCCCCCCGACCCTGGAGGTGTGAGGCGAACGTGCTAAACACCAAGTCACCGTGCGCCCCTAGGTCTAGCTCACTAAAACATTTCCAACTAAAACATGACCTCATGTCGTCTCAGGGCGGTTTTCCTCGCCACCGTCGCCTTTGGTTTAATCATTAAGAGTAAATTTATCCGTTACTGAAGAACGGGATTCGGTTTGATCAGGATTCCTGTGAAGGATTCTAGTGAGATAGATTTCCAACATTTTTTTTTATTTATTTATTTATTTTTTAATGTCTGAGAACTTACTTTTAAGGTTTATTGACCTTAAAATTCTGGTAATATTTGCCATATTATCAACTGGTCTTTAACAATGATACCCTCTCAATGATATTATCTATAATAAATATGCACTTATGAGTCTTAATGGTCTATTCCTGACAATTATTATTATTTCTTTTTAAAGCGTCATTTAAAAATGTGCTGCATTTTACTTGTTTATTTCGATAGGTCCTGAGGTAGGATCATCTGCATAATGTTTTGTGGGAATCACGTGGGACTTCATACATACAGATGATGTTTTTATGGTTAAAGCATGTAGTATACATATAGTAGTTATAACTGATCAGAACAGGTCTATTACAAGACTCGAATGTGTGTTTGCAGGACTTATACAATAATAATAATAAACAAAGAAATATAAAGTGTTATGCACCAACCAGTACTTTTTATTAATAAAATACAATATTTAAACCGCTCAGTGCTAATAAAATAATAATAAAATAAAATAACAATAATAATAATGAAGATAATAATAATATTGATGTTGATGATGATGGTGATAACGATAATAATAATAATTATTATTATTATTATTATGATAATGGCAATAATATATAATATTAATAATGATAATGACAATAATAATAATAAGAATATTAATAATGACAACAATAATAATAATAATGATAACGATACTAATAATGATACTAATACTACTACTACTAATAATAATAATGATAATGATAATAATGATAATAATAATCATAATGATATTAATAATGATACTAATAATAATAATGGTCATAATAATGATACTAATAATAATAATAATGATAGTAATAATGGTAATAATGATAATAATAATGATAATAATAATGGTGATAATAATAATAATAATAATAATATGTACACTGTAGACTCTGATATTTTCGTTGATATTGTCATAAACAAATTATTGCCCAATTATTAATTATTATAACTGAAACTTGTGCATTTCGGCTGTGAGTTCTTTATTATTGTTAGTTTGAAGTATATCAGGTGAATGAATAGCGGGTGATGAGAAAGCGGGTGGCCGTGTCAGTACACATCCTCTCCCGAACAGAGTCTGTACTCCGAGGCGTTTCTGTTTCGGAGGAAAAGGAAGAAAAGAAAACCGCCGCCATTTTGTGTCGAACTTTCTCTCTTACCTGAGAGCGGCGGCTCGCGGCTGTGTGGCCCGGGAAGAGTGTGCAGGAGTCGGGCTGGTTCTCTTCTCCCTCTCCGCCATTTCTCCTCCCGCCTCCTGTTTCCCTTCATCAGCAGCTTTGTGAGGACAGAAGCGGGGAGGTGTGGTGCGGTAACGCCGCAGGGAGGGGCGCGGGTCCCCGGTACACATGTCCGAGACCGGAGACCATCCGTGACTTTACACACCGACACTCGGTACTCGAACAGTTCAGTGTGCATGAAAAGTCACGTGAACAGGAAGATAAATACATTAAGAAGTGAGATGTATTGCCTAGAGAAGTGTGACTTCCTCCTCAGCTTCCTCCTTTTTGTTTTTTATTTCCGACTTTGATTATTCCACCCAGTGTTCCCTGCCAGAATTCTTTTTAGAAAGTGCTGTTCAGGTATGGGTTAAGATGTGGCAAAGGTCCTCGGAAAGTACAAGTCAGTACAGTGCCCAGTAAGCATCTGCAGAATTCAGTAGTGCCCAGTAAGCATCTGCAGAATTCAGTACAATGCCCAGTAAGCATCCGCAGAATTCAGTACAGTGCCCAGTAAGCATCTACAGAATTCAGTACAGTGCCCAGTAAGCATCTGCAGAATTCAGTACAATGCCCAGTAAGCATCCGCAGAATTCAGTACAGTGCCCAGTAAGCATCTACAGAATTCAGTACAGTGCCCAGTAAGCATCTGCAGAATTCAGTACAGTGCCCAGTAAGCATCTGCAGAATTCAGTACAGTGCCCAGTAAGCATCTGCAGAATTCAGTACAGTGCCCAGTAAGCATCTACAGAATTCAGTACAGTGCCCAGTAAGCATCTACAGAATTCAGTACAGTGCCCAGTAAGCATCTGCAGAATTCAGTAGGATGCCCAGTAAGCATCTACAGAATTCAGTAGTGCCCAGTAAGCATCTACAGAATTCAGTACAGTGCCCAGTAAGCATCTACAGAATTCAGTAGGATGCCCAGTAAGCATCTACAGAATTCAGTACAGTGCCCAGTAAGCATCTGCAGAATTCAGTACAGTGCCCAGTAAGCATCTGCAGAATTCAGTACAGTGCCCAGTAAGCATCTGCAGAATTCAGTAGAATGCCCAGTAAGCATCTACAGAATTCAGTACAGTGCCCAGTAAGCATCTGCAGAATTCAGTACAGTGCCCAGTAAGCATCTACAGAATTCAGTAGTGCCCAGTAAGCATCTACAGAATTCAGTACAGTGCCCAGTAAGCATCTGCAGAATTCAGTACAGTGCCCAGTAAGCATCTATACAGAATTCGCAGTGCCCAGTAAGCATCTACAGAATTCAGTACAGTGCCCAGTAAGCATCTACAGAATACAGTACAGTGCCCAGTAAGCATCTACAGAATACATACAGTGCCCAGTAAGCATCTACAGAATTCAGTAGTGCCCAGTAAGATCTACAGAATTCAGTACAGTGCCCAGTAAGCATCTACAGAATACAGTACAGTGCCCAGTAAGCATCTACAGAATTCAGTACAGTGCCCAGTAAGCATCTACAGAATACAGTACAGTGCCCAGTAAGCATCTACAGAATACAGTACAGTGCCCAGTAAGCATCTACAGAATTCAGTAGTGCCCAGTAAGCATCTACAGAATTCAGTACAGTGCCCAGTAAGCATCTACAGAATACAGTACAGTGCCCAGTAAGCATCTACAGAATACAGTACAGTGCCCAGTAAGCATCTACAGAATACAGTACAGTGCCCAGTAAGCATCTACAGAATACAGTACAGTGCCCAGTAAGCATCTACAGAATTCAGTACAGTGCCCAGTAAGCATCTACAGAATTCAGTAGTGCCCAGTAAGCATCTACAGAATTCAGTACAGTGCCCAGTAAGCATCTACAGAATACAGTACAGTGCCCAGTAAGCATCTACAGAATTCAGTACAGTGCCCAGTAAGCATCTACAGAATACAGTACAGTGCCCAGTAAGCATCTACAGAATTCAGTACAGTGCCCAGTAAGCATCTGCAGAATTCAGTACAGTGCCCAGTGAGCATCTACAGAATTCAGTACAGTGCCCAGTAAGCATCTACAGAATTCAGTACAGTGCCCAGTAAGCATCTACAGAATTCAGTACAGTGCCCAGTAAGCATCTACAGAATTCAGTACAGTGCCCAGTAAGCATCTACAGAATTCAGTACAGTGCCCAGTGAGCATCTACAGAATTCAGTACAGTGCCCAGTAAGCATCTACAGAATTCAGTACAGTGCCCAGTAAGCATCTACAGAATTCAGTAGTGCCCAGTAAGCATCTACAGAATTCAGTACAGTGCCCAGTAAGCATCTGCAGAATTCAGTACAGTGCCCAGTAAGCATCTACAGAATTCAGTAGTGCCCAGTAAGCATCTACAGAATTCAGTACAGTGCCCAGTAAGCATCTACAGAATTCAGTACAGTGCCCAGTAAGCATCTGCAGAATTCAGTACAGTGCCCAGTGAGCATCTACAGAATTCAGTACAGTGCCCAGTAAGCATCTACAGAATTCAGTACAGTGCCCAGTAAGCATCTACAGAATACAGTACAGTGCCCAGTAAGCATCTACAGAATTCAGTACAGTGCCCAGTAAGCATCTGCAGAATTCAGTACAGTGCCCAGTGAGCATCTACAGAATTCAGTACAGTGCCCAGTAAGCATCTACAGAATTCAGTACAGTGCCCAGTAAGCATCTACAGAATTCAGTACAGTGCCCAGTAAGCATCTACAGAATTCAGTACAGTGCCCAGTAAGCATCTGCAGAATTCAGTACAGTGCCCAGTAAGCATCTACAGAATTCAGTACAGTGCCCAGTAAGCATCTGCAGAATTCAGTACAGTGCCTGGCATTAATTTAAAATGACATAATTCAGGGGGAATCTCTCCGGTCATACCCAGTCAGCTTCTGAGTAATTTTCCATATTGAAGTGGACATCTGACAGTAGTGTTATTGTGATATCCAAGCTAGGCATCAAAAAGCATAATAAAGACACCTGCAGTTTTATTGATGCGTGCATGAAATCCAAAATTGTGTGTGTGTGTGTGTGTGTGTGTGTGAGAGAATAAATAATAGACTAAGAAAAGTGTGCAGCGAAACAAAAGAGGGACAGGATTTTTTTTCCCTCTCCACGTCTCATTATATCGGTCTTGATCGTTTCACACTGATTCCAACACACGGTATCAGCAGGTGGATTTCTTCCGTTTGTCCAGTAAGACTTGAAAACCGCAGTCTGACAGAGCTCAGGACAATTCGTCCATGCAAAAACGATCAGGATCCAGAAGTGCAAAGAGACATCTCTCTGTAGACTTGCAGCTGTAATTGCAACCAAAAGGTGTTTTTTTTTATTATTATTATTGACTTACGAGGTCAATTTTGTATTTATTATGTATGTGTGTATTATGTATTTATTACGCAAGCCAGAAATGACTGTTTTGCTGTTTCGTTTTTTTAAATATTTTTAACATTTGTATTACAAAACATTTGCAGTGGTCCTCGGGTCCAGGAGCGGGATGAAAAAAAGAAAAAGAAAAAGAAAGAAAAATGTGATTTTCATCAAAGGGTGCACTCATTTAAATACAGAATCACATCTATTAGTGTCTTCATTTAAAAAAACAAAAAAACATCTAAGTTACAAATGATTTGCAAATAAAGTCATTTATATGAACACACATTTAACCACATCATATCCCTACATACAGAGCCGATGCTAAAAAATAAACCTCAAATAAGGAACAAAATCTTAAACTATATCGTAAACGCCTCACACATTCGCCAAGCGTTTACGTCCGTAAGAGCGCTAGAAGTCGATGCGTGAAATTCTGGAGGGGACGTCGGACGGCGCGCGGGGACGTGATGATGTGTGACGTTAATCGATCTACGTTCTAGAACAGGAACATGAAAGGAGTACTCTTAAAGCGACTCATGTAAACACCTTAATCAGAATACTGTCTTATTCAGAATAAGGTCAATAATTAGATTACTGAGGTCCGTGTAAACGGAGTCAGTGTTTTGGGAGTGTATACGCTATCGGTACTCTCGATCTCTTTAAACTTCTCATGAAATAAAAGACCTAACAAGACCTGTTCCAGTAAATCAGCTATTATCAGTCCCAATATTATATAATATATATTACATTATATAAGTATATAAATAATTTTTATTCTGCTGTGTTTTAGTCCAGTGTATCATATTAAAAAAAAATAAAAAATTTCAATCTTCATACTCCCACGTCTGTTTTAGTTTTCTCTGCGGTCACTGGAGTGTCCTGACCCGTGCTTCCTTTCTTCATCTCGAGTCCTTTGACCCAGGTGTAGGCGAACGAGCCTCCCAGAACCATCATGTTGCTGCTCCACCACAGCCAACTCTTGTGGGATTGCTCGAGTGCGATAGCGATGACGGTCTGCGCGCACGCCTTCGCCGTTCCCCTGACACGTTGTGTGTCAGCGGGCTGGTGAATTTAATCTGCAGGCCTGTCACGTAGCCAATAGCAAAGCCACAGAAGCCCCCGAGGACCATCATGCCCCAGAAATGGCCGTCCGAGGCACGGCTGAAGCTGAAGACTCGTGGAAGCTCTCCGAATATGGTGATCAGAGGGAGGAAGAGGACACACGCGTTCAGGTTGTTATAGTACGACAGCGTCCAGATGCTTCCATCCACCACGGGCATCACTTTCTTGGTGAAAATGGCGTTTAAGGAGACACATGCGCTGGCCAGGACGCCGTATACCACCCCGATCCAGGAGAGGGAGCCAGCGGCGTCTTCCTGATCCACACCGAGCCAAAAACCACCTGAGAAAGATCACACATCATTACACTCACACTGACAGGTCCAGGTACAGGCACCGTTCCCGTGGAAAAAGCCATTCAACACTTTCTGCACATACATCTTATTTTTTGAGTCTGGTTAGTGTCTTAACTCAACGTGTTGCGTTAAAAGAAAGCTTTGCGCCGCACCGTGCTCAGGTTTCGTCTGCGTTTTGGCGTCACCGCATAGTCTCGTTCGAATAAGGCGCTTCCTGATTCCAGTCATCTGCAGCACCGAGAAACGACCTTTACCTGAACTTAGACCAGTGCAGCAGCGCTTTAGTCCTTTACTCGGACAGATATGCTCCCAAAGCTTTACGTGATGCCCCTCCCCCTGTGACGTCAGTGCTGTACACAACCACTACCTTTTCACGGAAATAGAGACAATGCCCGCTTAGAGTTATTCCAAGCATCACACAACACATGACAGTATAAACATATTCAGCACTACTGGGAGGGTGGGGGTATAGGGGGTGGAGCCGGAGCCAGATGACGTGTAAATGAACTTACCCAGAATGACGCCACAACACAGCATCGCGTACAAGGACGTGGTCTGTTTGAGGATGACGTAACTCAGCAGGACGTTGAACACCGTGCTCAGTGACCGGCCCACCGTGTAGAAGGCGACCCCCACGTGTTTCAGGCACAGGTTATTAAACGCGATCATGGCGACGAACACGACAGAGAGGGGTAGAACCTGCAAGGACACGTTCAGGTCGACTTTCAAGGAGGGGAAGTCCGCACACACCGGCTTCACCAAGGACACCAGGCTTATGGTCCAGCACAGCCCCACGCTCACCACGCACTGGATCCACGTGACAAACAGAGGCGCGTCCAGCTCTTTACTCCCCAGCAGCTGGTTGTTGACGAAGACCATGGTGATGGACACAAACCAGTACAAAGCCACCACGAACGCGATCTTAATCGCCCGCAGGAGAAATATCTCATCTTTGCCGTCCTGCTTGGAGGGATCGGAGTTTCTCAGCGCCATGTGTAAAATCCTGGAGCGTTTCAGCTGTGTCCTGTTAACGGGCATGGCACAGAGGAACAACACAGTCAGGATCAAACAAGCCGCTTTAAAGGGCGACGGGTTATACCCGAATCATTCTTTCTGCTGCATCATCGCGATAAATGTCCGCGGATTCTGTTTGTTGTGGCCCATTGTACCAAACTAAAATACAGATATTTAAACTACATCAAAACACACATCACGCTCCAGTATTCCGGTGCACTTCCGGAATCCCGAGGACCCTTAGGTAGCTTCATGTCCGCCTGATTTGAAGTCATACCGCTTCAACATACATTATTTCAACACTGTTAAATATAACTATATATTATATATATGCACGCGCACGCGCACACACACACATATTTATATATGTATAACATAACTCGGTGATGCAGTTTGCGCTTATTAAAATTCACACAACCGTGCTAATCTTAAATAAATAAACAAACAGGCGCGTAAACATCTTACTGGTTGGTTGGTGTTGACGCATGCGCAGTAACGACGCCAGGTATTTCCTTAAAGCAGTATTAAGCATTAAGGACGCGTTTGTTATTTAACACGACGGGTACACCGCAAGCGTGAACGTTAATAATAATAATAATAATAATAATGTATTTTTAATGAACCATGAAACTAATGCGAGTTATGGATATTTATTTTCTCTCTGCCCAGTATGCACGTGTACAGTAGTAACAGTAATCCACACAGAAGAACAGTCCACTCCACCCCTCCCACTGTATATCACTCACATTATCTGCACTGGCTTCATATGAAACAACAGAATGAATTCATGGAAGAAAGAAAGAAGAAGAAAAAAAGGTGTTTACCTTACTGGATTGTTCACGCAATGATCAGCTGCCTGTCTGACAAGTTTCTCTGTGTCCAACAAGGAAGTGATTTTAATATTTAAACTCCTCCTGCACATAGCAGCCCAGTCTATGGGAGACCAAACCTGCAGAAATGACAACAAAAAGATATATATATATATATATATATATATATATATATATATATATATATATATATATATAGAGAGAGAGAGAGAAAGAGAGAGATAGAATTAATAATAGGAAAATAAATGAATTGATAAAAGAAATATCATACATTTTTTAATTCAATTTAATCCCAAATTTATGTTTGTCTTCCTTTTTTTCCCATTTATTACTTTCTGTGTATTTTATGTTCTTTTATTTCATTTTTTTATATATTTTCTCTGAAAACTCTAGAGATCGCTATATATTAGTTAGACCTGATGCTTATACATATGTATATATATATATATATATATATATATATATATATATATATATATATATATATATATGTGTGTGTGTGTGTGTGTGTGTGTGTGTGTGTGTGTGTGTGTGTGTGTGTGTGTGTGTGTGTGGGGGGGGGAATTTGCCTCCCATACGGATAGCAGCCAGGTGCATTGTGTAAGAAAACCAAGCTAAAACTGGCTTTTCCTGACAGGTCACATGTGCAGCTGAGAATCCTGCAGTGAAAACAATAACCTTGGGGACTTTCACATCAACGGCAAGAGCAGAGCACTGTCCGCATGCATGTGGTGACCTCGCACATATATACCATACTAAAAACACGTCAGTCAATCACAGTATAAAATCCAGATGTTCCTCGATCCGGATTGAGAGGTGATCTTCTGATAACGGGGAAGAAAGGAAAGCGTTTTCTCGAATGCATAAATTCATATTTGGTGTACCAAGAAACAAGTCTGTGATTCTGATCAAATGATGGAGCATGTGTAGTTCATTCCTGCAGACGACTTTGTGTCTGCTCTGTTTAAGCTTCAGACACTTCCTCGGGAGTTAAACATTATCTTGTGCTCTTTATTACAAAGTGAGGTGTGTCTGGAACAGGACATAACATAGTTAGGTGTGCACCATGTTTTCTTAGCTTTGTTGTCTTTGCGCCATCACTGTGCCTTGACGTCATAGTGTTCAGTCATTAACCAGCTTATTTGTTCATCAGCTGAGCAACAGGCGTTCACAGGACTTTAACTGCTGAGCAGCCGGAACGTCCAAACCACTCAACGTTAAGTGGCGAAAGTTTTGAGGACACTATTGTTAGGGAACTGAAACTTATGGATGTCACGGTTCTCCCGGAGTAACAGCGCGAGCTGAGCGCTGGCGCGCACGCGCAGACTGTTTCCGGGGTGACGTCATGTTTTCGGCCCCTTTTGAACGCGTTGAATACATGCGTTGAATTTATGTATGTATGCCATGTATAGCTCCGAGTGTGACTTTAGCGAGTCTTGGTTTCATGTCCTGTTTATGCCTTAACCTTAACCTTAGCATTAGCATTAGCTATAGCCATTGTCAAAGTTAGCCTAGCTTAGTTTATTGAGAGTGTTTTGTTTCTTGTTTCCATTTTGCGTTCTCACACTGTAAATAAACATCACCGTTCGTACTGCATTTGCATCCTGCCTACTTGTCTGCCGTCACGCCACGTGACAATGGATCCCAAACATACAATAAAAACATTTGTTGGAAAAATGGAACATGTTGGATGCAAACTAATGACCTTATGGTCAATACGGAGCTTTAAAATTCTATTCAATTTTATTTGTATAGCGCTTTTTACAACAGACATTGTCTCAAAGCAGCTTTACAGAAATATCAACACGGTGTACAGATATTAAAGGTGTGAATTTATCCCAACTGAGCAAACCACTGAGTGGCGACGGTGGTGAGGAAAAACTCCCTAAGATGTTTTAAAAGGAAGAAACCTTGAGAGGAACCCGACTCAGAAGGGAACCCCTCCTGCTGTAGCCTTCACTATTCGAGGTAGCGTCAAACAGCCTGCATCTTTTGATCTGAGTAGGCGTGGCGAATCATATAAAACCAGAAGGTCGCTTAAATATTGTGGCGCGAGACCGTTTAGTGCTTTATAGGTTAATAAACGTATTTTATAGTTAATGTGAGATTTTACTGGGAGACAATGCAGTATTGATAATATTGGTGTGATATGGTCGTATCTTCTAGTTCTAGTAAGGACTCTAGCGGCTGCATTCTGGACTAACTGGAGTCTATTTATATTCTTACTGGAACATCCAGACAGTAAGGCATTACAGTAATCTAATCTAGAGGTGACGAATGCATGAACCAGTATTTCCGCATCATGTAGTGACAATATGTTTCTTATCTTAGAAATATTTCTGAGATGAAAGAACGCTATCCTAGTAATATTATCTACATGAGCATCAAATGATAGACTGGAGTCAATAATCACTCCGAGGTCTTTAACTGCTGTACATGATGAAACAGAAAGACCATCCAGAGTAACCATGTGATCAGAAAGATTACTTCTAGCTACACGTGGGCCTAATAAAAGTATTTTTGTTTTATCAGAATTAAGTAAAAGGAAGTTAGTTAACATCCAACGTCTAATGTCCTTTACACAATCCTCAACTTTACTAAGCCTCTGTCTGTCCTCTGGCTTCGCTGAAACATACAACTGTGAATCATCAGCATAACAGTGGAAGATAATTCCATGTTTACGAATAATTTGTCCTAGGGGTAACATATATAAAGTGAAAAGCAGTGGGCCTAAAACAGAACCCTGTGGAACTCCAAAAGTAACCTCAGTACGCATGGAGAAATCACCATTTACATCTACGAACTGATAACGATCGGTCAGATAAGACCTGAGCCAGGAGAGGACTGTTCCCTTAATGCCAACAACATTTTCTAATCTATCAAGGAGAATAGTGTGATCTATAGTAGCAAAAGCAGCACTAAGGTCGAGTAACACAAGCAGCGAGACACAACCCTGATCAGAGGTCAGTAGAAGGTCATTTACTGCATTTATTTTCCCCAAATTCTAACATTAAGATATTTAAGCGGCGAGTTGTTGTTGTTGTTGATTTTGCACAACCAGCAGGTGGCAGTGTGTTTCGGTTCGTGTCCGTGAACATCAAAGAAGAAGAAGAGCGTCAGGAAAAACAGTGAAAACGCGAATCATATTTTTTTGCTTTGCCTTTGATGAACTTCGCGTAACATGGCGACCACGATCAGCACTCAGCGAGGACAGGTGAGTGAGTAGACGTATCTCCAAATCTGCTCGAACTCAAAGAATTAAAAAAAAGAACAGAAAACGGAGCTGTACAGACAGCGATAGATAAGCTGGCGTCTGATTCTTCCTTGGTCAGTTTTTTTTTCCTCAACCGTATTCACACAAATCCCACCTCCTTCGCTAGGATTGGCCAGTCCTCTTCGTGTCCCGCGCTCCGATTGGGTAGTGGTCCATTTCCGCAAGCACTGCGCCAATCAGCGGGATTTGTCAGAATGCGGGTGGGAAGAAATATTTAATCGTATTTAGTAACGTTTGCTGTTGTATGTGTCTCTGCTGATGTGTTTATAGTGGAACAGAAAGATTTCTAAACGCTGTCAGTTAGCTGTTGTGCTGCTGGTGTTGTGTAATAATAAACACATCTATGCTTAGTTTTGTTTGTTTTCCCCTAGATGCTCTCATAGAATTCATATAATTTCAGCAAAACAAGACATTTGGGGAATAATCTTAATAATTTGAGTTTAATTTTAAACCTGGCTGGCAGCTTTGTTTGTTTGTTTGTTTGTTTGTTTGTTTGTTTGTTTGTGGTCTTCTGCTTGTCGACAGGATTTGAAGCGTTTCGCATGCTGAGATGCTTTTCTGCTCACCCCGGTTGTAAGGAGTGCTTATTCGAGGCACTGTAGCCTGTCAGCGCTTTGTTTACTCGCACCATTCTGTGTAAACTCTACAGACTGCAGTGCTTGAAAACCCAAACTCGCAACCGTGCCACATCCCGAGTCCCAGAGATTCTCCATGAACCGCATCTCGTGACCTGCGTGACTCGGATAAGAGCCGTGTCCTGTTCGATCGACCCGTTTTTAAACGTCTACACTCAGTTTCACCTGTAAAGACTGTGTCTGTTGCTTAAAAAAAGAGAAACCAACATGACATTCAATCGAACACTGGGCATAGCCGATACTGTGAATAGTGATCGTGGAATGTCCTGAGAAAGAAAGAAACGATGGTACCGAGGAACAGACACCGACCGGGTCGGCCGAGGAAAACTACAACAGCCGGTAGCTGGAACATTGTGCGAGCCGCAGGAGAAACCCAAAAACAACAGTCCGTGACATCACCAACAACCTCCACAGGCCAGGAGTGACGGTATCACAATCCACCGCTCGAAGAAGACTTCTCGGGCAGAAATGTACCACAAGATGCAGACCACTCCTCAGCCGTAAGAATCGGACAGCCAGATTTGAATTCGCAAAGAAATGCACAAGGTCTCTAAGCGAGAAGAACTTCTACCAAAGTGTGCAGATCGAACATCTGTGAAACATGGTGGAGGTAGCGTCATGGCTCGGGATTGCATGGCTGCTTCTGGAACGTTCTCACTGATCTTTACTGGCGGTGGAACTCATGAACGTAGCAGCAGAGTGACTTCAGACGTCTACAGGAACACTTTGTCTTACGGTTTTGTCGCACACAGGATGAGCATGTACTAGTGTTGGCGGTGTGTGTGTGACGGTGGTGTGGGTTCAGTAATAATAGGTTAATGATACGAATTGCTACTCAAAATAACTCTCCACATTACAGAGGAAATAACTACTAAGAAATAAAGAACTTTTCTATTTTCAGAATATATCAAAGAACAATTGAGCCAAAACGATCCAAAACACGGAAGCGAGTCCACAACAGAACGGCTTCAGAAAAACAAAATCCGCCTGTTGGAGTGTCCGAGTCAAATCCCAGACCTCAACCCAATAGAGATGCTATGGAATGATTTGAAGAGAGCCGTACACATGAGACAGTCCAAAGAATATGACAGAGCTAAAGCAGTTCTGCCGGGAAGAATGGGCTTAAATTCCTCCTGAATGATGTGCAGGTCTGATCACCAGCTACAGGAAGCGCCTGGTTGAGGTTATTACTGTCAAGGGGCGGGGTCAACCAGTTATTCATTCTAAGGGTTCACTTACTTTTTCCACTGCCATTTTGAATGTTGAATGAGTGTCTTCAATAAAGACATGAAAGATCAGATTTATTTTGTGTTATTATTTTAGGCAAATTATATTTGTCAAGACTTGGATGAAGATCAGATCACATTTTATGACAAATTTATTCAGAAAACCATGAAATTCCAAAGGGTTCACATACTTTTTCTTGCTTGTGTGTGTGTGTGTGTGTGTGTGTGTGTGTGTGTGTGTGTGTATATATACACACACACGTCCGTCTTCACGTAGTTATTTTGTCAATAATAAGTGTAATTATATCGTGCATAGTTGAGTCACGTCAAGAGGGGAACAACAGCACAAGGTTTCAGTTCATGCCTGTGACTTGCGGAACTAGACTAGTCCTGTACGTGCACGTCGGTACGCCACACCTACTCGGAAGTGATTTTAAACACGAGAGGGAAAACAGGACCGGCAGCAGTATGCACCGCGTCCATGAGCGAACGCCACACCACCACGTCTGAGCTCTGATCGTGCCGCATAAGACCATGGTATGCTTAAAGTGATCTGATTGTAACTGTGTGTGTGTGTTTTCTGTTTTATTGTGACTGCAGTCACCTCAGTAGATCAGACCTCAGTAGATCAGAGTTCATGGGTCAGAACATGTCGTTGTAACGTTTTGAACTGTACTGTATTTGATGTCTCCGGTCCCACGTGCGAGCGCTCTGTGTCCAGGTGTACATCGGAGAGCTTCCGACGGATTTCCTGAGGATCACGCCGACAGTCCAGCAGCAGCAGGTGCAGATGGATGCCCATACGGCACAGCAGCTGCAGTACGGAGGTGGCCTCGGCGCCATGGGCCGGATCAGCATCACCGTAGTTCAGGTGCACCACCATGACGTTTTGAGTTTGTACGTGACCGATTTGAGACGTGTGTACCCTTCAAGAATAACCTGCATACAGTTACACTGAGGGTTATTTATTAAGACTGAATCTGTGCGTAAGATCTTTTATTTTATTTTATTTTTTTAACGAAATTGCAATAATCTGCACGTATACAATTTATTACTGGAGTAAACAAATATGTTGCTGAAGAATAACGAATGTCCTGTAACTTGCACATATTAGCAATCAGGAGTCTAGTCGTTCGTTCCAGTACTACACTTGATCAGCGCAATGAGTCTATACGTTTAGGACCGAAACGAAAGGGAGCGTTCGTTGCTGGATACTGAATAACTGAAGTAAACCATTGGTTCTCGTCCGCACCGATGTGGAATGCACCGTGTGTCACTGAGCGAGAGACAGAGAGAGAGATGTGACCTTTAAAATGAGTATACTTTTCTCGTAAACCTGTGTCTCACCTGGGCGGCACAGGAATGTGTGACATTTGAGTCATATGTTTAGACCCATGTTTTGACGAGTTCTGTCTGTGCAGGGGGTTTTTTTTGTTTTTGTTTTTTTTTAAAACATTGGACAAAATGGCTCGTTTCAGAAGGGGCGATGAAACGACGACATGACCATTAAACCATACGTTTCATGTCACATGACACCAATGTTAAGTATGAATCGGGTCTAAACGCAGTGTGAGGGCTCAATAGTGGATTTTAAAAACGAAACAACGCCGGTTAAATTCTGAATGATCTTTTTTACAGGGACAATACTGCACGAACTGTTCGTATGATCTGATTTAAATAGTTGGAGTTGTCATGTGAGCAGCACGTATATAATGTATAATATAAAGCTGTTGCCAGATAAAGACGTCCTCTGATTTTAGCACTAACAGTGTGTCGGATCCACCTGGATGATGCGGTGGCTGCCATAGTGCACCAGAACGCCCACCAAACAGCTAGTGGTGGAGAGGAGAGGAGAGCGATGTAGCCAATTCAGAGATGGGGATTTATTAAGGGGATGACGACCACCCAAACCAACAAAGGAACAGCTTAACCAAATGAAGACGAATAAAGATGAATGGCCTAGTTAAAGCTCAGACCGGAGTCCAACGAAACAATCCGTGGGGTGACCTGAAGCGGTCTGTGCCCAGGAGATGCGCTCATGATTTGATGGATCTTGAATGTTTTCTTGAGTGGGGGAAATATCGCCAAGTCAGGACGCGTCACACTGATCGACCTTTGCCCAAAAAGACTGGGTGGTGTAATACGAGCGAAAGCCGCATCAACACAGTATAAACGAAGTTTGATGACTGATTTACTGAGTCACTTCTTTTTTATTTATTTATATATTTTTAAAAAAATATTTAAGCCAGCAAAAACAAGTAATACGAGTAACAGATGACCTTTAGACTGCTTTGTAAACTGTGAAATCAGTAGGAACTGGGTGCATCGAGAATGTCTGACAACTGAGTCACACTTTTCAGCCGTTACTACATTTAACACTCATGTTTTATAATTAGGTTTTCTTGTTTTATTAGTGTGTGTGTGTTTTTAATATTTAATATACTATTATTTCATAACTAAAAAAAGGCCAACACTCGTTTCGCGTGTTCTCGACCTAACAGCCCGCACCTCACCTAATCGGCCTGTAGGTGGCCGCTTGACTTCGTTCAACCAGCTACGTTTGTTTCATCCAATGGTAAATCAATACAAGATGGAGTACGCAAGTGAGAGTAAACTGAACACTACTTACCGTTAATATGACTAACGAATACGCAAATTCGTCAGTCCTTTCGGACCGGATAGAACGATACGAACCAGGTTTTTTTTCTTTCTTTTTTTCCTTTTTTTTATTTAATCCATTTCACCTTTGTTAAAAAGAAAAACGGAAACAGACCGGCTATGTAGTTTTCAACCGCTTTATGAATTAGACCGGGGAATTACCACTCTGCTCCATGTTGTCTGATGAAATTTGAGCTTGGTTTCATGACAAACGGGCATCGATTATGAATTATGTCATATTTTACAGTATGTAGAGTTTTGATTGAATTGACACACTAGCTTTCGTGATCATTTTGATTAGACCCCCCCACTGAAAGAGCAGTATATAGGCATAGGTTCCCGATCCCTGCTTTAAACAGTAGCACTGTGTTGTCTTCTACAGTACGTGCGTGTTGGAAATGGAATTCCTCTTTCTTTTCCAGGCGAAGTTGGCTAAGAACTACGGCATGACGCGCATGGACCCGTACTGCAGAATTCGGCTCGGCTACACCGTGTACGAAACTCCTACGGCACATAATGGAGCGAAGAACCCGCGCTGGAACAAAGTGATCCAGTGCCCGTTGCCTCCTGCGGTGGACTCCTTCTATCTGGAAATCTTTGATGAGGTAATCAATAGGAGTAATAGTTATTGCGACAACGAAGAGGTTAACACTACTGATAAATTTTCACATTACAACAGCTGTCTAACCGTTTGTGTTAAACAACTTCAAACATGGCACCTTTTGGTTTGAATCCACCCATTTTTCTTTTCAAGTGATCAAAAATAGGGGTTTCTTGCTGTCCGGGTGTGCCCTGTTAAATCGAGTGTTTAAAAAAAAAAAAAAAATGAATAGCTCTGGTGTGAGCCCTGGGATTCACCTGTGAAGACTGTATTTGTTGGGGGAAAAATAATAAAAAAAAAACCCATGAAGACCAGAGAGCCGTCTACGGAAAACAACAGCAGTTGATGAGAAACTTTGTGAGAGTTGGGAAGAAAAAAACCGGAACACAGCAGTCAGTGACCTCACCAACAACCTCCACAGAGCAGGTATGAAGGTAGTTGAAGGTGTCGCCATCCACCTTTCGAGAGCAGAAATATAGAGGATGTACCACAAGATGCAGACCACTCATCGGCAGTAAGAATCAGAAAGCCAGATTGGAATTCACAAAAAAATTTGAGAGATCCGCAAAAGTTCTGGAACCAAGATGAACCTCCACCAAAGTGATGGAGAGTCCAAAATGTAGAGAAAGAAAGGATCTGCTCATGATTCAGAACATACAAAGTCATCTGTGAAACACGGTGGAGGTAGTGTCATGGCTCGGGGTTCCATGACTGCTTCTGGAACATTCTCACTGATCTTTATTAATGATGGAAGTCATGATGGTAGCAGCAGAATGAATTCAGAAGATTACAGGAACATTAATCAGCAGGAACTTTATCATGCAGCAAGACAACGATCCAAAACACACTTCCACCTCAACACAGGACTTCATCAGGGGGAAAAGGGGAAGGTTTTGGACTGGACAAACTCAATCACCAGCATGTCACCTCCTGAAGAGGAGACCGAAGGGAGAAATCCCCCCAAACAAACAACCACTGAAAGAAGCTGCAGGAAAAGCTTCAGAGAAGGGCTGCAGGTATTTGTATGGTATGATGCAGTTCTTGCAACCGAATATTAAACGTTATTTACTTACATTTACCTCAAGACTAAAAATGGGGTCGTCTGATACAAAAGGTTTAATGTTGTTGTTGTTTAACACGTCCTCCGCTTGCCTCGTGTCTTTATTTTTATTTTTTTTTTAAAAGAAAGAAAAAGTAGGTATTTAAACGTTAACTCGTTGTTGTTGTTGTTGTTGTTGTTGTTTTTTAGAGGGCTTTTTCTATGGATGATCGCATCGCCTGGACTCACGTGACTATCCCGGAGAGTTTGAGGGAAGGCAGCATCGTTGACGAGTGGTTCAGCCTGAGTGGAAGACAAGGAGACGATAAAGAAGGCATGATTAACCTCGTCATGTCCTACTCCGTGAGTTTGAGCTTTATAAAACACAAATTTACACACACCCACACACACAATAAGGCAAAACAAATCCATTATATCGCGAGGAATTGTGTCCCCAATACGCTTTCTGACCAGCACCTTTCGGGGGGTTGGGGGGCGAAATGGGCTTCTAAAGTGCAGGATTATATTCGGGATTATGAGGTATTATGGGATTATGTATCATTAATACAGAACACTAACCAAAGTATGAGTATGTGCATGAGTAATGATAAATAGGCAGTAATTGTTCAGTTTTGTCATCGTTTGACCGCATGTCTCGTGTGTGTGTGTGTGTGTGTGTGTGTGTGTGCGCTACATTAGAAGGTCAATAGTGTAAATGTAAGAGGTGCTTCACGAAGCTTGAATATAAACTGCGCTTGGGACCGGGTCGCTTCCCAAATCGAATTCTACACGTATAGAAGCGCTTTACTTGACTTGATTGTGTTTTTCCCTCTCCTCTTTTCTTTACGTGATGTAGTCGGTGCCAGCCGGAATGATCATGCCGTCCCAGCCTGTGGTCCTGATGCCCACCGTTTACCAGCAGGGCGTCGGCTACGTCCCCATTACAGGTAGGAGCTAATTATCGGCTCTATTATACGATTATACGAGCGGCCCGATATTCCACTGAGCAGACTTGATGGAAGCAGACCTAACCACAGCAGGGATGAATCAGGATTGTTTAACTCTACAGTTATTGATTTTATCCCAGTGGGCTCCAGTCCGGAGGTAAACGTTTGCTCTCCTGGATGGCTGGTTATGACCGACATCTCGGCACCATTCTCCGCCTTTTCTTTTATTATCGTGAAAGATGATTGTAATACACTCTGTAATTCTTTTCCCAGGCATGCCAGGTGTGTATAACCAGGGGGTGATGCCCATGGGGATGCCTGTCAGCGCCCCTCACAGTGCCCCCTACAGTGAGGAGGACCTGCAGGCCCTGAGCGACATGTTCCCCAACCTGGATAAGGAAGTGATCCGCAGCGTGATGGATGCGCAGCAGGGCAACAAGGACGCTGCCATTAATTCGCTGTTGCAGATGGCCGAGGAGGTCTGATCGTGCTCTAAATGCACACCAGGCACTCAGTGGGTACACAGAAAGGCCACTAAAATTGTTCACCAACAGAAGGATTGTGTTCTGTGTTCTCTTCCCTTGTCCATCACGTCAACATGAAGCCGCAGCATCCCTGGATTTTATATTCACTGTTAAAATGACTCGCTGATGCTTTTGCTCTGAAGATAATCATGTTTTGGCTCCGTTCTAGATCTCGCAGCGTCGTCGTTCAGTATTTTAATTTTAATTTGATGTAGTCTGGCTTTTGTCGTGTCTCTACTGAGAGCTTTTGGTCTCATATAATATAAATATAAATATACATATATATATATATATATCAAATGGGTTGTAATATATTCCGAAGATGATATTTAGAGATATTTAGAGCAGGTCTAACGATAACGGCGGATTTATTATTTTTTTAAATTAATTTTTTTGTTGCAAATATCATCCGATTATTAAAAAAATTCTACGACGCCTTGGGATTTGGACGCACGGCCACTCAAGTCTCGAGTCTTTTTCCTTCATTTACAGTATAATAAAGCGAAACGTGCTAAACACAAGTGGATCACTGAGATCGTAACGCATCACGGTTTTTATCACGCCAGACTAATTACTACGTGATCGTAATCATTTCTAGATTCGGCACGGCCCATTTTCAGATCCAAATTGTCAATTCGGAAAGAATCATTATTGTACTTTCTTAGAGAGAACTCTTATTTCCCTACAGTTCCTTGCTATGCCAAAGGTTTTCTGTCGTGGACTTTAAAGTAGTCTGACCTCAATGATCGTTTAGCGTTAAACTATTCAACCGCTACCTTAAATGAAGTTCGTACGAGCATCTTGATGTGCGACTCGCGCATATTTTGCACGTGCCTGTATCTTGTACAACAACAAAAAACAATCATTCAGAGAGAGCGTTTAGTCAACCGTCTTGGCCTCCAGACAGAATTAGGCCGTGATCTTTCAAATCCACCGAACGTCTTGTTGAATACACATCTTAAAAGCCTTTCGTTTTGATTCATTTCACAGGCGCTTGCAAAAAAACGAATGCTAAAAGCACACTGGTTGTAAATCTAACACGCGTTTACCCACAATTCCATGCGCAGTGAAATTACATGCACACGCGATACATGCCAAAGGTTTTGTTTGAAAACTCATTTAGATATTTTTTTTTCTTCTTCTTCTTCTTCTTTTCGGACTTTTCCCTTTGACTTGAAGACAAACGAATATTTGCGAGGTCAGCATTATTGCTCATTAACGTTCTTGTTCAGTTATTCTTTTCATCATTTTTTTATTTTTTAATATAAAATCTCACAGATGTTACCATATTCCTGGAAAGTCTGGAAGTTCTCAACGTAATCGGACCTTTTTTCCAAAGCGGCGCACTCGACGGCCTTACGCATGCAAAGCCGAACACAAGACGTAGACGTGTCTCGTGTTCTGCATGTACGTATCAAATTGCACGCGGAGATCAACCACAGATGTCTGACCGAAAGAGTCGAATCGATATTTGAATCAGGCTTGCTTAATTATTTCTTAACGTGGTCTAAGCTCACTACGCCGGTGGTTGTTTTTGTTTTGATTAATTATGGATAACCGTGTATTTATTCGTCTCTTAGCAAGGATGTTAAATTCCTACCTTATGTCCGCTCATGCAGAGAGCAGTGATGTTGAACTCTTTAGCACTTTGCTTTCTGAACTGTATGATTTATTATTTTTTTTTTTTTATCTTTCGATTTAAGTTGAACAGTACACACAATAAAACAAAACTATTCTCGTCTTCATTGGTTTGTGTAAATCAATCCACAGTCAATCCGGTCAGGTTGGAAAAAAGTTTCAGAAACGGCATTCCTCGGAAAGCAAGCGCCGATTCATGTTCTCGCTATGGTTTATGTAGAAAACGTTAGCGCATCTTCAAAGCATGTCTCACAGGTTCACAGGACTCTTTAGTTGATAAAGTGCTGCATTGTATCGAGTTTCAGGTCAAACCGGTATCTGCATTGTTTAGAAGAAAGCTGCTTAATCTTAGAGGGATCGCTGGCAGGGTGTGCTCCGTAGATCATGTGTGCATAAGGACAGCGTCTCTGAATGAAAGACCTTTTGGGTTTGAGAGCAAAAGGTGACAGAAGATTTCAGCTTGTATTTCCTGATATGTACAGGATCTCACAAAAGTGTGTACACCCCTCACATTTTTGTAAATATTTGATGATATCTTTTCATGTGACGACACTGAAGAAACGACACTTTGCTACAATGTAAAGTAGTCAGTGTACAGCTTGTGTATGAGGGAGTGTGAGAGCGATGACACCAAATTTAACACACCTGCTCCCCATTCACACCTGAGACCTTGTAACACTAACAAGTCACATGGCACCGGGGAAGGAAAATGGATAATCGGGGCCAATTTGGACATTTTCACTTAGGGGTGTACTCACTTTTGTTGCCAGCGGTTTAGACATTAATGGCTGTGTGTTGAGTTATTTTGAGGGGACAGCAAATTTACACTGTTACACAAGCTGTACACTCACTACTTTACATTGTAGCAAAGTGTCATTTCTTCAGTGTTGTCACAAGAAAAGGTATAATCAAATATTTACACAAATGTGAGGGGTGTACTTACTTCTGTGAGATACTGTATATAGATGTTTGAAACACCACAAGGTTGTATCAAACCACCCAATTTTTAGGTGAACAAAAAATAATTGAACATGGGACTGACAGGTCCCTCTCAGGGGACTGCTTCTGGAACATTCTCACTAATTTTTATTGATGATGGAGCTGAGGATGGTAAGTAGCAGAATGAATTCAGAAGATTACAGGAACATTAATCAGCAGGAACTTCATTCAGCAAGACAACGATTCAAAGCACACTTCCGACTCAACACAGGACTTCATCAGGGGGAGAAGTGGAAGGTTTTAGACAGGACAAGTCAATCACCAGACCTTCACCCAACTGTTCAGCATGTCACCTCCTGAAGAGGAGACCGAAGGGAGAACCCCCCCCAAACAAACAACTACTGAAAGAGGCCGAGGTGAAAGGTTGTGTCATTTACTTTAGTTAATTGCAACACCGTTCCTATACTTTTGCTTGCCTAAAAATCGGGTGGTCTGCTACAAAAGGTTCTCTGTATAGATGTGAACACCAAGAAATAAAAGTGGAAATTCAAATCTCCATCTTTTGATCTCAAAGCCCAAATGTCTTTGGTGTACAGCACAAACTAATGAATTGGACTTTGCTGTTCCAATAGATTCGTAGGGACTGTATGTACCTTTTAAAACACACTATAAATAATGAGGTCTTTTTGTCCGTGAAATTGTCGAACACGTCACCGCAGACCAGACGAAGAAAATGTAAACAACAACAACAACAACAACAACAACAACAACAAAGAAAACAGGACCAGGTCAAAGCTTTAAACTGCAGTAGTTTATTGAGAACTAAAAGACAAAGGACAAAGATACACTTAATAAGCACAGCACACCGAACCGAACACCTCACTCCAACAAGCTTTCAACATTTCCTTACAATAATTCATAATAATAATAATAATAAAAACGTGAAGACAGATTTTTCACCATTTGACGACTTATTGCACGCAGTTATGAGAAGACGATGAGAAGCACTACATGGACTACTAGAGAGGAAACTTAACGCTACGGAATAAATCATTACATTTCCGTCACTGCTAAAAGATTAACGAGGCCTTTTATGGCCGTCCGTTTCGGAGACTCCTTCGGCGTCTCTGCGCTCCTTCTTTGCAGTCGGATTTCTTGCAGCCGCACGAACCGATGTGAATGTAAACGAACGTGGTCTTTGATCCATCAGAGCAAACCATCTCCACTTCCTTCTCACTGATTTGCTGTTCCTGACAGCAGGAGCATGTGTGCATCAGCGTGTTGGACTCTGCAGAGTACCTGTGATATACAAAAGGCAGGACGGAGGTGGGACCGTCAATCACTCGACTGTCGCTAGCGTTTGTGAGATGCCAGAAATGCTGTTAAGAATTTCGATTCCTACTCACATAGAGGAAGTGTCACAGGTTCCCGAACAGGAAGTGATCTCGACTGGAGATGTGCTTTTGCAGTTGTCATGGACCAGCACCGTGGTGTTCGTATGGACGTTACAGTCGCTCTGTGGAGTACCTGGAGAGCAAGTGGAGAAGCCAAGGGTCAGTCTTATGGGAAATACAGCATTTCTCAGGAAAAATATCACGTGCTGTGGCTTTCACTTACAGCTCATGCAGCAGCCGTCGGCATCAGTCGTCTCTGTTCCCTATAGAGAAAGAAAACCGTCATAAATGTGATCTCCCCCTGTCATCTGTAAGGTGTAAACCAATTCATTAATATCGTCATTGAAGAAGCTCTAAAAAAAATTGATTATCGTGGTATTTCTCATTAGCGAATAATGCTTAATTAGCAACGAACTCAAATGTTCTCAGTACAGCTTTTAAAAATCCTCGTCGAATAGAGCTGGAGCTAGTTAGTTAATGTTAGTGATGTACGATAAAGCTTGAAATATGGTAAACTTTTGACAGGTTTGATGACTTTTAAATAAATCCCTGAGAAAATGTCAGCACATTTCAAGACAAAGTCGAGCTAGTTTCCGAACTAGCATGTTCACTAGCATGCTAGCTATTTGCGATCACAGACAGACATGCGGACGTTTCCAAAAAGCATAGTCATGCTATTTTTTTCTTATTCAATTGAACGGAATACCAGGTCCTAAAAATGCCAGAGATGTACAGGATACATAGGGAATAATGATTTACGGCAAATGAAATTTAGATTGCACACAGCCTTACTAACACGCTTACGAACGTTAGATTTCATAATAGGAATTCGACTAGTGTTGAGGAAGAAACAAAAACTCACCGGGACACAGATGTCTGGGTTGAAATCGGGACATATTTTATTGCTTTCCTTTACCATGGGGTCACCGTTAACATCCTGGCAGGTGTATTTCACACATTTATCATCAGGTGGGGAAAATGTTGCGTTAACCTGCGGACGAATCAGAAATGCCATCAGGGCAGATCAGATGTCTGATATTCTGTGTGTGTTTTAAAGGGTGTATTAGGGTCAAAAAGCCAGGTTTAAAGGTATGCTGGACTCACCGGGATGATCTCTGTGACATTATTAATCGTGACCATGCAGCTCGTCCTCACACACTCTCCACAGCACTTGCCAGGGACAGGCTTAATCTCATAACCCTTTAAAAAAAAAACCCACAGGGTTAAGCATTATTTGTGCTTTTTTCCTCATTTATTTTGGGGAAATGTTGTGAGTTTTTCCCAGTCTGTGCTTTACCTCATCACACGCCAGATTACAGTCTTTTGGAGTGCACACCGGAGTCAGAAGTTCAGTGCTGGGATCCATAACCGTGCCACATTCGCATTCCTCACACACATTATCACTGGGCATGGGGGAGCCCGGCTAGATAGAATACATTCATCAGTGTTAGGACAAATTAGCTTAGCGTAACTTATCAGATAACATGCCAGGTATAAATATGAATGAAACCTAGGCCCAACCTTACCTGATATATTGTTCCGTTCTGCACACAGGCTTTCATAGGTTCTAAAAAAAAATACAACAAAATGTGGCGTGTTCATTTTTATTTTATTTACTCACCGTTTTAGTTAACTGCCTTCTGTACCATTGTAATGTCCTTGTTTAGGTCTATTTTATAATCTTGCGATTCTATTTTATCTTGATGTTCATGCTTATGTATACTCACTGCAGGTGTATGTAGGACAGCAGTCTCCTTCTTTTGAATCCATGTCTTGGGTGAAACCCAGAGGGCAGCCCACAGTGGTGATCACACACTGATTTGGATCACACTCTGCAAGGGGGAAACAAATGAGCAAAACATAAAGGTCAAATCACTTTCGAATCTGAAATCCACCTTCTTGTCTTTTCATCAAAGTGCTGGTGGCTCTGGTGGATATCGAAGAGCCCTAGATCATCTCCATAATAGAAATGAGTTTTATATACGATGGTTATACAAAATGTTTCTTCAGGTGCGTTAAAGGAAATCAAGCCCGTAATGTTGAATGATATATATATATATATTTTTTAATGGCTGCTAGTCCTTTTCATAGATGATACATAGATGGTGCCACATCACTCACGACATTCGTAGCTCTCACAGCAGCCGTCTGTTTTGTTTCTGAGAACTTCTCCGGGTCGGTCACAAGTGGGCACCATCTCGGTTGGACATACCACTGGATTACACTGTATGCTCAAGGTCTCACCATCACACTCACATGTTTGGCAGCCAACTTGCCAGGTTTCGTTCGGCTGAAAAAGAAAGAAAGTAAGATGTGAGGTGTACGCCATTTACAGTACTCAACGCTCTGAGGCTGTAGGACCTGGATATGTGAATAACGATCTAATGGTTAAAAGAGATTAAAACAACATTGTGCGGTTCGATTAACGGAATCAGAGGAGCATGATGGTGTGCCTCCTTTACTGGCACTCATGCACTAATTCAAGTCGAGGTAAATCCGTACAAAACAGTCTTGTTGGCTCTCAGGGACATGTATTCGTCAAGTTTATGAATACATACCATTTTGGGACTGCCATCAGGGCCTATGCAAGCTGGAAAACAACGACAAAAGCACAGGTCAAAAAAGACATTTGTCCAACTCTGCAGATGATCTGAAATGTCATCTCAAACACAAACGCTTGTGTTTTACAAAGCTACAGAAGTCGGAGGTGGTGTATTACCGCAGGACGTAACGCAGACATCCGAGTATGTGTTGAACAACGTGGTGCCTTCCATACAGAAACATCCCTCCTGCTTTTCTGCAGATTCCATTATCTCCTGGTACATGGTATTATACCTGGCATGATCACAATAGGCAATGTTTATTATGTTTTTATTTATCATAAGATTAGGGTGATTATGTGTTTGTTTGTTTGTTTTTTAGCGTGTAGATGGGGGTGGGGTGGGGGTGGGGGGGAGCATTACTGAGAATTGCAGGTTGGTGGAACAGCAGGGCCACAGGCTTCATAGACTTTCGTGGGAGGACATGTAACCTCTGCAAAACAGGTCATGTTTATGAATGACATATCCACGTTGGCTGGACTGTTACCACACCGGAACTGTATCAGACCATTCCACTAATATGCTACAAAATACTCTCGCAAGTGACGTAAGAAAGGATTATAAATGTGCAAGTTTAGAGTAATCGCTCACCGCATTCTCCGTTAGTGTAATTCCTCCAGTTCAAGCACATTCCTGCCTTAGCACATGCGGATGCATAAGCCTGCAGACTCGCGCAAGCAGAGCTTCCAGAGCACACATCCTGTGTGCAACTTTTCATATACGGATCTAAAGGAATGATGCTACGGCATTCTTCAAACACACTGATGAAGTGAGAGAGAGAAACAAAAATTATTGAAAAGTAATGTCCCATTTTTATACTTTATACCTCTATTTGTATCATGCGCTGTAGTGCCTGTAAAAAGTTCCTCTGTAATTATTTTCTATTATATAATTTTCTTGTTACTTCAGGTATTTTGCTAAATCTGCCAGTTCATATACTTTGCAAACATGGCTAACATTATCTTGCCACAGTTTTGACAGAAGCCATGTATTTCGGCCACTTGCTATCGCGCTCTGATGTGAAACAGTCACACAGACAGGTACGTGAAGTACATTTCCATACACTGGAATAAAATGTACTTCCATGTACATGTCTGTGAGACTGTTTCACATTCTAGCGCGATGGCAAGTGGCCATAACATTCTACAAACATTGGTTATACATTGCTTAACTGAATTTCGAGCCTACGGAAGAAAATAGAAATATTTGCGTTTCCATTACGCACGCTGTTATGCAGAGCATTCTGAAGATGAACAATAAGTTCAGACCCATTTGAAAGGAACAAAATATTTCTTTGTCTACTTGTTCAACTTAAGAATGCAGTCATGCCACCTTGCTAACTAGGCTTGATTTAGATTGGTATCTCATCATTTATTTCAAAATCTAATTGCGTAAACCTTTACCTTAACTTTTTGACAACTACTCGATCAAATAAATCATGTAATCAGACACGATCCTAATTAGGATAGTGTTGTTGCTATTCACCTGCTGTTGAAGAGCTCACAAATGGGAGGCTGGCATGGGTAGGGTGTTGTGGAGGGAGAACTGGTACTAATGGATGGAGGGGGAGTGGTGGGTGTTATGCACGTCTTATTGGGAACCTGCCAACTTGGTGCAGTTTGCTCACAAGACTCGATTTGACCAGAGGGTGACCTGCAGTCATTTGTTTGACTGTTATCACAGGTCCCTGGGAAAAGAATGATGGAATAAAGGATATGCTAACAATCGGTTTGCTTTGATTTATCATTACTACATTTTGTCATGTAATCTGTTAAAGTATTTGATCGATGTCTTCATTAAATGAGAGATTTTACTCACCGCATAGACCTTCCGTATTGTTCTGAAACGCCGAGAAGGGCAAGTTAATGTTAAAAGTGGTGCCTCTGTAGGTCACTTGAGCCTGAATCTCTGGAATCGACACTGTGACCTCCATGCCTGTGCTTGTGATGATGTAATTAACGTTTTTGAAAACAGGATAGACTTGTTTGTTATTCACCATCACCTGAAATGTTTTAGAAAGACATACAAAACAGACGTGAATTTTGTGATCTACATAGTAGCTGGGGAATATGATGCCAGGAACAGTACACAAGAAAGACATCATAATATTAGAGATGTATCATTACCACATTGGTTGCACCAGCTGAAGTCATTGTCTGGGTCAGAATAACATCCTGGGAATTATATGTAATTATTAGGCTCTGTGGGCAGAAGGAGCTCCCATCGCTGCATACTTCCTTGTCGAGGATGATTTTCAGATTTGTATTGTAAGTTTCTTGAACCAAAATGTATGAGCAGTTATCACTGAAGGTATAAGCGGTTCCATCAAATGTGAGATAATGAGAGCCACTCCATCCACTACAAGTGCCTGTGTTAACACATGTCAAACAAAGATGATAAACCTTTGAAATTAGCAGCATTCATATTAACAGAGACACGGTCAAGTCATATTTGTAAATGCTGCAATTTAAATACTCAGCTTACATTCACATTCGTATTTGAAGCAGCAGCCAGTGTCATCATAAACCTTAATGGGTGTTCGGCCATTTGCACAGTTTATCTCTTCAACTGGGCTACACTTGTGTGGTTCATAGATGACCGAGCCATTGGTACATGTTGCAGTGGTGCAATTATCCACTTTCCAGGACTCCCCATCCTGTAATAGTTTTTTTTTTTTTTAAAGAATAATAGGAATTGATTATTGCAAATAAAACTATAACATTTATAATATCGTCTAGAAAATATCAGCTGTTTGTAGTGGAAAATCTACTACTACTATCTTTCTGCCACTAATTTATGTGCAATAATAATAGCTTCTTCCGGAAGTAACAGTCACATTCTTAAGTCTCATCACTACACATATTTCTTGCTGGTTTTAATGTAGTTACTGAATAAGAGCTTAATGCGTATTACACTTCAGGTTCAACAACTGAATAGTAAGCTCAGATAAATAGGACTTAGAAGTTTTGTCCAAGATTACCTTTCTTGGTGGGTTAATTGTGGTACAATCTGGGGCTACAGTTGTAGGAAGCGTGGAAACAGTGGGAATACTTGTTGGAGTACTCAGAAATTCCGTGGTACTGAACGGTGTTGTGGTAAGTGGAGGTGGTGTTGTCAAACAGGAATATGACTTTGTATCAACGTCGCAAGTGGCATTGCAGTACGCAGTAAAGCACCACCCAAAGCCATCAGTTACATTATAAATGATAGTATCTAAAAATACAAGACATTTGGTATAAATTACAATTTTAAATATACAATAATAATGTTTTTTTTGCGTTATGTATATATATATATATATATATATATATATATATATATATATATATAATATATAAATTGCCATCAAAATAAATCAACCCCAATTGCAAATCAGGCAATGAACAAATCAAACAAAAGCAATTTAACTTTTCTTACCAGTGGCCAAAAAATTTCATTTTCGCCTATTTTGTTAAGTTGTTTTCCATTCCACCGGGGTAATGTACTAATTAAAAGGGTTCAATAGTTTGACACAATGAATGCTTCAAGCGGTTTCCCCAAATTCAACTGAAAATGCAACTAAAGATTTCTCCAGTCTTAAAATTATTCAACCCCCTGAATAGAATCCCTCGCAACAGCACAAATATGCAAAACAGGTTTTGTCTCCAGCACACCTGATACAACTTAACAAAGGGTTTCATTAGTTTCACCAGATGTGCTTGAGTTGGAACACATGAAATACCTGAACTGGCTAGGGGTTTGTTGAGGGAACACTACCTGGACGGGGCAGAAAAAGGAAACTATCAACTGCTGCAACCAGATTTCTGAGAAGGGAGGTTGTGAAAAACCCTTGAGTGACTGCAAAAGACCTGCAGCAAAACTTGGTGGCAAAAGGCACTGAGGATTCAGTGAGCACAGTAAGGCATGTACTAAACACAGAAGGTTTCCATGCCAGAATTCCAAGACATACACCACTACTGACCCAAAAGCACAAAAAATGTCTGCTCAAAATCATATAAATAAGCCAAAGAAGTTTTGGGATTCTGTTCTGTGGAGAACCAACTGAAGCATTCATTGTGTTGAAGTATTTCACTTGCTTTTGTTTGATTTGTTCACTGCAAACCGCTGCACGTCTGGCAATAAACTTGATTTTCAACGGGGGTTGAGAAACTTTGATAAATAAAAAATAACTTTTATATAGATATTAGTTCTGAATAAGTTGTACCTGAGGGATAATTTGTTCCATTCACAAAACAACAGACTGCTGCTGAAGTCACAGGTGAAGTTATAGTAGTACTAATGTTCTTTTGCAAGCCTGTTGTTGGAAGTAAAGTAGTTGGTATGGGTCCAGTTACAATACTAAGTGTTGTCTTAGGAATAGCTGTGGTGACTAGTGAAGTCGGGATACTTGTCGCTGTTGTTATTTCTGGTCCAGTGGTAAAGGTGATGGAAGGAGTTGTAAATGGCAATGTTGTTTTTTCTGGGGAAATAGTGGTTGCCTCGGCAATAGTAGTTTCCAATGGCTGAGTTGTTGTCACTTCTAGAACCACTGTTGTTTCCTTTACAACTGGTTTGGTTGTCAGTGTTGTTATTTCTGGTGAAATGGTGGTCTCTGTGGAAGGCAGAGTGCTCACTAGTTCTGGTCCGGTGGTGGTGGTGATTAGAGGAGTTGTAATTGGCAATGTTTTTTTGAATTTAAATGTTTGGATTCTTGATGTTTTTTTCTGGGGAAATAGTGGTTTCCTCTGCAACAGTAGTTTCCAAAGGCTGAGTGGTCGGTACAACTGTTGTCACAGATGTTGTCTTTGGAGCAGCAGGTGTGGTCAGTGCTGTTGTTTCTCCTGGAACAGTGGTCTCCTTGGAAGGAGATGTAGGAACCTCAGTGGTCGTCACTTCTAGAACCACTGTTGTTCCCTTTACAACTGGTTTGGTTGTCAATGTTGTTATTTCTGGTGAAATGGTGGTCTCTGTGGAAGGCAGAGTGCTCACTAGTTCTGGTCCGGTGGTGATGGTGATTGGAGGAGTTGAAATTGGCAATGTTGTTTTTTCTGGGGAAATAGTGGTTTCCTCTTCAACAGTAGTTTCCAAAGGCTGAGTGGTCGGTACAACTGTTGTCACAGATGTTGTCTTTGGAGCAGCAGGTGTGGTCAGTGCTGTTGTTTCTCCTGGAACAGTGGTCTCCTTGGAAGGAGATGTAGGAACCTCAGTGGTCGTCACTTCTAGAACCACCGTTGTTTCCTTTACAACTGGTTTGGTTGTCAGTGTTGTTATTTCTGGTGAAATGGTGGTCTCTGTGGAAGGCAGAGTGCTCACTAGTTCTGGTCCGGTGGTGGTGGTGATTGGAGGAGTTGTAATTGGCAATGTTGTTTTTTCTGGGGAAATAGTGGTTTCCTCTGCAACAGTAGTTTCCAAAGGCTGAGTGGTCGGTACAACTGTTGTCACAGATGTTGTCTTTGGAGCAGCAGGTGTGGTCAGTGCTGTTGTTTCTCCTGGAACAGTGGTCTCCTTGGAAGGAGATGTAGGAACCTCAGTGGTCGTCACTTCTAGAACCACTGTTGTTCCCTTTACAACTGGTTTGGTTGTCAGTGTTGTTATTTCTGGTGAAATGGTGGTCTCTGTGGAAGGCAGAGTGCTCACTACTTCTGGTCCGGTGGTGGTGGTGATTGGAGGAGTTGTAATTGGCAATGTTGTTTTTTCTGGGGAAATAGTGGTTTCCTCTGCAACAGTAGTTTGCAAAGGCTGAGTGGTCGTTACAACTGTTGTCACAGATGTTGTCTTTGGAGCAGAAGGTGTGGTCAGTGCTGTTGTTTCTGCTGGAACAGTGGTCTCCTTGGAAGGAGATGTAGGAACCTCAGTGGTCGTCACTTCTAGAACCACTGTTGTTCCCTTTACAACTGGTTTGGTTGTCAATGTTGTTATTTCTGGTGAAATGGTCTTCTCTGTGGAAGGCAGAGTGCTCACTAGTTCTGGTCCAGTGGTGGTGGTGATTGGAGGAGTTGTAATTGGTAACTGTGTTTTTTTCTGGGGAAATAGTGGTTTCCTCTGCAACAGTAGTTTCCAAAGGCTGAGTGGTCGGTACAACTGTTGTCACAGATGTTGTCTTTGGAGCAGTAGGTGTGGTCAGTGCTGTTGTTTCTGCTGGAACAGTGGTCTCCTTGGAAGGAGATGTAGGAACCTCAGTGGTCGTCACTTCTAGAACCACTGTTGTTTCCTTTACAACTGGTTTGGTTGTCAGTGTTGTTATTTCTGGTGAAATGGTGGTCTCTGTGGAAGGCAGAGTGCTCACTAGTTCTGGTCCGGTGGTGGTGGTGATTGGAGGAGTTGTAATTGGCAATGTTGTTTTTTCTGGGGAAATAGTGGTTTCCTCTGCAACAGTAGTTTCCAAAGGCTGAGTGGTCGGTACAACTGTTGTCACAGATGTTGTCTTTGGAGCAGAAGGTGTGGTCAGTGCTGTTGTTTCTGCTGGAACAGTGGTCTCCTTGGAAGGAGATGTAGGAACCTCAGTGGTCGTCACTTCTGGAAGCACTGTGGTTACCTTTACAACTGGTTTGGTTGTCAATGTTGTTATTTCTGGTGAAATGGTGGTCTCTGTGGAAGGCAGAGTGCTCACTAGTTCTGGTCCGGTGGTGGTGGTGATTGGAGGAGTTGTAATTGGCAATGTTGTTTTTTCTGGGGAAATAGTGGTTTCCTCTGCAACAGTAGTTTCCAAAGGCTGAGTGGTCGGTACAACTGTTGTCACAGATGTTGTCTTTGGAGCAGAAGGTGTGGTCAGTGCTGTTGTTTCTGCTGGAACAGTGGTCTCCTTGGAAGGAGATGTAGGAACCTCAGTGTTCGTCACTTCTAGAAGCACTGTGGTTACCTTTACAACTGGTTTGGTTGTCAATGTTGTTATTTCTGGTGAAATGGTGGTCTCTGTGGGAAGGCAGAGTGCTCACTAGTTCTGGTCCGGTGGTGGTGGTGATTGGAGGAGTTGTAATTGGCAATGTTGTTTTTCTGGGGGAAATAGTGGTTTTCCTCTGCAACAGTAGTTTCCAAAGGCTGAGTGGTCGGTACAACTGTTGTCACAGATGTTGTCTTTGGAGCAGAAGTTGTGGTCAGTGCTGTTGTTTCTCCTGGAACAGTGGTCTCCTTGGAAGGAGATGTAGGAACCTCAGTGGTCGTCACTTCTAGAACCACTGTTGTTCCCTTTACAACTGGTTTGGTTGTCAATGTTGTTATTTCTGGTGAAATGGTCTTCTCTGTGGAAGGCAGAGTGCTCACTAGTTCTGGTCCAGTGGTGGTGGTGATTGGAGGAGTTGTAATTGGCAATGTTGTTTTTTCTGGGGAAATAGTGGTTTCCTCTGCAACAGTAGTTTCCAAAGGCTGAGTGGTCGGTACAACTGTTGTCACAGATGTTGTCTTTGGAGCAGTAGGTGTGGTCAGTGCTGTTGTTTCTGCTGGAACAGTGGTCTCCTTGGAAGGAGATGTAGGAACCTCAGTGGTCGTCACTTCTAGAACCACTGTTGTTTTCCTTTACAACTGTTTTGGTTGTCAGTGTTGTTATTTCTGGTGAAATGGTGGTCTCTGTGGAAGGCAGAGTGCTCACTAGTTCTGGTCCGGTGGTGGTGGTGATTGGAGGAGTTGTAATTGGCAATGTTGTTTTTTCTGGGGAAATAGTGGTTTCCTCTGCAACAGTAGTTTCCAAAGGCTGAGTGGTCGGTACAACTGTTGTCACAGATGTTGTCTTTGGAGCAGAAGGTGTGGTCAGTGCTGTTGTTTCTGCTGGAACAGTGGTCTCCTTGGAAGGAGATGTAGGAACCTCAGTGGTCGTCACTTCTGGAAGCACTGTGGTTACCTTTACAACTGGTTTGGTTGTCAATGTTGTTATTTCTGGTGAAATGGTGGTCTCTGTGGAAGGCAGAGTGCTCACTAGTTCTGGTCCGGTGGTGGTGGTGATTGGAGGAGTTGTAATTGGCAATGTTGTTTTTTCTGGGGAAATAGTGGTTTCCTCTGCAACAGTAGTTTCCAAAGGCTGAGTGGTCGGTACAACTGTTGTCACAGATGTTGTCTTTGGAGCAGCAGTTGTGGTCAGTGCTGTTGTTTCTCCTGGAACAGTGGTCTCCTTGGAAGGAGATGTAGGAACCTCAGTGGTCGTCACTTCTAGAACCACTGTTGTTTCCTTTACAACTGGTTTGGTTGTCAGTGTTGTTATTTTTGGTGAAATGGTGGTCTCTGTGGAAGGCAGAGTGCTCACTAGTTCTGGTCCGGTGGTGGTGGTGATTGGAGGAGTTGTAATTGGCAATGTTGTTTTTTCTGGGGAAATAGTGGTTTCCTCTGCAACAGTAGTTTCCAAAGGCTGAGTGGTCGGTACAACTGTTGTCACAGATGTTGTCTTTGGAGCAGCTGTGGTTGTCAGTGCTGTTGTTTCTGCTGGACCTGTGGTCTCCTTGGAAGGAGATGTAGGAACCTCAGTGGTCGTCACTTCTGGAAGCACTGTGGTTACCTTTACAACTGGTTTGGTTGTCAATGTTGTTATTTCTGGTGAAATGGTGGTCTCTGTGGAAGGCAGAGTGCTCACTAGTTCTGGTCCGGTGGTGGTGGTGATTGGAGGAGTTGTAATTGGCAATGTTGTTTTTTCTGGGGAAATAGTGGTTTCCTCTGCAACAGTAGTTTCCAAAGGCTGAGTGGTCGGTACAACTGTTGTCACAGATGTTGTCTTTGGAGCAGCAGGTGTGGTCAGTGCTGTTGTTTCTCCTGGAACAGTGGTCTCCTTGGAAGGAGATGTAGGAACCTCAGTGGTCGTCACTTCTGGAAGCACTGTGGTTACCTTTACAACTGGTTTGGTTGTCAATGTTGTTATTTCTGGTGAAATGGTGGTCTCTGTGGAAGGCAGAGTGCTCACTAGTTCTGGTCCGTGGTGGTGGTGATTGGAGGAGTTGTAATTGGCATATGTTTTTTTTCTGGGGAAATAGTGGTTTCCTCTGCAACAGTAGTTTCCAAAGGCTGAGTGGTCGGTACAACTGTTGTCACAGATGTTGTCTTTGGGCAGCAGGTGTGGTCAGTGCTGTTGTTTCTCCTGGAACAGTGGTCTCCTTGAAAGGAGATGTAGGAACCTCAGTGGTCGTCACTTCTAGAACCACTGTTGTTTCCTTTACAACTGGTTTGGTTGTCAATGTTGTTATTTCTGGTGAAATGGTGGTCTCTGTGGAAGGCAGAGTGCTCACTAGTTCTGGTCCGGTGGTGGTGGTGATTGGAGGAGTTGTAATTGGCAATGTTGTTTTTCTGGGGAAATAGTGGTTTCCTCTGCAACAGTAGTTTCCAAAGGCTGAGTGGTCGGTACAACTGTTGTCACAGATGTTGTCTTTGGCAGCAGGTGTGGTCAGTGCTGTTGTTTCTCCTGGAACAGTGGTCTCCTTGGAAGGAGATGTAGGAACCTCAGTGGTCGTCACTTCTAGAACCACTGTTGTTTCCTTTACAACTGGTTTGGTTGTCAGTGTTGTTATTTCTGGTGAAATGGTGGTCTCTGTGGAAGGCAGAGTGCTCACTAGTTCTGGTCCGGTGGTGGTAGTGATTGGAGAGGAGTTGTAATTGGCAATGTTGTTTTTCTGGGGAAATAGTGGTTTCCTCTGCAACAGTAGTTTCCAAAGGCTGAGTGGTGGTACAACTGTTGTCACAGATGTTGTCTTTGGAGCAGCAGGTGTGGTCAGTGCTGTTGTTTCTCCTGGAACAGTGGTCTCCTTGGAAGGAGATGTAGGAACCTCAGTGGTCGTCACTACTCTAGAACCACTGTTGTCTTCCTTTACAACTGGTTTGGTTGTCAATGTGTTGTTATTTCTGGTGAAATGGTGGTCTCTGTGGAAGGCAGAGTGCTCACTAGTTCTGGTCCGGTGGTGGTGGTGATTGGAGGAGTTGTAATTGGCAATGTTGTTTTTTCTGGGGAAATAGTGGTTTCCTCTGCAACAGTAGTTTCAAAAGGCTGAGTGGTCGGTACAACTGTTGTCACAGATGTTGTCTTTGGAGCAGCTGTGGTGGTCAGTGCTGTTGTTTCACCTGGAACAGTGGTCTCCTTGGAAGGAGATGTAGGAACCTCAGTGGTCGTCACTTCTAGAACCACTGTTGTTCCCTTTACAACTGGTTTGGTTGTCAGTGTTGTTATTTCTGGTGAAATGGTGGTCTCTGTGGAAGGCAGAGTGCTACTCAATTTCTGGTCCGGTGGTGGTGGTGATTGGAGGAGTTGTAATTGGCAATGTTGTTTTTTCTGGGGAAATAGTGGTTTCCTCTGCAACAGTAGTTTCCAAAGGCTGAGTGGTCGGTACAACTGTTGTCACAGATGTTGTCTTTGGAGCAGCTGTGGTGGTCAGTGCTGTTGTTTCTCCTGGAACAGTGGTCTCCTTGGAAGGAGATGTAGGAACCTCAGTGGTCGTCACTTCTAGAACCACTGTTGTTCCCTTTACAACTGGTTTGGTTGTCAATGTTGTTATTTCTGGTGAAATGGTGGTCTCTGTGGAAGGCAGAGTGCTCACTAGTTCTGGTCCGGTGGTGGTGGTGATTGGAGGAGTTGTAATTGGCAATGTTGTTTTTTCTGGGGAAATAGTGGTTTCCTCTTCAACAGTAGTTTCAAAGGCGGCTGAGTGGTCGGTACAACTGTTGTCACAGATGTTGTCTTTGGAGCAGCAGGTGTTGTCAGTGCTGTTGTTTCTGCTGGAACAGTGGTCTCCTTGGAAGGAGATGTAGGAACCTCAGTGGTCGTCACTTCTAGAACCACTGTTGTTTCCTTTACAACTGGTTTGGTTGTCAGTGTTGTTATTTCTGGTGAAATGGTGGTCTCTGTGGAAGGCAGAGTGCTCACTAGTTCTGGTCCGGTGGTGGTGGTGATTGGAGGAGTTGTAATTGGCAATGTTGTTTTTTCTGGGGAAATAGTGGTTTCCTCTGCAACAGTAGTTTCCAAAGGCTGAGTGGTCGGTACAACTGTTGTCACAGATGTTGTCTTTGGAGCAGAAGGTGTGGTCAGTGCTGTTGTTTCTGCTGGAACAGTGGTCTCCTTGGAAGGAGATGTAGGAACCTCAGTGGTCGTCACTTCTAGAACCACTGTTGTTTCCTTTACAACTGGTTTGGTTGTCAGTGTTGTTATTTCTGGTGAAATGGTGGTCTCTGTGGAAGGCAGAGTGCTCACTAGTTCTGGTCCGGTGGTGGTGGTGATTGGAGGAGTTGTAATTGGCAATGTTGTTTTTTCTGGGGAAATAGTGGTTTCCTCTGCAACAGTAGTTTCCAAAGGCTGAGTGGTCGGTACAACTGTTGTCACAGATGTTGTCTTTGGAGCAGCTGTGGTGGTCAGTGCTGTTGTTTCTCCTGGAACAGTGGTCTCCTTGGAAGGAGATGTAGGAACCTCAGTGGTCGTCACTTCTAGAACCACTGTTGTTCCCTTTACAACTGGTTTGGTTGTCAATGTTGTTATTTCTGGTGAAATGGTGGTCTCTGTGGAAGGCAGAGTGCTCACTAGTTCTGGTCCGGTGGTGGTGGTGATTGGAGGAGTTGTAATTGGCAATGTTGTTTTTTCTGGGGAAATAGTGGTTTCCTCTTCAACAGTAGTTTCCAAAGGCTGAGTGGTCGGTACAACTGTTGTCACAGATGTTGTCTTTGGAGCAGCAGGTGTGGTCAGTGCTGTTGTTTCTCCTGGAACAGTGGTCTCCTTGGAAGGAGATGTAGGAACCTCAGTGGTCGTCACTTCTAGAACCACCGTTGTTTCCTTTACAACTGGTTTGGTTGTCAGTGTTGTTATTTCTGGTGAAATGGTGGTCTCTGTGGAAGGCAGAGTGCTCACTAGTTCTGGTCCGGTGGTGGTGGTGATTGGAGGAGTTGTAATTGGCAATGTTGTTTTTTCTGGGGAAATAGTGGTTTCCTCTGCAACAGTAGTTTCCAAAGGCTGAGTGGTCGGTACAACTGTTGTCACAGATGTTGTCTTTGGAGCAGCAGGTGTGGTCAGTGCTGTTGTTTCTCCTGGAACAGTGGTCTCCTTGGAAGGAGATGTAGGAACCTCAGTGGTCGTCACTTCTAGAACCACTGTTGTTCCCTTTACAACTGGTTTGGTTGTCAATGTTGTTATTTCTGGTGAAATGGTGGTCTCTGTGGAAGGCAGAGTGCTCACTAGTTCTGGTCCGGTGGTGGTGGTGATTGGAGGAGTTGTAATTGGCAATGTTGTTTTTTCTGGGGAAATAGTGGTTTCCTCTTCAACAGTAGTTTCCAAAGGCTGAGTGGTCGGTACAACTGTTGTCACAGATGTTGTCTTTGGAGCAGCAGGTGTTGTCAGTGCTGTTGTTTCTGCTGGAACAGTGGTCTCCTTGGAAGGAGATGTAGGAACCTCAGTGGTCGTCACTTCTAGAACCACTGTTGTTTCCTTTACAACTGGTTTGGTTGTCAGTGTTGTTATTTCTGGTGAAATGGTGGTCTCTGTGGAAGGCAGAGTGCTCACTAGTTCTGGTCCGGTGGTGGTGGTGATTGGAGGAGTTGTAATTGGCAATGTTGTTTTTTCTGGGGAAATAGTGGTTTCCTCTGCAACAGTAGTTTCCAAAGGCTGAGTGGTCGGTACAACTGTTGTCACAGATGTTGTCTTTGGAGCAGCAGGTGTGGTCAGTGCTGTTGTTTCTCCTGGAACAGTGGTCTCCTTGGAAGGAGATGTAGGAACCTCAGTGGTCGTCACTTCTAGAACCACTGTTGTTTCCTTTACAACTGGTTTGGTTGTCAGTGTTGTTATTTCTGGTGAAATGGTGGTCTCTGTGGAAGGCAGAGTGCTCACTAGTTCTGGTCCGGTGGTGGTGGTGATTGGAGGAGTTTATTGGCAATGTTTTTTTGGGAAATAGTGGTTTCCTCTGCAACAGTAGTCAAAGGCTGAGTGGTGGTACAACTGTTGTCACAGATGTTGTCTTTGGAGCAGCAGGTGTGGCAGTGCTGTTGTTTCTCCTGGAACAGTGGTGTTGGCAAAGGGGGGGGGGGGGGGGGTTTTTTGTGTGTGTGTTATTTCTGGTGAAATGGTGGTCTCTGTGGAAGGCAGAGTGCTCACTAGTTCTGGTCGGTGGTGGTGGTGATTGGAGGAGTTGTAATTGGCAATGTTGTTTTTCTGGGGAAATAGTGGTTTCCTCTGCAACAGTAGTTTCCAAAGGCTGAGTGGTCGGTACAACTGTTGTCACAGATGTTGTCTTTGGAGCAGCTGTGGTGGTCAGTGCTGTTGTTTCTCCTGGAACAGTGGTCTCCTTGGAAGGAGATGTAGGAACCTCAGTGGTCGTCACTTCTAGAACCACTGTTGTTCCCTTTACAACTGGTTTGGTTGTCAATGTTGTTATTTCTGGTGAAATGGTGGTCTCTGTGGAAGGCAGAGTACTCACTAGTTCTGGTCCGGTGGTGGTGGTGATTGGAGGAGTTGTAATTGGCAATGTTGTTTTTCTGGGGAAATAGTGGTTTCCTCTGCAACAGTAGTTTCCAAAGGCTGAGTGGTCGGTACAACTGTTGTCACAGATGTTGTCTTTGGAGCAGCTGTGGGTGGTCAGTGCTGTTGTTTCTCCTGGAACAGTGGTCTCCTTGGAAGGGAGATGTAGGAACCTCAGTGGTCGTCACTTCTAGAACCACTGTTGTTTCCTTTACAACTGGTTTGGTTGTCAATGTTGTTATTTCTGGTGAAATGGTGGTCTCTGTGGAAGGCAGAGTGCTCACTAGTTCTGGTCCGGTGGTGGTGGTGATTGGAGGAGTTGTAATTGGCAATGTTGTTTTTTCTGGGGAAATAGTGGTTTCCTCTGCAACAGTAGTTTCCAAAGGCTGAGTGGTTGATACAACTGTTGTTACAGATGTTGTCTTTGGAGCAGTTGTGCTGGTTAGTGCTGTTGTTTCTGCTGGACCTGTGGTCTCTTTGGAAGGAGATGTAGGAATCTCAGAAGTCGTCACTTCTGGAAGCACTGTGGTTACCTTTACAACTGGTGTGGTTGTCAATGTTGTTATTTCTGGTGAAATGGTGGTCTCTGTGGAAGGCAGAGTGCTCGCTAGTTCTGGTCCTGTGGTGGTGGCGATTGACGGAGTTGTAATTGGCAATGTTGTTTTTTCTGGGGAAATAGTGGTTTCCTCTGCAACAGTAGTTTCTGTTGGCACGGATGTTGTCTTTGGTGGCGCTGTGCTTGTAATTTCTGTTGGTAACGAAGTTGACATGCTTTCCATTGATGATGTGAGTTTTACTGTTGTTCCTGTTGTGCCAGTGAGAGTGCTAGGTGTCTTTGTGATTGCAGCAATTGCTGTTGTTGCTGTTGTCGCAGAGGTTTGTGTGGTTATGATTTCACTTGTCGTGATTTCTGGAGTTGCTGTAGGTCCTTCTGTGGTTGTTGCACTTGGAGTTGTTGTTTCTGTTATGCAAGAGGATGAATAAAAGGCACTGAATCAGGTTTAGTCCTTCTTAATTTGTATAAATAATGAATTCATAAGATCACTGTTTACTCTCTTGTGCTACTAGTGCATGCTCATTTAAAGTGATGATGTTGATGTTGCATTACCTTTTTTCTGTCATTTTTATAATATATATATATATATATATATATATATATATATATATATATATATATATATATATATATATATATATATATATATATGGAGTATATCGAATATATTCCTAAATACCTAATGCAGTCACCTTTCGTAAATGTTCATAGTAAACTTATGCATGCTGTTGTCCTCTTTTTCAGTTGGTAGCTGCTTTGTCTCCAAAAATGTCATTTATGTAAGTGCTTTAATTTCTGATGCTCAGTGGACATTTGCTTTTCAGTTATATTTCTAATCATACATACCTGGTGTGGTAAAAACAAATACTGTTGTAGGCGTTGCTGTTGTAGTCAGTGGTGTTGTTGATACTGGTGGGGCAACTGTAGTTTCACAAGGAGCCACTGTCTTATTAATGTTTCCATCCTCAGCACAAATAGCAATAATGCAGTTACTAAGTCCATCCGTTGTGTGGTAAATGATGTCTCCGTACTTGTACATAGTATTATTATGTTGGCATGTGCAAGCTGGGGATACAGAATAAGGTTGTTACTGAGAACCAGTTGACAAACATGTCAAATATACTGCAAATGAAAATAGATCAAAATGAAATAGATTTTTGCAAATGCTCACCGTTTACATCATAATTGCAGCTCACTCCATTGGATGTGCACATGCTTGATATTAAAACAGAAGTTATGTGAATGAATTATTTTGTAGTATGCAACATTTATAGTAGTAATGTCAATTATTTGACTAGTCTATATGGCAAATAACACTTTTAACAATGCTCTCAATGTACCATGCAATAAATTCAATTAAAGGCCATGAAAGGGTTTAAAAATAAAAATATCAAATGAAAAGTTATTTTTAACACACACACACACACACACACACACACATACACATATATATATATATATATATATATATATATATATATATATATATATATGTACAGTGAAGAGAATTTTAAGAAGTTTTCTAAAGTAGTTTCTAGAATTGCTGCATGTGGAATAGAAAAAGCAATAAAATGCAATTACTCCAGTTAATAAATCATTTATCACCTTGCCAGTGTCACAATACTGACCAGTAACGACATTTTGTCTTGAACTAAATAGAATCCTGTAATAAACCTACCATGTCTGACAGTTGTTCTTAGCAGGGACAGATTCCCCGATATCATAACGTAGCATTTCAGCATAGCAGCCACACTGGTCTTCTGCCACACACTTCATGTTATCCTCATCGAACAAGGGGAGATCTTCTGGGCATTCAGGATAACAACCTGCAAAGATCAAGGGGACATCATTTTGATGTCCTTTGCATGTGCTGTCTGCTAATTCACGACAAAACTTTTCTCCTAGGACTTATAGCTCATACCTTCCAGTGCTGGAGTCTTCATTGTGCAGTTTCCTGTCGGGTTTCTGCAGGTCTTCAGACACGTGTGACCACAAGGCTGGTAGTGCCACTCACACTCCCCAGGTGGGTTGTAGTAATCACAAAACAACGCTGCAACAACAACATCATCATCATTTTAACACTCATTTTTGTGCAGTATATGTTAATTTAGTCGATCACCAGCATCCCTTAACATTAGTAACACAAGTATAGAGACTTCAGGTATTCAGGTATGAAATTTCCCTACCCTTTCAGCACTAATATGAAGAAGGACTTGACTCACGGCAAATCTTTGGGCTTCTCCAGGAAACACACACTCCAGCAGCATTGCAGGCCTTAGCATAGGCTGCTACAGCGGTACAGAAACACTCACAGTCTCCTCCACTGTCACAAGCACATGCATCACTCACACATGCGGAATAATAAGAAGCTGGATCCACCTAGGAAAACAATGATATTGCACACGCTGATGATTCATTTCATTGCTCGGACAGTTGGATGTTTCAAACGAATGCCGGATTTTGCGTCTTTCCATCATCGAATGCTACACACGATAACTTCTGATACGAATCTTCACTCATAGATTTAATAGTTGTATACTAGTGTGTCTTCAACTCAATATTTTTTATATAAATGTCCTCTAATAAGACTTCCAAAAATGTCATTAAAATCCAGTCTCCCTATTGACTGCTCACCCTCCACCTCACCTCGGAGAAAACCAGAGTTTTTGCTTCCTGGCATTCAGTTATAGACAAAGAGTTTCGTATTGTGTCTGTATTGCGATGATACCTTTGAATGGCAAGCGGCGAAAGTGTCACTATTTATCATGCTGCACTGTTTTTGTGCCCAGGCTTCCCTGTACGGATTATTAGTGCACGGATCTTGAACGGCCAATGCCTCTGGACAAGTCGGAGACACTTTCCAGCTATTTCCGAAGGTCAGTTGGTCAATGACAACTTCTTGGCTTCTTGTGGTGAAGTCATTGTTGGCATTACCATCAAAGTTTCCACACAGGCCGCAAACATTTCCCTGTGAGTTAAGGCAGCATAATATATTAAAACTATATTGCACTAATAATAATAATAATAATAATAATAATAATAATAATAATAATAATAATAATGGCAAGGCATAAATACTCACATTAAAGCCAGGACTGAGCACAATGTATATTGTTGTTTTTCTGTCCCATACGAGCATTACACCGTTATAGGTCTCAACCACCAAGTAGTTTCCCATTGTGCGGATCTGGTACGGGATTTCATCTCCATTGCCTCTCTGTACCACTTGGTATGTTCCATCTGTGAGGATCATCTCATTGCTCTGTGAATAAAATACTTTTGTTTTCATTCACCCAATGGCATGTTTGCTTTCCCTAGCTCTCTAGCTAGATTTGTCTCTATGCGCCGTATATGAACTCCCGGGACAGCATGAAATGTATAATGTTGCTTGGCAACAAACATACTAATAGTACGAATAATTGGAACACACATGCCTATGCATGTATACATATTTGATCACACGTTGAAAAACAGAACTTACTCCGATGAAGAGTTTGATGGCTTTGGAGCAGGTGGTGCCGGTTGTTCCACAGGGAATGTTTTCAGTGATGACTCTGAAAGTGCCGTTGCTGCTACTGCCACTACAGAAGTCCTGCAAATTACATTATACAATAGGGTTGCATTTATTTATCAATGACACATGAAAATCTTATATATATATATAAATATATATATATAAAATCTTATATATATATATAAAATCAGTACCTGGGCAAGGACATATTCACAGTTTCCATTAAATGTGTATTGTTTTTCATCAAAGGTTATGTAATGGCCATCTCCATAGATGCTACATGTCCCTCTGCACTGATTCATGGTGCACTGCCATTTTCTGTCCTTACACGTGCTGCAAGAGATAATAAACGTGAGCCAAACATTATGGACATAAAGAATGAATGAAATAAATATATATATATATATATATGTGTGTGTGTGTGTGTGTGTGTGTGTGTGTAAATACCATGTGTTGCAGCCATCTTGAACGCTCTCTCCAGCTTGATATTTCTCTCCGTTATGGACACATGGACAAAGGTCTTCAGTGATACAACCGCCGTTTCCATCTGACACCAGGCCAGAGGGACATACACAGCCGGACACACACTCTGTGCTGATCTATAGGGACGCAGTGTAATATTATGATTCGTGAATGACATCGTAACAGGGGGAAACGACTGGATTTTTCTTTTAGTAACGATAACTCACACAGTCCATGTCCAGTGTCTGGCAGCTCTTCTGACATTCAGAGCCTTTGCTTCCGGGTGCAGAGGTGGAACAGTTGAAGAACGTCATTGGTTCAGCACATTCTAGAGTAAACAATGGGTGTGTTCAATACACAGTTTATCACTGATTTTGGTGGAAATAATAAATTAAAAAAAAAGTGGAATATAGCACTTTTGAGATCTTGCAAAAAAAAACATAAATTGGTGACAGTATGGAACGGTAAGTGTGATTATTTGTCGTAGTCATAGTAATAAATAAATATTATGATATAATCTTTAAATTAAGATGTGTTTTCAGATTAAATGTGTCATGAAACTGTGAGTGAGAACATTGTTGCTCATCTTTAAGTTGTTTCCTTTGTTTTTTAATGACTTTTATACAGGATTGAACATATTACACGTATTGAAATTTACATGAAGTGAATAATAATAATAATAATAATAATTATAATAATAATAATAACCAGGAGCGCACTGTTACATACCTTGCACTCTCAGGACGCCGATGCAGCTCAGTTTGCCTTGCTTACATGAGCTGTAATTGGATAAGAAATCAGAATCAACACTCATTTGATCATTTCACATGATGAATATTTTTCTTTTTTTATTCTTACCATGTGGTGCCGTCTTTGCTAATGATCTCGCCGGGCTGAATGACTGTGTTTGATTCGTAACATGGGCAGTTGTTTGCCGTAACGCAAATTCCGTTTTCGTTCATGTAGGTGCCCGATTCGCACCCGCAGCCGTCCACTGGCGTGGTGCTGATGCTGCAGACGTAGTCGTTCTGCCCAATGCTGCGGCATGTACGCTGACAGCTGGTCATATCATACGAGTAAACTAAGGAGCTAGGGCACTCTGTGTAGTTCTCTGAGTACAAAAAAAACAACAACAACGACAGCAATTAGTTGTTGCCTATCATGTTCTGTCAGATTTTGCAGCAATACAATACAAATCCTTTGAGATTTGCTGACGATGAAAATAAAATGTTATGTGTCACGTTATGTCCAGCAGATGGCACTGTGCTAGTCTTCGGATAAGCCACATGATTTTGTTTTGGTTCACTCACTGCCGGGTTGAGCGCTAGCTTAACCACCTTGATTTGTCACAAGTGTTTGTGGTTAAGTAATGATTACGTTCTCTATTTAAGTGCCGTATTTACGTAGAACTTTGCTCGGTATTATTAGTTGTAACGGTCAATGGTTTGTCTTGATTCTAAGAATGATATTGTCATGCCACGTTTCCTGTTTCCCGTTTGCCTGTGAGGACCGCGTTTACTTTGAGTTTTGTATTTATGTTTAATAAAGAGTTTAATCTGCACCTGCATCCGCCTCCAACTCCGATTCGTAACATTAAGTACATAGTCAGTAGTGTATTCTTACTACAAATCAGAAGTCAGGTCGAACATTAATTCTGACAATCTATTTTCATATATGTATAACTAATAATTTTATATATATATATAATTTATATATATATATATATATTTATAAAGCACAGTTCATTTCAATGTAGTGTTGACATTGATCTCTGTCAGTTATCCGAAGCATCCATGAATATGCTTCGTCATTTTATTATAAAAAACTTGTTATTCCAAATGTGTAAATTTCAGATCCTGGTTTCTCTGAACTCATATTTACTTAATTAATCTCAGTCAGAACAACGTATTTGAGTTGCTTAAAGTGGTTATTGACTCAACGGCTTACCCTCAGCCCAAATTTAAACCTGTCCCAAGAATTGTTAAACATTATCGCTTGCCAAGCCAAATTTCAATATGTACCAAGGAATTATTTGTATTTCCTATCTGCTTGCACAAGTGTATAGATTTGTTTTATTAGGGTGGTTTCACCATTCGAGTGCCAAAATATTGAACTCACTGCAAGCAGCATCTCTCCAGCCGTTGAGGACGATCCCTTTAGCAGCACATGCGTGTGCGTACGAAGACAGAGCAGCACACATGCAGTCCTCTGACTTCTCACAGTTACACGAGTCATATATACAGTTCTGTAGGCAATCAAAAAAAAAAGATTAATATATATTTATATATCTTTTTTAAAACGACGTGTATAAATAACCAACACCTACAATGAACAACAACCAGCTGTGATTAAATACAACCTTAAAATTGTTCATTTAATCAATGAGAGAAAATGCTAGAGTATCGTTTTAAAGCAGATTTCATCAAGTCATCTATTTCTGGTGACATGCTATACCTTTATACATGCATACGTACATATATACACGCACAGCAGAATGTTAATGGTATGATCGTTTAGATTTTTCCTATTCACGGCTGTTCCGCTCAGTTTAAATGAAAAAGGTGGCTCGAGTACATTAGACGTAAGATTAAGAACAGCCCATTTTACCGTTTTGTAGGTGTCAGGGCTGATTTCAAAATGGCAGCTGGCAAAAACTCCAGTAGGATCTGAGAGCAGGGAGCACCAGTGCTGCGCGTATTTCTCTGTGAAAAAGAACACCAAGATTTACAACTTTAATTGACATGTTTTACGTGCACATTTATGATACATAATTTATAAAAAGGAGGAAAAGGCATTTATGGGCATCCTTTAGGCTGAAATTGGTTAAGTCAAAGGCTGGTCGTGCTTCCGCACCATTTTCAGTGCTCAAACTGCAGGGGTTCTCGAAGGTTCTCTGGATGTCTGGGCAGTTTGCTCTGGTCTTCCAGGTGTTGGCAAAATCCACCGCTGTTCCTTCTCTAAGTCCACCAGCTGTGGTGAAATCGTCAGCCTGGATGTTGTTGAAATTGCCACAAAGTCCTGCACAATGGTGTAAGTTGATTCAGGTTACAGTATCACAGTTTGCTCAAATAGGATGACCAATTATTGACTTTTAACGTTGGTACACTAATGTTTACTTTAGTGCCTTAATGTGTGAGACAGCTCGATGGCGTGTACACACCACATGTTTGTCCTTGAAAAACTTTATCCACCGTGATGAAAACCTGCATGATGGGAACGAGCTGGATCTCTAGAAGGAGGTTGAAGCTGATGACCTTGATGACGATGTAGAATGAAGATAGCTTGAAGATGCTCACTTCGGCTGTGGATACATGATCAAGGACCAACATGCTTTATTATCATCATTATTATTATTATTATTATTGTTGTTGTTGTTGTTGTTGTTATTGCTATATATATAATTATTTTGTTTTGTGTTTCACAAGGAACATTTCAGTGTTGATCTGTTTGTCCTCATAGGTTGACTGAGTTCTACCTGTAAAAAGTGGAAGCTGTGTGTAAATCCTGTCCACGTCAACGTTCCCAGTCGAGTCCACTCGGATCACCTGAAGAGTAAAATGTATAAAAATATATTTGTTTGGAAATAGACCAGCATATATAACTGCGTATAATAGATTATAATATCGCCATTATCATGGACACATACAGTATATCCTTACTACCAATAGCATTTATAGTTATGTCTCACTGCCATGTGAAGTATACGGATGTAAAAAACATTTCAGTAGATGTTACGGTTGGAAAACTTTCAAACACAGAAGTGCTGTTCTTATCGCTTACCTTACTGCCTTGTGATAACGCGAGGGTGACCGTTTTCAGGCAGGTCTCACTGTCAGACAGGCCACATTTAACCAAATCGCCCAGAACGGTGAAATCGACGCCCGAGCACTCCTAAACAAAGTGGTGTTGGGAAAAAGCGCATGATGATGAGTAGAAAGTCCCTTCATTTCGTAGATTAAAAACAATCTGGCGTTAACATTTGCGCAGTAAAACGACCCGAAATCCAAGTTTTCAGGTTAAAATCAGGACTGTTACCTTTGCAAGAACGTACGAACACTCCCCGGGAAACGTGTAGGGTTTTTCGTCAAACGTTATGATGTGCGATCCTCCCAAAACTGAGCAAGTACCAGGGCAGTCTTTAGACACACATGTCCACTGACCCCCTGAGCAGGTGCTGAAAACAAATTAAAATAACAACAGTAAGACGAGAGGGGGGAAAAAGTCTACCGATTCTCACCAATAGTTGTGTATGAGACCTAATTACAATCAGAATGACCAGAAATGAATTAGATGTGAGGAAGACATACTGTCGTTCTCTCTAAACACGATCTAAAAGGATAAAGAGCAGCACTGAGATTGAGCCAGGAGAAATGGAATGAGCATTTGCATTACGATTTATCTGAATGGCCTTGGATTTGGCTTCACATGATATAATTATAATATAATAATAATAACAACAATAACTACAATCGGTACACAACTGGGTTTGATTTTTACATTTAAACTCTATTTCTTTTTATTTATTCAGGTCTCACCATTCTCTGCAGCTAGCTGTGTACTTTTCCCCAGACTTGTAAACTTGTCCTTCATGAACACAGGAGCATGAACTCAATGGAATACAGCTGGAGTTGGTGACATCATCCCACACGGTGCCTTTAAATATAAAAATACATATTAGATTTGATATGAAAGAATTTTTGCTCGACTGTTTATTAGGGAAGGCGTCGAATGTCGAATCCCGAAGGTGTCCATGCACATTACCTGGAGGACAGAAGCATCCATCAATGCAGTGTTCGTCACACACGTCTCCTCTCTCAGAGTTCGAGCAGGTATCGGTACATGGGCTGCCACACTCTGTATACTCCATGGTATTTGGGCATGACTTGGCTGTAAGGGTCAGTAAAATAATCTTAGCAAAGAGATGACAAGACTACTATTTCATACATACATGTGAGCTCTATACAAATTTGTGATGGACACAAAGGTGTGTGGGGGGGGTTGGGGGTGTGGAAACCTCATTCTAATTAAGCTACAATCGAAATAATCCAGGGGGGAAAAGTCTCTACTCACGGCAGAAGACGTCAGACCTCCAGTTTTGTGGTCTCCCTCCTGCGTGGACGCACTGATGCGAATATTCTGCCACAGTTTGACACAAGCAGGACGAGTCTGTGGTTGTGTTACACTGACAGAGATCCTCCATACACGCTGTCACAAACACATCGACTGACACCAGAGAGTTGCAGCTGCTGAACTCCTCCCTGAGGAACAGCTGGCGGCAGAAATTCTGTCCAGAAAGACGACGTTGTTGTTGTTGTTGTTGTTTTAATTGAGCTTGGGTACCGTTTTATATATCTAATTTGACTAACTTATTTGATTTAATACCTCATTTTACATAATTTACTACCACTTTCCGAGCCATTTAGAGCCTTCACAGGCTTTGCTTTACCAAAGATGACTGCTTTGTGTAATAATATCCAGTTTTATACCAACTTTTTTGTAGCTATCTGTTTAGCTATTCTCTTTTAGCGGACTCATCTATCGAGCTATCTAACAGAATCTGTCTAGCTTTAGTGACCCGTATCGGTTCATTATACTAGTCCGATATATGGTTACAGCTCTAATTCAAACAATGATATGGGATCTGTTTGATAGATTTTGGTACCTCATCTCCGCAGTTCTTATATTCTTCTACAGGTTCGTCCTCGCAACGTTCTGTGGGTCCGTCCATCTTCCAGAGAGTTCCATAATCAGAAGGAGAGAGAGGCACACCTGTGGCGTACACAAAGAAATTTCAAACCCTTTTCCTTGCATGAGCTGGACACTCCATTCGCCTTTCAATCGTCTTCAGTAAATCCTGATCAGGGTTGCAGATCAGGATTTGTGATCCTGGACTATGTGAAGTTAATCGCAGGAACAAAGGACATGCGGCAGAAACACGTCCTGGATGGGACACGGGTCCGTTACATGGCACCATGCGCACACACACGGTATCCAATTCACCTACAGGTAACCTGGAGCTCTGAGAAGGCGACACTACTCTTCTCTGCATCCCTACTTGACTTTAAAGACATTTCTTTTCAGACTTTTTGACCAAAGTATAATTACCATTCTTGATTAGTTCATCGTAACCCGGGACGCCGTTGAAGTCGCCGCAAAGCCCGCACGTCTGATTTTTGTACTTTGAATCTAATTCAATCTGTAACAAATTTTTAAAAAGCAAACAAAAAGAAACCGACAATGAGATGAGCATCCGCATCGCAACCGTTCGCATGTCACCTATTTTTAATCAGTGATTTATTATTAAGCTAGGAATTTCATTTTCTATAAGCAGATTCGTTTGTAGATGAAATTCAAAGAAGAACGATTTACCATGAAGGCATCATCTTCATTCCACAAAGCCGTTAGCCCTACTGTGGATTTGATGGCGAGATAAGAGCTGAGCCTTTCAATATGAACTCCGCCATTGGCATACGGTATGTTGATCCTTAAAAACAAACAAACAAACAAACAAAAAACTCATATTAGATATTTTTCTGCATCACAAGCAATTTAAAAGATATGGATTCTGCATTATATAAATAGATCCATTTAACGTCGGTGAAAATGTATATGTACTAAACTGGCTTTACCTCACTTTCTTCACATTTGGGTCAAAATTGCCCAAATTTGAATTTGGGTATTTGTTTTAATCAATATATCTATGAATATAAACGCAAATTTTGGTTGGATGCCATAGCAACAGTACAACTCACTTAGCAAATTTGAGAATAAAGACAATGTTGTGAAACAGATTGAACATTTTGGGTTTTTTATAACTGATCATTTAAAGCAGTTGTTGCTAGTGGGCGTGTTTGCTCACGGTTGGCCGTTGACGCTGATTAAGCCTGTAACGAGCTCCACCACTGTGCCGTCCAGCTTCAGGACGATTTTGCCGATCGTGGGCTTGCCGTTAACGATCTCCCGTCTCATCTGAACGTTAAATTCTTCATAGCTGCCCCTGCACTGCGACATCAGGATGTGGTTACATGTGGACGGGAGTTGGAAAGCGTCTCCGTCAAACGTAAAGAAGTGGTAATTTCCCCACGTGCTGCAGACAAGTTCGTTATGCGCTGATGCAATTCCTGAAAAACAACGCACGGTGTCATTGCGTTAAAGATTTAGCTTTGTGTACGTAAAAAAAAAAAAAGCCAACAACCTGGATTTGTGTGTTTTTATTCGTGTCTACCTGAAATCAGTTGGGTTTTCGTCAACGGTTCAATGATCGCTACGGTCGCTGAGATATTTAGAGAAATAAAAGTTATTCTTTCATTCTATGAACTTATCCCATTACATTAGTGACACTGATTTTTATAACATGCTTTTGAAACAGTATGCATTACTCATGTCCAACTCTGTACATATTAACGTATGTATCGTTTACTATCAAACAGTTGATTTATAACATTATACTGTTAACATGTTGTATGATATATTAGACCTAGCAATAGTACGTAGCTATTAAGTCATTTACTTACTTTGTGAAGCAACCAGTCCAATAGATAGAGTGAGACATATTGTCAACGCTATAGTTGTTAACTTTAAAGTCCCCATTGTGGTGTTGCGGAGTGCCGAACGCTCCACAGGTACGGTGTGACAATCCCCTGGTCCAGTCTGATTTTTATACTACCTGAGTTTTACGTCATATTCTTGAGCTTTAGTTAAGGAGGGGCCATGAAGTAGTGTGACTTTCCAAAGACAAATATCTCACTGGATTGTGCTAGATGATGGCGTGGCTTTGAAGACCTTTTGGCAATTTGCCTTCAGGAGAATGGGTGGATCTCTTATTCTGTTTTAGTGTTAGTCATAGACCAAAACCTTAATATGGTCGATTTCATTCGAGTAGTGTTATTATTAGTATTAATAGCCATCATTACCTGTAATATAGCATTGTGCAATAGAATAAACTTTCAAGAACATCTGTGTGACACCTGTCTATCATCATGGAGAAATAACACAGCAAAATCAGGACCTTAATGAACAAAAAGTTTGGGACGTCTGCAGTTGAATATTTACTCATGTCTTGGGGTCAGATGAAACCACTGACTTGGGTTTGGTTGAAACCATTGGCATATTTGGCAACAAAATACAAGCATTGTGGGGTCCAGGTTCTCTTGTGAAGAATGATGCCTTCATGCATTCAATGTATCATTCATTCATTCACTCATCTTCAATAACTACTTTATCCTGGTAAGGGTCGTGTTGGATTTAACCATTTTTTGTTACTTTCGATGATAAATCTTGCACTAAATCTCTTTGTCTTCATTAGTTTTGTCCTAAGCACATGTAAGTTTTGCATACAATTCACTTGTTGATAGGCTAACGCTTACATTTATGAGTGAACATGAGTAAATACACTGTGGTGAGTTACTTTTATTATACAAATGATGTGTAAATATCAGTGCTCCTCCCATTAAATAATGACTCCAAATAATGACACCTTTTTGACTCAAGACACTTTATACTTTATCAGGATCTGTATCCTGATACAGTATAAAGGATCAATTCCATCAATACATTTTTACTAAAACATTGATATGATATACAATATAACAACCAATGATAGTAATGGTACTCTTGGTACTGATCATTCTTATGTTTATTGTCAAGTTGATTTGGCATTTTGGGATGAAAAGACTCTTTACGTCAGTGCCAGGGTGTATCGCCCAGTGTAGCATAACAGTAATAAAGGTTTAACAAAATATAGAAAAATCGATTTTTTTTGAACAACAAATATAGGGTAGTATAGTATAGGGTGCTTATAAACCTGCAGTGTCAGGTCAGAACACATGAACCTGCTAGATTTGTTGTAAAATTAAGTTGTAAAATATGCCTTGCAGGAAGCTCCTTAAGTGGGCTCACTGACCTTTGGCCTCACTAAGAGCAACGTACTTATCAGGTCCCTAGCAACTCAGATTTGAGCCAGGATTGCTACAGCCATTGTCTTAAGATCAGGCTGGCATTTTCTAAGGTCTTCTGTAGTTTTACTACATTTAGAAACTAAAACAGTGTCTCAAATGATGTTCGTCACGTACGCGTAATGTGCCACATCCAGAATGGCTGATGTAAGACAAATGTTACATCAATATTTACGCAAGGAAAGTGTATTGTATTCATTAGCCAGGTACTTAAGCCGATTTTATTTTATTGGTGGTTCATGCAGATTATTAAAACTACATGCTTTTAGTACACCCCTCCAAATTGCCAGATTTTTCTTGAGTAGAGGTGACCAAGATCATGATTTTTTCATAGTGTTTTGACTATGTTTATGACTTTCGCTCTCAGCATATCCAGTTAATTAGAATGTTATTTGTTTACCCTTCACCAACAGATAATTGTGTTCAAATGAATGTGGCCGTATGATATTAAATCATGTCACACAGCGGTGCTGGATTTAAAACTTACCTTCGCTCAAGCCAATAAAAACCAACAACAACAAGAAAAATCTAAATAAGTCAAATTTTTGTATAACCAAGACACACCTTGGTTACCAAATAAACTCCAATCCCGTTTCCGCAACACCCATGAAACGGTGGTTCTTAAGTCCATAGTTACATCTGAACAGTAAATACGCATGTGTACGCCTCACTACACATGTAACTCAACTCACACACCAGTGTGAAACTTAACTTCTGCCCCACTTATTGTAGTGCACCCCCATGGTAGTGGACTCTCACCAACAGTGAGAGACTTAAACAACAGGCCACATGTCTTTTTCACCAACACAATAGTGGCAAATTTAGTAATAGATCAAATATTAGAGCTGCTGTCACCTATGGTGCACTTTCTTTATATAGCACGGTGTAGATGTTACCAGTAACAAACATAAAAATCCAAGGTCTATTTCCGTAACTCCTTGAAAAGACGAGAATGGGAAAGAGGAGGAGTGTGACATAGCAGGGGCTTTTTTTATAGACTATACATGTCATGGTCATGATGTGAAGACTATTAGTAATGTACAAGGGAATGAGCAAATGGGAAAACTCCACTAGTTCTGAAGGAAACAGGCCAGATGCAATATATCTACAGTGTCTGGAAACCCAGGAAGGAATACTCCACATGACAGCTTTGCCTGAGTGAAGCAGCTGAGATGTGTCGCATGTGACATTTTATTTATTTATTTATTTTTTTAAACACAGCTTCATGGTCTCTTTTATATTTTGTGCGAGACTAAAGAAACTGATCAGAAGATCTGAGGAAGAGCTGGGAAAGTCAGGGATATAGCTTGTTGCTGTGGCATGTAAACCTTCAAACAGTTCCTCCCGCCTTAATTCTCCAGAGATCTGGTCTATTAGCTCCAGCTTGTGTGTTTAGTCACTCAACCCTGCCATATTTTACTGTAGGTGGACATACTCTTGAACAAAACTTTTGTTTCACAGCAAATAAGCAAATATATGAAGCCTAATATCCTTGGGGAATAAGCTTAATTCAGGATATAGGGAAAGAAAGCAAAGTCTTTGACGGTGCAATTCAAATACACACATGGATGATTGATGTGCTGAACTGACATGTGCTAATACACATTATGCTGAGTAAAAGAGAGCTAGAGTGAGAAACACTTTAATGTAAAGGTTACTTTGTGTCATTGTAAGACGAATAAATATGTACAGAGGGATAGGACAGAGGGAGGATGAATGCACGTCGCCGATTTATCATTTATCCCACGTATGAATTGTCATGACGCTGGACCTTTTTTTAAAAAGAAAAATCATATGTCATTCAGTAAAAGACCAACCCCACCCCTTATTATAAAAACAAGTGGACTGCCATCTACTGTAAGACCTATTAGAGTAATTCCAAAACGAATTCAGTCCTCGAAATTTGGCCACGAGAGATTTATTAGGCAAACTTTATTCAAAATCAAATAAATAACCATGCATATGATAAGGTGTGAAAAATTATTTTAATGCATCCACATCAAAGTGTTTTCAAGCATGAACTGCTGCCATCATATCTAAAGTCAGGACTTTAGATACAGGCCATGCAGCAGGAAAGCATCCCCACACCATCACGCTACCACCACCATGTTTGAATGTTTGTATGATTTTCTTATTGTGGAATGTTTGTTAGCCTCCCACCAGATCTAACAGAACCCATGTCTTCCAAAAAGTTCCACTTTCGATTTATCAGTCTACAGAACATCATGGCAGACCGTTCACTTCTGAGAAGATGTTCCAAGGTTTCTCCATTTTGAGATAATGGCTCTTACTGTGGTTCGTTGGAGACCCAGAGCCTTAAAAATGCTTCAGTAACCCTTGCCAGACTGATATATTTCAATAAGCTTTTCATCTATTCTGAAATTTCTTTTTGGCCAGAGTGTATATAATAATATCTCATCACGCCCTGCACCTGGCCTGATTGTTGCCATAAGAAAGGCCTAACACCTGACCTCTAATTGTACTCACCTGTATTCAGTAACACCAACATTTTTACACCTGTACATATACTGAACTTTCAAGCAGTCAATGTGAAGTTTCGCTTCTGGTTTAGTGCTCTGGGTTTAACATTTAGGTTTTTCATTTTGATTTGTTTATTGACTTTGATTCTTATTTTGCACCATGTGCTCTGTTTGTATTCACCCAAAATCACATTTGTGACAATAAATTAAATTGAGTGTGGCCTTTATGCAGTGTCCGGGTATGCATTGGGCTTTAGTATTAATTAAGGATATCACAAAACATTTTATTTAGCTCTTTTAGTTCTGTTAGTATTCCCAATTTAAATAGTGGACGGAGGTCACTTTCTCAAATTGTCCTGCAATACCTCATATAGCTACAAGAAGTCGCATGACTATGTAATGAAAACGTCATAGGTGCTATTTTATATCACATTTTATATCGCTTTATTGCCACATCACCTGATCACGGCAGGCCTATAAATAAGTGTGATGTTACACAGGCTTCAGGTGCCAGTCACGTGCGAGGGCGCTTTCCATTGTGTGAAACCCACACAACGTCTCATTCCTTTCTCAGGGATCAGGGTTACATGTGTAAATCAAATGTTTTTGTTTATTAATTTTTTTTCATTGAAACAAAAAATCACCTATCACCCATGTGAAATACGAATTGCCCCCTTAAAATCTGGTCGTGCCACTTGCCACAAATGCTTACGATAACTGGAGATCAGTCTTTCTAGGACTTATTCCTACGCTTTGGATCATTGTCTTGCTGCATAATCCAATTGCGCTTGAGTTTCAATTTATGGACTGAAGCTCAGACATTCTACTTGAGGAATTTCTGGTAGAAAGCAGAACTCATGTTTCCCTGGCCCTGAAGCAGCAAAGCATCCCCACACCATCACACTTCCTCCACCCTGCTCGAACGTAGGTATGATGTTCTTTTTGTGGAATTCAGTGTTTGGTTTATGCCAGATGTTCCCTTGTCTTCAACACAGTTCTACTTACGACTCATCAATCTACAGAACATTCTCCCAGAAGATTTGAGGATCATCAAACTTTACTGTTCTTCTATGTCAGCAGTGGTTTTCACCTCGCCACCCTTCCATAGATGTTATTTTTGCTCAGTGTCTTTCTGATAGTGGAGTCATGAACAGTGACCTTTATTGTTATAAGAGAGGCCCGTAGGTCCTTTGATGTTGTCCTTGGCTCTTTTGTGAATTCCTGGATGAGTCGTCGCTGTGCTCATGGAGGAATTTTGGAAGGTCCGACACTTCTGGGAAGGTTCACTACTGTGCCGAATTTTTCCATTTGGAGATAACGGCTCTCACGGTGGTCATTTCTAGTCTCAGAGCCTTTGAAATAACTCTCTAACCCTTCCCAGACTGATGTATTACAGTCACCTTCTTCCTCATTTTGGCATAGTGTGTTACTGGGTAAGAGCTTTTAACCAACTTCCTGCTGTTGAAAAAGTTCCATTTAAGTGTTGATTTGATTGAACAGGGTATACAGGCGTGGTTGTGTTTAGTCGAGCTGATTATTTCACTTTCACATTTTAAATCGAATGGGCTACAAGGAAATTGATTAAACTGAGAATAAATCCCCTATTTCATCATTGTGATACGTGCTTTTCTACTTTAAGATGCTATCAATTGCATGATGTGCTTATCCATTTTGCTTCTTGCAACAGAATAATTGAGTGTATGGGTTGTGTCGCATGATTAAAGGCAGGATTACACCCTTTTTTATGTGTGATTTGCACATGTGATTTGCACAGTTCAAATATGTACTTGAAGCAGTGATTGTGCGATTCAACTCCAGGGTCCGGGGTTTGATCTTACTTTGTCAATCGAAAATATATTGTTTAAGTTATGAAAAATAGATTTTCTCTGAATAAGAAGAAAAAACCCTAGTTTTGCTGAATGAAGTGTCTCACTAATGCAGATTTATATATATATATATATATATAAAATTCTATCAAGAGATATTAAAAAAATAAATTTATATCAACACCACTAGATAACAGAATTTCCACACAAACGAGATGCAGCATGTTGATTGCGGTTGTTTATTAGGTTTTAAGCATCAGAAAAGAATTACATTGTGGTGTGAAAACCTGAAGACATTTCCTCAGTCATCACACTTCTTTAGTCGATTTGTGTAAATAGTGTCATAAATAGATTAACATTGATTAGAGAAAAATGAAGACTGTTCTATGTTGGATCACCGACGCCGACGCCGCTGCTTGCTGGCAGGAATCTCCTTCAGTGTACACTCTCTCTCATAGCAGCCGCACTTCTCGACATAGACGTACGTCTGCGTGAATTTTGTCCCGCCTGGACAGATGAATTCGGCTTCCTTCTTGCTGGTGGACACTTCCTGACAACAGGAGCACGAGTGCTCGAATGTGTTGGCTGCCATTGAGTAGCTGAGGAGTGGAGAGAGAAAGTTTTGGAAACACATTTCAGTCCATGTAGTGGTGAAATGAAAAAGGCTTGCCGAATGGTTTCTAATCTCTCAATAGAGGCGAATATGAGGCAAAGCTTGGGTGCTGCCTTATCATGTGATAGAAGTAGAAAACCAAGGCTTACAGGGAAGATGTGACACATGAGCCTTCACAAGCCGTCAACTCTACTGGTTTTGAAGTCCTGCAGCCATTGCTCTCTAGGTACGTGGAGTTCCTGGTGAGGTTGCACGCCCTATTCTTCAGTATACCTTAAAAATAAAAACATAAAAAGACTTTATTTAGTCCGAATCCACTGCTTGGATTGTTTTTTCTCACTTGTGTGTTGGTTTGTATATTACCAATTGTTTTTCTCTTCGTTTACAAATTGTGACTGAATAAATGTAAAAGAACGCTTACAGGTAGGGCAGCAGTCAACATTGACGATTGTTCCCTGCATATAGAAAAAGAGAAAGGATTATAATATATCATTTGTTCAAATACCAAAGACAAACAACACCATGGCAACAGTATTCTGAAAAAGGCATCATGTTGGATCTAATCTAATCTCCTAAAATGTTGTTCTAGTGATGGACAATGCTATATATATATATATATATTTATCCCTACTTATGATCACACCAGTGTAAATGTTAATGTAATTGTCAGGGTTGTGGCAACTCACAGGAACACAGTCAGCTTCAAAGAATGGCTGACAGACATGCTGGGTTGTAAGCGGATAGTAGTGTGTCCCATGTTTCACACAGCTGTAAGTCACACACTTGTCATTAGGTGGAGTCCAGGTCTCACCAGGCTAAAGAAACACAGAAGAGAGGCATGACTGAAACATTTTTTTTTTTAACTGGGAAAGACACTGTCTTCTTCTCTAGTGCCTAAATGATTTCTAAACCATGTTACTTGGTGCAACCATACTGTCATGTATATCAGAGAAGGAACTCTGAACTACAGTTCCCAGCAGCCACGGCACCTCACTACATCCCAGTCACGTGACCACCTGTACCCGAATCATGACGCAGTACATTTTCAGTTCTTTGTAATTCTCAAGCATCGTTGCCTTTTAGTATGTTCACCCCCAGGTTATGACTGACCTTCGACTAATTTAATAAACGCTTTGACTTCTGGCTTGAGTCGCACGTTAAACGCTTACCTCGAGCAACTGACTCGTGTTGCCAGATGTAACCACACAGCTGACCTGCACACATTGTCCACAGCAGTCTCCTGGAACGAGCTCGTATTCATATCCCTGAAGAGCATAACACACACAGGTTTATTTAATAATCTGTCAGCATTTCATGACGCTTACACGATCATATATAATCATTTTCATTCACACACACACATGTCGAACATGTTTTTCATGAATAAGACATTCCCAATCGGGGAATTTCATTAGGTTTACTCACCAACGGACATTGTGTGTTGCATGTAACAGGCGCGCATGAGACATTGTGCAGTGCAGAACCCTCTTTCAGTGTACATACACACTCGTGACATTTTTCCATAGGAACAGACGCACCAGGCTGAAAAAAGGCAAAGAGAACGAAACGTGACTGAAAACTGAAAGGATGGAATTAGGCATCTGTGAATCCTCATCGAGAAACGATTATTCATCTGAGATTATTACAATATTAGGAAGAGAAATGAATTGTACAGTTTGGAGTTTAGTGTGCAGGTGTTTTTTTTATTTTTTATTTATGTAACAATTTTATTTCATACACTTAGTGTTCTTACCTGATATAGAGTGTCATTGAACACACAGACAGGTTCAGGCACTGTGAAAAGTGAAAAGACGGTCCAATGATTTCTGTCTCTCTTTTCTTTCGATCGTTATGAAATATTTTCCGGGGGACGTGCATGTATCGTGCTCCACACTTACCACAGGTGTAAGATAGACAACAGCCATTTTTCTCGATGTGCAGAGTGAATCCGAGCGGGCAAGTTCGCTTCTCGTCGGGACAAAGACTGACATTACACACTGTGGAAGAATTTAATATAAGCACATAACGGGCGTCATAAGAGACTTTTCGTGTATAAGGATTTCGTGATTGGAATCGCGTTGATGAGGTGGACACGAGACATTTCGCGTATTTCTGCATTGCGCAATGTCTTCGTAATGGAAACACCACTGCCTTTTAGTCAAAATGGTGACGTCTGGATATGTTCCCTCAGTCAGAATTTTGCGATGAGACACGTTAAGCAACTCACCACAGATGTCATACTTGCAGCAATCCACCGTCTGTTGGATCTTCACCTGACCTTCACGTGCGTCACACCTAACAGGCTCTTTTGTAGGACATGGCCGTTTCACGCAGCTCACTCTCAGACTTTTCTCTTCACACGTGCATATCTCACAACCTGACACCCAGGTCTCTTTGGCCTTAAAGAATGAGTGAAGTGCATATTACGTTCACATTACTTACCGAAATTAATGATTGTGTAACGTCTGTCTTTAACGTTTGCTTTGTTTTACCTTTTTCAACTGTCCATCTTTCGTAAGGCAGTAGTCTGATTATTTGAAGAATAAGAGAAAAGACAATTGCTATTTACACCAGCACTATATATTTCAACAGGGACAGAGTAGATCTACAGACAGATGACGAATTAAAAGGTTGAACAAACAATAAAGTGCTTTTGTAAAGTGTCGAGCCTCCATGCCATTAGACACAAGACCTGGAATTGTTTTGAACAGACAAACACGATTCTTCCCAAAGATATTCTCTATATCGGTGTTTTGATGATGGTAGTGGAGAGCGCTGTCTGACGTACTGGTCCAACATTTCTGATGGCTGTTTAATTGAGGTAAGATCTGGTGACTGTGACGGCCATAGCATACAAACTACATCGTTTTCATACTCTTTAAGTTCTGTAGATGGGGGCAGGGTGATCCCAGAAGAAACCACACCCAACACCGTCATTATATGAGCTAGTTTAAAGTTTAATGTATCATCTGTCTGTAGTTCCAAGTTTAATTATAAATGATAAAAGTAAGGACTTACCACAGGAACTGTTAACACACATATTTATATCTGGACTCAACTGCACCATGCCTTCGGGACAGTAGCAGCCTTCCCAGAACATACCTTCCAAAGCACTAAACGCACTGGGTGTGCTTATAAATTTGCGGTTAAACCTGTAAAAGCAAGCAATAGAATGTTACCGTGATATAATTTTGTAATCATTTACCCCCCCAAAAAGCCCAACGTTGTTTAATTACTGTGTGTTAGACGGCACTTTACCGGAAATCACAAGTTAATGGAATCTGAGGTCCGCAAGCTTTGTAGACTTTGGGCTCCTCGCATAAGAACTCTACACGCGGAGGACAGAAATGTTTGTAATCGCTATGAGCAGATACTGTATGTCATTAATTGTCATCACTTGAATGGTACTGACCACACACTCCATTTGTCGCTGGCCTCCAGTCGATGCAGATTCCTGCCAAAGCACACTGGTCAGCGTACATCTGCAAACTGGAACAACCGATGCTCTGGTTGTTCATGTAGCACACATCATAGTTGCAGGCCTCCTCATAAAACTGGTATGGCACAAGATCGTGGCATTCCTTAAAGCTATTTCACAAAAGATCCAGGTTAGAATTAGGCACTTAAAAACCAGGGAATTGTGTGTTCCAGAATACTTCTTGTAGTTAGATCAAGAGTGATATAAAAAAAAAAAAAAAAAGAAAAGAGTGTACTTACGTGCTAAAAAGTTCACAAATTGTAGCTTTGGTGCATGGCACTGGTGTTGGTATGGGGTTTGGTGGTGGACAGACACTGTCGTTATTACTGACATGCCAGTATGGAGCCATTTTTTCACAGGAGGAAATAATGGTGCCATTTGGTAGGCGACAATCCTCTGTACGGTTATTACTGCATGTTCCTAAAAATGGATGAAAGGCAGATTTATTAGATCAAATCACGTCTGCAATTGACAAAAGCTTTTCATGCTCTCGGATTATCTGCTCTATAATCGTCATTTTTTAAATAAACAGTTCTAATTAGTTTTAGCTGTTACTTACTTGCTGCAGCACCGGCTCTAACCATGTACCACTGTTTTAATCTGTCCTTCTCAGTAGCATTTCTCGAAATCTTAAATCTTTTTTGTGGGGGTTTTATATTTGAACTACGTATTTGCTTGTTGCATTTTATAACTTTATATATATTATACTCTGTCTATCTTTCAAGTCAATTATGCGACCTCATTTGTCAACTTTTGTTAACACATTTTAAATATACAATATAATTATAGACCTTTATAAAGTTTGCATGTATTTTCTTGGCCTGGGTGTACGGAAACAAAAGATCTGGCACAATGAATCTGCATGTTTGCCCTTTAAGCGTTATGCTAGCAATTAGAACATGAACTTACCACACTGTCCTTCAGTGTTCCCATGGAACTTTTGCCATGGGAGGTTGATGAAAAACATCATGCCAGAGAAGGTGACCTGTGCATCGATTGCTGGTATCACCACGAGTGATTCGATACCATTGTCTGTAATTCGGAAGTCCTCATTCTCATATGGCAGTGGGACTCGGATGTTGTTGACCTTAATCTGTTTAAAAAAGATAGTTTTGTTGTTGATGGGGTTTTTTTTCAGGTTTATACACAGCACATTTCCATTCCTAAAGACGCCTAAGCATGATGCATAGCTATAATCATTCGTTTCGCATGCTGTTTTTATTTTGTATTTTTTATCATGCATTACTGTTGAGGTGCAAAGCCTGACGCATTTAGTAGATTGAAAGTCAAACAGTGATGTAACAAAAGTTCGAAAATACTGTCTAAACTGACCACCACAACAGCTATTTCAAGTGTTTGACTATAAGCTTTTGACTCCAAAATGCTCATATTGGTCATGTCAGCGTGCAATTCCTGAGTAGGCTTTTAATCTTAATTCAGTGTTTTTATTTAGACTGGTGGTTAAGAGTTGATTTGTTTACTAAATCAATCTTCTATTGAACTACAGAAATAATTAAATTAGTTACCAGATTTATGACTATTCCGTTGGAAATCTCCTGCGTCATGAAAATTTCAAAGGATTTGTAGTAAACAGTCAGTGATTTAGGACAGGAGAGACCATCTTCTGAGTCGCAGTAGACGTTGTCGATAATGACACTGAAGTGGTATTTTGGATTTATCTCTTTGACAAGGACATAGGAGCAGTTTCCTTGAAATGGGTAGTACGTTCCATCAAAAGTGATGTAATGCGGGTCTCCAAAGCCACTGCATATACCTGAATAAGGTACAACATGTATATGCTAATGTATTATTAATGCTGTTGGGAATAGTTATGATTATATATATATATATAACCCAGCAGTGAATATAAATGATGAATCAGGCAGTTTACTCACACTGGCATTCATATGTGGAACAACACCCAGACTCATCAGTGACTTTCTTCGGCAGGTGATTGTTTACACAAACAGGCAAAGGCGCATCCTGACATTTCATATGCTCATGTATGATTACTCCATTGTTGCATGTAATATTGGAGCATTTTCCATCTGGTATAGTCTCTCCATGCTGAAAATAAATGACAATTAGCAAATATGTCAATGCTCTGAGAGGATAAGGAAGTCAGAACTTTTGGAATTCAATGTCCATCCAAAGAGAAGAAAATAATTTGAGCAGAAATAGTGAATAATAATGGCCCGAAAAGTTTTTGGAAGACTGTAAGGTCAAGAAAATTAAGAGCAGTAAATATGAATGTTCCTTTACTAAGTAAATGTCTAAACTGATTTATTACAGTGCACTATTGCAAGTTAATGTGAAAAGCTTTTAAGGATTACACAGTCTTAATAGGATTTGAAGCATTCACATAACACAATGATTTAAAAACAAACCAAATGATTTAACTTGAGCATCATTTCTTTGTTAAATGCATTACCTTCAGAGATGGCTTACTGCATGGTTTCATGTGGCTTGTGGTTGGCGCTTGTGTAGTTGAACCACAGTGATATACATGTGTACCAGTTACACATGCATTGTCCTCTGTCTGCTTGCAAAATGCAACATAACACCATCCTTCATGATCACTCACATTGTAAATCTGGAAACCTGGATGTAGCGTGTATAAAAAAAAAATTTTTTAAAAGTGAAAATGTGCGTGAAATTAAGTGTTATTGCAAACTGCAAATAAGGAAAGCTCTATTTGAGTTACCTGGTGATACTTCAGTTCCATTAATATTGCATACACACTGATGCCCTGTACCAGGTGTTGATGTGGATCCAGTTATGACATTAAATGTTGTACTTGTTGTTGTTGTAGTTGGTGGTGTTGTTGTTGTAGTTGTTGTTGGTGGAGTTGTTGTTGATGGTGTTGTTGTTGTTGGTGTTGTTGAAGTAGGTGTAGTTGTTGTTGGTGTTGTTGTAGTTGTTGTTGGTGTTGGTGTTGTTGTTGTTGTAGGTGTTGTTGGTGGTGTTGGAGTTGGTGTGCATCCTTCAGTGTCTGGCATTACACAACAGTACACGTTTATTTCATAGTCAAAGCACTGCTGTTGAAGACCTTGATTTTGATTGAGACAAATTAATCCATCTTGGGCATTGCAAGTGACTACCTGACCCAACTCTGAGAGGGAAATGTCAGGGTAGAGTTTTGCTCTGCATTCAACATTTGAAGGCGTGGAACAGATCTTAGGATAAGTCTCACTTATTCTTGTTATTGGTACAATTTCACCACCGTTAGGACCAGTTGTAGGAGGCCCAAAGTCCTTCCAGCCAGACCAAGAGCATTCAGGCTTGCATGGTGAAACATGGGTTGTTGGTGTTGTAATAGTAATTGGTGTTGTTGAAGTAGGTGTAGTTGTTGTTGTTGTAGTTGTTGTTGGTGTTGTTGTTGTTGCTGTTGTTGAAGAAGGTGTTGTAGTTGTTGTTGTTGGTGTTGTTGAAGTAGGTGTAGTTGTTGTTGTAGTTGTTGTTGGTGGTGTTGGAGTTGGTGATGTTGTTGGTGGTGGAGATGTTCTACATCCTTCATGGTCTGGTATTACACAACAATACACGTTTATTTCATAGTCAAAGCACTGCTGTTGAAGACCTTGATTTTGATTGAGACAAATTAATCCATCTTGGGCATTGCAAGTGACTACCTGACCCAACTGTGAGAGGGAAAGGTCAGGGTAGAGTTTTGCTCTGCATTCAACATTTGAAGGCGTGGAACAGATCTTAGGATAAGTCTCACTTATTCTTGTTATTGGTACAATTTCACCACCGTTAGGACCAGTTGTAGGAGGCCCAAAGTCCTTCCAGCCAGACCAAGAGCATTCAGGCTTGCATGGTGAAACATGGGTTGTTGGTGTTGTAGAAGTAGGTGTTGTTGTTCTTGTAGTTGTTGTTGGTGGTGTTGGAGTTGGTGATGTTGTTGGTGGTGGAGATGTTGTACATCCTTCATGGTCTGGTATTACACAACAATACACGTTTATTTCATAGTCAAAGCACTGCTGTTGAAGACCTTGATTTTGATTGAGACAAATTAATCCATCTTGGGCATTGCAAGTGACTACCTGACCCAACTCTGAGAGGGAAATGTCAGGGTAGAGTTTTGCTCTGCATTCAACATTTGAAGGCGTGGAACAGATCTTAGGATAAGTCTCACTTATTCTTGTTATTGGTACAATTTCACCACCGTTAGGACCAGTTGTAGGAGGCCCAAAGTCCTTCCAGCCAGACCAAGAGCATTCAGGCTTGCATGGTGAAACATGGGTTGTTGGTGTTGTAGAAGTAGGTGTTGTTGTTCTTGTAGTTGTTGTTGGTGGTGTTGGAGTTGGTGATGTTGTTGGTGGTGGAGATGTTGTACATCCTTCATGGTCTGGTATTACACAACAATACACGTTTATTTCATAGTCAAAGCACTGCTGTTGAAGACCTTGATTTTGATTGAGACAAATTAATCCATCTTGGGCATTGCAAGTGACTACCTGACCCAACTGTGAGAGGGAAAGGTCAGGGTAGAGTTTTGCTCTGCATTCAACATTTGAAGGCGTGGAACAGATCTTAGGATAAGTCTCACTTATTCTTGTTATTGGTACAATTTCACCACCGTTAGGACCAGTTGTAGGAGGCCCAAAGTCCTTCCAGCCAGACCAAGAGCATTCAGGCTTGCATGGTGAAACATGGGTTGTTGGTGTTGTAGAAGTAGGTGTTGTTGTTCTTGTAGTTGTTGTTGGTGGTGTTGGAGTTGGTGATGTTGTTGGTGGTGGAGATGTTGTACATCCTTCATGGTCTGGTATTACACAACAATACACGTTTATTTCATAGTCAAAGCACTGCTGTTGAAGACCTTGATTTTGATTGAGACAAATTAATCCATCTTGGGCATTGCAAGTGACTACCTGACCCAACTCTGAGAGGGAAATGTCAGGGTAGAGTTTTGCTCTGCATTCAACATTTGAAGGCGTGGAACAGATCTTAGGATAAGTCTCACTTATTCTTGTTATTGGTACAATTTCACCACCGTTAGGACCAGTTGTAGGAGGCCCAAAGTCCTTCCAGCCAGACCAAGAGCATTCAGGCTTGCATGGTGAAACATGGGTTGTTGGTGTTGTAGAAGTAGGTGTTGTTGTTCTTGTAGTTGTTGTTGGTGGTGTTGGAGTTGGTGATGTTGTTGGTGGTGGAGATGTTGTACATCCTTCATGGTCTGGTATTACACAACAATACACGTTTATTTCATAGTCAAAGCACTGCTGTTGAAGACCTTGATTTTGATTGAGACAAATTAATCCATCTTGGGCATTGCAAGTGACTACCTGACCCAACTGTGAGAGGGAAAGGTCAGGGTAGAGTTTTGCTCTGCATTCAACATTTGAAGGCGTGGAACAGATCTTAGGATAAGTCTCACTTATTCTTGTTATTGGTACAATTTCACCACCGTTAGGACCAGTTGTAGGAGGCCCAAAGTCCTTCCAGCCAGACCAAGAGCATTCAGGCTTGCATGGTGAAACATGGGTTGTTGGTGTTGTAGAAGTAGGTGTTGTTGTTCTTGTAGTTGTTGTTGGTGGTGTTGGAGTTGGTGATGTTGTTGGTGGTGGAGATGTTGTACATCCTTCATGGTCTGGTATTACACAACAATACACGTTTATTTCATAGTCAAAGCACTGCTGTTGAAGACCTTGATTTTGATTGAGACAAATTAATCCATCTTGGGCATTGCAAGTGACTACCTGACCCAACTCTGAGAGGGAAATGTCAGGGTAGAGTTTTGCTCTGCATTCAACATTTGAAGGCGTGGAACAGATCTTAGGATAAGTCTCACTTATTCTTGTTATTGGTACAATTTCACCACCGTTAGGACCAGTTGTAGGAGGCCCAAAGTCCTTCCAGCCAGACCAAGAGCATTCAGGCTTGCATGGTGAAACATGGCCTGTTGGTGATGTAGAAGTAGTAGTAGTTGGTGTTGTTGAAGTAGGTGTAGTTGTTGTTGTTGTTGTTGGTGTTGTTGAAGTAGGTGTAGTTGTTGTTGGTGTTGTTGTAGTTGTTGGTGTTGTTGTTGTTGTTGTTGGTGGTGGTGGTGGTGTTGTTGGTGGTGTTGGAGTTGGTGATGTTGTTGGTGGTGGAGATGTTGTACATCCTCCTTCAGTGTCTGGTATTACACAACAATACACGTTTATTTCATAGTCAAAGCACTGCTGTTGAAGACCTTGATTTTGATTGAGACAAATTAATCCGTCTTGGGCATTGCAAGTGACTACCTGACCCAACTGTGAGGGGAAAGGTCAGGGTAGGTTTTGCTCTGCATTCAACATTTGAAGGCGTGGAACAGATCTTAGGATAAGTCTCACTTATTCTTGTTATTGGTACAGTTACCACCACCGTTAGGACCAGTTGTAGGAGGCCCAAAGTCCTTCCAGCCAGACCAAGAGCATTCAGGCTTGCATGGTGAAACATGGCCTGTTGGTGATGTAGAAGTAGTAGTAGTTGGTGTTGTTGAAGTAGGTGTAGTTGTTGTTGCTGTTGTTGTTGGTGTTGTTGAAGTAGGTGTAGTTGTTGTTGGTGTTGTTGTAGTTGTTGTAGTTGTTGTTGTTGTTGTTGTTGTTGTTGGTGGTGGTGGTGGTGTTGTTGGTGGTGTTGGAGTTGGTGATGTTGTTGGTGGTGGAGATGTTGTACATCCTCCTTCAGTGTCTGGTATTACACAACAATACACGTTTATTTCATAGTCAAAGCACTGCTGTTGAAGACCTTGATTTTGATTGAGACAAATTAATCCATCTTGGGCATTGCAAGTGACTACCTGACCCAACTGTGAGAGGGAAAGGTCAGGGTAGAGTTTTGCTCTGCATTCAACATTTGAAGGCGTGGAACAGATCTTAGGATAAGTCTCACTTATTCTTGTTATTGGTACAATTTCACCACCGTTAGGACCAGTTGTAGGAGGCCCAAAGTCCTTCCAGCCAGACCAAGAGCATTCAGGCTTGCATGGTGAAACATGGGTTGTTGGTGTTGTAGAAGTAGGTGTTGTTGTTCTTGTAGTTGTTGTTGGTGGTGTTGGAGTTGGTGATGTTGTTGGTGGTGGAGATGTTGTACATCCTTCATGGTCTGGTATTACACAACAATACACGTTTATTTCATAGTCAAAGCACTGCTGTTGAAGACCTTGATTTTGATTGAGACAAATTAATCCATCTTGGGCATTGCAAGTGACTACCTGACCCAACTGTGAGAGGGAAAGGTCAGGGTAGAGTTTTGCTCTGCATTCAACATTTGAAGGCGTGGAACAGATCTTAGGATAAGTCTCACTTATTCTTGTTATTGGTACAATTTCACCACCGTTAGGACCAGTTGTAGGAGGCCCAAAGTCCTTCCAGCCAGACCAAGAGCATTCAGGCTTGCATGGTGAAACAGGGGTTGTTGGTGTTGTAGTAGCAGTTGGTGTTGTTGAAGTAGTAGTAGTTGGTGTTGTTGAAGTAGGTGTAGTTGTAGTTGTTGTTGGTGGTGTTGTTGAAGTAGGTGTTGTTGTTGTTGTTGTAGTAGTTGTTGTTGTTGGTGTTGTTGAAGTAGGTTTAGTTGTTGGTGTTGCTGTAGTTGTTGTTGTTGTTGTAGTTGTTGTTGTAGTTGTTGTTGGTGGTGTTGGAGTTGGTGTGCATCCTTCAGTGTCTGGTATTACACAACAATACACGTTTATTTCATAGTCAAAGCACTGCTGTTGAAGACCTTGATTTTGATTGAGACAAATTAATCCATCTTGGGCATTGCAAGTGACTACCTGACCCAACTGTGAGAGGGAAAGGTCAGGGTAGAGTTTTGCTCTGCATTCAACATTTGAAGGCGTGGAACAGATCTTAGGATAAGTCTCACTTATTCTTGTTATTGGTACAATTTCACCACCGTTAGGACCAGTTGAAGGAGGCCCAAAGTCCTTCCAGCCAGACCAAGAGCATTCAGGCTTGCATGGTGAAACAGAGGTTGTTGGTGTTGTAGAAGTAGTAGTAGTTGGTGTTGTTGAAGTAGGTGTAGTTGTTGTTGGTGTTGTTGTTGCTGTTGTTGAAGTAGGTGTTGTAGTTGTTGTTGTTGGTCTTGTTGAAGTAGGTGTAGTTGTTGTTGTTGTAGGTGTTGGTGGTGGTGTTGGAGTTGGTGATGTTGTTGGTGGTGGAGATGTTGTACATCCTCCTTCAGTGTCTGGTATTACACAACAATACACGTTTATTTCATAGTCAAAGCACTGCTGTTGAAGACCTTGATTTTGATTGAGACAAATTAATCCATCTTGGGCATTGCAAGTGACTACCTGACCCAACTGTGAGAGGGAAAGGTCAGGGTAGAGTTTTGCTCTGCATTCAACATTTGAAGGCGTGGAACAGATCTTAGGATAAGTCTCACTTATTCTTGTTATTGGTACAATTTCACCACCGTTAGGACCAGTTGTAGGAGGCCCAAAGTCCTTCCAGCCAGACCAAGAGCATTCAGGCTTGCATGGTGAAACAGGGGTTGTTGGTGTTGTAGTAGCAGTTGGTGTTGTTGAAGTAGTAGTAGTTGGTGTTGTTGAAGTAGGTGTAGTTGTAGTTGTTGTTGGTGGTGTTGTTGAAGTAGGTGTTGTTGTTGTTGTTGTAGTAGTAGTTGTTGTTAGTGTTGTTGAAGTAGGTGTAGTTGTTGGTGTTGCTGTAGTTGTTGTTGTAGTTGTTGTTGGTGGTGTTGTTGTTGTAGTTGTTGTTGGTGATGTTGTTGATGGTGGAGATGTTGTGCATCTTTCATGGTCTGGCATTACACAACAATACACATTTATTTCATAGTCAAAGCACTGCTGTTGAAGACCTTGATTTTGATTGAGACAAATTAATCCATCTTGGGCATTGCAAGTGACTACCTGACCCAACTGTGAGAGGGAAAGGTCAGGGTAGAGTTTTGCTCTGCATTCAACATTTGAAGGCGTGGAACAGATCTTAGGATAAGTCTCACTTATTCTTGTTATTGGTACAATTTCACCACCGTTAGGACCAGTTGTAGGAGGCCCAAAGTCCTTCCAGCCAGACCAAGAGCATTCAGGCTTGCATGGTGAAACATGGGTTGTTGGTGTTGTAGAAGTAGGTGTTGTTGTTCTTGTAGTTGTTGTTGGTGGTGTTGGAGTTGGTGATGTTGTTGGTGGTGGAGATGTTGTACATCCTTCATGGTCTGGTATTACACAACAATACACGTTTATTTCATAGTCAAAGCACTGCTGTTGAAGACCTTGATTTTGATTGAGACAAATTAATCCATCTTGGGCATTGCAAGTGACTACCTGACCCAACTGTGAGAGGGAAAGGTCAGGGTAGAGTTTTGCTCTGCATTCAACATTTGAAGGCGTGGAACAGATCTTAGGATAAGTCTCACTTATTCTTGTTATTGGTACAATTTCACCACCGTTAGGACCAGTTGTAGGAGGCCCAAAGTCCTTCCAGCCAGACCAAGAGCATTCAGGCTTGCATGGTGAAACAGGGGTTGTTGGTGTTGTAGTAGCAGTTGGTGTTGTTGAAGTAGTAGTAGTTGGTGTTGTTGAAGTAGGTGTAGTTGTTGGTGTTGCTGTAGTTGTTGTTGTTGTTGTAGTTGTTGTTGTAGTTGTTGTTGGTGGTGTTGTTGTTGTAGTTGTTGTTGGTGATGTTGTTGATGGTGGAGATGTTGTGCATCTTTCATGGTCTGGCATTACACAACAATACACGTTTATTTCATAGTCAAAGCACTGCTGTTGAAGACCTTGATTTTGATTGAGACAAATTAATCCATCTTGGGCATTGCAAGTGACTACCTGACCCAACTGTGAGAGGGAAAGGTCAGGGTAGAGTTTTGCTCTGCATTCAACATTTGAAGGCGTGGAACAGATCTTAGGATAAGTCTCACTTATTCTTGTTATTGGTACAATTTCACCACCGTTAGGACCAGTTGAAGGAGGCCCAAAGTCCTTCCAGCCAAGACAAAAGCATTCAGGCTTGCATGGTGAAACAGAGGTTGTTGGTGTTGTAGAAGTAGTAGTAGTTGGTGTTGTTGAAGTAGGTGTAGTTGTTGTTTGGTTTTGTTGTTGCTGTTGTTGAAGTAGGTGTTGTAGTTGTTGTTGTTGGTCTTGTTGAAGTTGGTGTAGTTGTTGTTGTTGTAGGTGTTGGTGGTGGTGTTGGAGTTGGTGTTTGTGGTGGTGGAGATGTTGTACATCCTCCTTCAGTGTCTGGTATTACACAACAATACACGTTTATTTCATAGTCAAAGCACTGCTGTTGAAGACCTTGATTTTGATTGAGACAAATTAATCCATCTTGGGCATTGCAAGTGACTACCTGACCCAACTGTGAGAGGGAAAGGTCAGGGTAGAGTTTTGCTCTGCATTCAACATTTGAAGCGTGGAACAGATCTTAGGATAAGTCTCACTTATTCTTTGTTATTGGTACAGTATTCACCACCGTTAGGACCAGTTGTAGGAGGCCCAAAGTCCTTCCAGCCAGACCAAGAGCATTCAGGCTTGCATGGTGAAACAGGGGTTGTTGGTGTTGTAGTAGCAGTTGGTGTTGTTGAAGTAGTAGTAGTTGGTGTTGTTGAAGTAGGTGTAGTTGTAGTTGTTGTTGGTGGTGTTGTTGAAGTAGGTGTTTTTGTTGTTGTTGTAGTAGTGTTGTTGTTGGTGTTGTTGAAGTAGGTGTAGTTGTTGGTGTTGCTGTTATTGTTGTTGTTGTAGTTGTTGTGGTGGTGTTGTTGTAGTTGTTGTTGGTGATGTTGTTGATGGTGGAGATGTTGTGCATCTTTCATGGTCTGGCAACACACAACAATACACGTTTATTTCATAGTCAAAGCACTGCTGTTGAAGACCTTGATTTTGATTGAGACAAATTAATCCATCTTGGGCATTGCAAGTGACTACCTGACCCAACTCTGAGAGGGAAATGTTAGGGTAGAGTTTTGCTCTGCATTCAACATTTGAAGGCGTGGAACAGATCTTAGGATAAGTCTCACTTATTCTTGTTATTGGTACAATTTCACCACCGTTAGGACCAGTTGTAGGAGGCCCAAAGTCCTTCCAGCCAGACCAAGAGCATTCAGGCTTGTAGGGTTGGTGTGTAATGGTGTAGTTGTGTTGTTAGAGGTGTTTGTTGTTTTTTTTTTTTTGTAGTTGTTGTTTTGGTTTGTTTAGTAGTGTATTGTTTTTTGTAGGTGTTGTGGTGGTTTTGGTTGTTTTGATGGTGAGATGTTGTACATCCTCCTTAGTGTCTGTTCACAACAATACACGTTTATATATCAAAGATTGTTGAAGATTATTTTATGAGACAAATTAATCATCTTGCATTGCAAGTATACCTGACCAACTCTGAGAGGAAATGTTAGGGTAGAGTTTTGCTCTGCATCAACTAAGGCGTGAACAGATCTTAGGATAATCTTATACTTGTTATTGGTACAATTTCACCACCGTAGACCAGTTGTAGGAGGCCCAAAGTCCTTCCAGCCAGACCAAGAGCATTCAGGCTTGCATGGTGAAACAGGGGGTGTTGTTGTTGATAGCAGTTGGTGTTGTTGGAGTAGTAGTAGTTGGTGTTGTTGAAGTAGGTGTAGTTGTAGTTGTTGTTGGTGGTGTTGTTGAAGTAGGTGTTGTTGTTGTTGTTGTAGTAGTAGTTGTTGTTGGTGTTGTTGAAGTAGGTGTAGTTGTTGGTGTTGCTGTAGTTGTTGTTGTTGTAGTTGTTGTTGGTGGTGTTGTTGTTGTTGTGTTGTTGTTGGTGATGTTGTTGATGGTGGAGATGTTGTGCATCCTTTCATGGTCTGGCATTACACAACAATACACGTTATTTCATAGTCAAAGCACTGCTGTTGAAGACCTTGATTTTGATTGAGACAAATTAATCCATCTTGGGCATTGCAAGTGACTACCTGACCCAACTCTGAGAGGGAAATGTTAGGGTAGAGTTTTGCTCTGCATTCAACATTTGAAGGCGTGGAACAGATCTTAGGATAAGTCTCACTTATTCTTGTTATTGGTACAATTTCACCACCGTTAGGACCAGTTGTAGGAGGCCCAAAGTCCTTCCAGCCAGACCAAGAGCATTCAGGCTTGCATGGTGAAACAGGGGTTGTTGGTGTTGTAGTAGCAGTTGGTGTTGTTGAAGTAGTAGTAGTTGGTGTTGTTGAAGTAGGTGTAGTTGTAGTTGTTGTTGGTGGTGTTGTTGAAGTAGGTGGTGTTGTTGTTGTAGTAGTTGTTGTTGTTGGTGTTGTTGAAGTAGGTGTAGTTGTTGGTGTTGCTGTAGTTGTTGTTGTTGTAGTTGTTGTTGTTGGTGTTGTTGTTGTAGTTGTTGTTGGTGATGTTGTTGATGGTGGAGATGTTGTGCATCTTTCATGATCTGGCATTACACAACAATACACATTTATTTCATAGTCAAAGCACTGCTGTTGAAGACCTTGATTTTGATTGAGACAAATTAATCCATCTTGGGCATTGCAAGTGACTACCTGACCCAACTGTGAGAGGGAAAGGTCAGGGTAGAGTTTTGCTCTGCATTCAACATTTGAAGGCGTGGAACAGATCTTAGGATAAGTCTCACTTATTCTTGTTATTGGTACAATTTCACCACCGTTAGGACCAGTTGTAGGAGGCCCAAAGTCCTTCCAGCCAGACCAAGAGCATTCAGGCTTGCATGGTGAAACATGGGTTGTTGGTGTTGTAGAAGTAGGTGTTGTTGTTCTTGTAGTTGTTGTTGGTGGTGTTGGAGTTGGTGATGTTGTTGGTGGTGGAGATGTTGTACATCCTTCATGGTCTGGTATTACACAACAATACACGTTTATTTCATAGTCAAAGCACTGCTGTTGAAGACCTTGATTTTGATTGAGACAAATTAATCCATCTTGGGCAGTACAAGTGACTACCTGACCCAACTGTGAGAGGGAAAGGTCAGGGTAGAGTTTTGCTCTGCATTCAACATTTGAAGGCGTGGAACAGATCTTAGGATAAGTCTCACTTATTCTTGTTGGGTACAATTTCACCACCGTTAGGACCAGTTGTAGGAGGCCCAAAGTCCTTCCAGCCAGACCAAGAGCATTCAGGCTTGCATGGTGAAACAGGGGTTGTTGGTGTTGTAGTAGCAGTTGGTGTTGTTGAAGTAGTAGTAGTTGGTGTTGTTGAAGTAGGTGTAGTTGTTGGTGTTGCTGTAGTTGTTGTTGTTGTTGTAGTTGTTGTTGTAGTTGTTGTTGGTGGTGTTGTTGTTGTAGTTGTTGTTGGTGATGTTGTTGATGGTGGAGATGTTGTGCATCTTTCATGGTCTGGCATTACACAACAATACACGTTTATTTCATAGTCAAAGCACTGCTGTTGAAGACCTTGATTTTGATTGAGACAAATTAATCCATCTTGGGCATTGCAAGTGACTACCTGACCCAACTGTGAGAGGGAAAGGTCAGGGTAGAGTTTTGCTCTGCATTCAACATTTGAAGGCGTGGAACAGATCTTAGGATAAGTCTCACTTATTCTTGTTATTGGTACAATTTCACCACCGTTAGGACCAGTTGAAGGAGGCCCAAAGTCCTTCCAGCCAGACCAAGAGCATTCAGGCTTGCATGGTGAAACAGAGGTTGTTGGTGTTGTAGAAGTAGTAGTAGTTGGTGTTGTTGAAGTAGGTGTAGTTGTTGTTGGTGTTGTTGTTGCTGTTGTTGAAGTAGGTGTTGTAGTTGTTGTTGTTGGTCTTGTTGAAGTAGGTGTAGTTGTTGTTGTTGTAGGTGTTGGTGGTGGTGTTGGAGTTGGTGATGTTGTTGGTGGTGGAGATGTTGTACATCCTCCTTCAGTGTCTGGTATTACACAACAATACACGTTTATTTCATAGTCAAAGCACTGCTGTTGAAGACCTTGATTTTGATTGAGACAAATTAATCCATCTTGGGCATTGCAAGTGACTACCTGACCCAACTGTGAGAGGGAAAGGTCAGGGTAGAGTTTTGCTCTGCATTCAACATTTGAAGGCGTGGAACAGATCTTAGGATAAGTCTCACTTATTCTTGTTATTGGTACAATTTCACCACCGTTAGGACCAGTTGTAGGAGGCCCAAAGTCCTTCCAGCCAGACCAAGAGCATTCAGGCTTGCATGGTGAAACAGGGGTTGTTGGTGTTGTAGTAGCAGTTGGTGTTGTTGAAGTAGTAGTAGTTGGTGTTGTTGAAGTAGGTGTAGTTGTAGTTGTTGTTGGTGGTGTTGTTGAAGTAGGTGTTGTTGTTGTTGTTGTAGTAGTTGTTGTTGTTGGTGTTGTTGAAGTAGGTGTAGTTGTTGGTGTTGCTGTAGTTGTTGTTGTTGTAGTTGTTGTTGGTGGTGTTGTTGTTGTAGTTGTTGTTGGTGATGTTGTTGATGGTGGAGATGTTGTGCATCTTTCATGGTCTGGCATTACACAACAATACACGTTTATTTCATAGTCAAAGCACTGCTGTTGAAGACCTTGATTTTGATTGAGACAAATTAATCCATCTTGGGCATTGCAAGTGACTACCTGACCCAACTCTGAGAGGGAAATGTTAGGGTAGAGTTTTGCTCTGCATTCAACATTTGAAGGCGTGGAACAGATCTTAGGATAAGTCTCACTTATTCTTGTTATTGGTACAATTTCACCACCGTTAGGACCAGTTGTAGGAGGCCCAAAGTCCTTCCAGCCAGACCAAGAGCATTCAGGCTTGCATGGTGAAACAGAGGTTGTTGGTGTTGTAGAAGTAGTAGTAGTTGGTGTTGTTGAAGTAGGTGTAGTTGTTGTTGTTGTTGTAGTTGTCGTTGGTGTTGTTGTTGCTGTTGTTGAAGTAGGTGTTGTAGTTGTTGTTGTTGGTCTTGTTGAAGTAGGTGTAGTTGTTGTTGTTGTAGGTGTTGGTGGTGGTGTTGGAGTTGGTGATGTTGTTGATGGTGGAGATGTTGTACATCCTCCTTCAGTGTCTGGTATTACACAACAATACACGTTTATTTCATAGTCAAAGCACTGCTGTTGAAGACCTTGATTTTGATTGAGACAAATTAATCCATCTTGGGCATTGCAAGTGACTACCTGACCCAACTCTGAGAGGGAAATGTTAGGGTAGAGTTTTGCTCTGCATTCAACATTTGAAGGCGTGGAACAGATCTTAGGATAAGTCTCACTTATTCTTGTTATTGGTACAATTTCACCACCGTTAGGACCAGCTGTAGGAGGCCCAAAGTCCTTCCAGCCAGACCAAGAGCATTCAGGCTTGCATGGTGAAACAGGGGTTGTTGGTGTTGTAGTAGCAGTTGGTGTTGTTGAAGTAGTAGTAGTTGGTGTTGTTGAAGTAGGTGTAGTTGTAGTTGTTGTTGGTGGTGTTGTTGAAGTAGGTGTTGTTGTTGTTGTTGTAGTAGTTGTTGTTGTTGGTGTTGTTGAAGTAGGTGTAGTTGTTGGTGTTGCTGTAGTTGTTGTTGTTGTAGTTGTTGTTGGTGGTGTTGTTGTTGTAGTTGTTGTTGGTGATGTTGTTGATGGTGGAGATGTTGTGCATCTTTCATGGTCTGGCATTACACAACAATACACGTTTATTTCATAGTCAAAGCACTGCTGTTGAAGACCTTGATTTTGATTGAGACAAATTAATCCATCTTGGGCATTGCAAGTGACTACCTGACCCAACTCTGAGAGGGAAATGTTAGGGTAGAGTTTTGCTCTGCATTCAACATTTGAAGGCGTGGAACAGATCTTAGGATAAGTCTCACTTATTCTTGTTATTGGTACAATTTCACCACCGTTAGGACCAGTTGTAGGAGGCCCAAAGTCCTTCCAGCCAGACCAAGAGCATTCAGGCTTGCATGGTGAAACAGGGGTTGTTGGTGTTGTAGTAGCAGTTGGTGTTGTTGAAGTAGTAGTAGTTGGTGTTGTTGAAGTAGGTGTAGTTGTAGTTGTTGTTGGTGGTGTTGTTGAAGTAGGTGTTGTTGTTGTTGTTGTAGTAGTAGTTGTTGTTAGTGTTGTTGAAGTAGGTGTAGTTGTTGGTGTTGCGTACTGTGTTGTTGTTGTAGTTGTTGTTGGTGGTGTTGTTGTTGTAGTTGTTGTTGGTGATGTTGTTGATGGTGGAGATGTTGTGCATCTTTCATGGTCTGGCATTACACAACAATACACGTTTATTTCATAGTCAAAGCACTGCTGTTGAAGACCTTGATTTTGATTGAGACAAATTAATCCATCTTGGGCATTGCAAGTGACTACCTGACCCAACTCTGAGAGGGAAATGTTAGGGTAGAGTTTTGCTCTGCATTCAACATTTGAAGGCGTGGAACAGATCTTAGGATAAGTCTCACTTATTCTTGTTATTAATTTAATCCCACCGTTAGGACCAGTTGTAGAAGGCCCAAAGTCCTTCCAGCCAGACCAAGAGCATTCAGGCTTGCATGGTGAAACAGGGGTTGTTGGTGTTGTAGTAGCAGTTGGTGTTGTTGAAGTAGTAGTAGTTGGTGTTGTTGAAGTAGGTGTAGTTGTAGTTGTTGTTGGTGGTGTTGTTGAAGTAGGTGGTGTTGTTGTTGTTGTAGTAGTTGTTGTTGTTGGTGTTGTTGAAGTAGGTGTAGTTGTTGGTGTTGCTGTAGTTGTTGTTGTTGTAGTTGTTGTTGTTGGTGTTGTTGTTGTAGTTGTTGTTGGTGATGTTGTTGATGGTGGAGATGTTGTGCATCTTTCATGATCTGGCATTACACAACAATACACATTTATTTCATAGTCAAAGCACTGCTGTTGAAGACCTTGATTTTGATTGAGACAAATTAATCCATCTTGGGCATTGCAAGTGACTACCTGACCCAACTCTGAGAGGGAAATGTTAGGGTAGAGTTTTGCTCTGCATTCAACATTTGAAGGCGTGGAACAGATCTTAGGATAAGTCTCACTTATTCTTGTTATTGGTACAATTTCACCACCGTTAGGACCAGTTGTAGGAGGCCCAAAGTCCTTCCAGCCAGACCAAGAGCATTCAGGCTTGCATGGTGAAACAGGGGTTGTTGGTGTTGTAGTAGCAGTTGGTGTTGTTGAAGTAGTAGTAGTTGGTGTTGTTGAAGTAGGTGTAGTTGTAGTTGTTGTTGGTGGTGTTGTTGAAGTAGGTGTTGTTGTTGTTGTTGTAGTAGTTGTTGTTGTTGGTGTTGTTGAAGTAGGTGTAGTTGTTGGTGTTGCTGTAGTTGTTGTTGTTGTTGTTGTTGGTGGTGGTGTTGTTGTTGTAGTTGTTTTTGGTGATGTTGTTGATGGTGGAGATGTTGTGCATCTTTCATGGTCTGGCATTACACAACAATACACGTTTATTTCATAGTCAAAGCACTGCTGTTGAAGACCTTGATTTTGATTGAGACAAATTAATCCATCTTGGGCATTGCAAGTGACTACCTGACCCAACTCTGAGAGGGAAATGTTAGGGTAGAGTTTTGCTCTGCATTCAACATTTGAAGGCGTGGAACAGATCTTAGGATAAGTCTCACTTATTCTTGTTATTGGTACAATTTCACCAAACGGTTAGGACCAGTTGTAGGAGGCCCAAAGTCCTTCCAGCGCAGCCAAGAGCATTCAGGCTTGCATGGTGAAACAGGGGTTGTTGGTGTTGTAGTAGCAGTTGGTGTTGTTGAAGTAGTAATAGTTGGTGTTGTTGAAGTAGGTGTAGTTGTAGTTGTTGTTGGTGGTGTTGTTGAAGTAGGTGTTGTTGTTGTTGTTGTAGTAGTAGTTGTTGTTAGTGTTGTTGAAGTAGGTGTAGTTGTTGGTGTTGCTGTAGTTGTTGTTGTTGTAGTTGTTGTTGGTGGTGTTGTTGTTGTAGTTGTTGTTGGTGATGTTGTTGATGGTGGAGATGTTGTGCATCTTTCATGGTCTGGCATTACACAACAATACACGTTTATTTCATAGTCAAAGCACTGCTGTTGAAGACCTTGATTTTGATTGAGACAAATTAATCCATCTTGGGCATTGCAAGTGACTACCTGACCCAACTCTGAGAGGGAAATGTTAGGGTAGAGTTTTGCTCTGCATTCAACATTTGAAGGCGTGGAACAGATCTTAGGATAAGTCTCACTTATTCTTGTTATTGGTACAATTTCACCACCGTTAGGACCAGTTGTAGGAGGCCCAAAGTCCTTCCAGCCAGACCAAGAGCATTCAGGCTTGCATGGTGAAACAGGGGTTGTTGGTGTTGTAGTAGCAGTTGGTGTTGTTGAAGTAGTAGTAGTTGGTGTTGTTGAAGTAGGTGTAGTTGTAGTTGTTGTTGGTGGTGTTGTTGAAGTAGGTGGTGTTGTTGTTGTTGTAGTAGTTGTTGTTGTTGGTGTTGTTGAAGTAGGTGTAGTTGTTGGTGTTGCTGTAGTTGTTGTTGTTGTTGTTGTTGGTGGTGGTGTTGTTGTTGTAGTTGTTGTTGGTGATGTTGTTGATGGTGGAGATGTTGTGCATCTTTCATGGTCTGGCATTACACAACAATACACGTTTATTTCATAGTCAAAGCACTGCTGTTGAAGACCTTGATTTTGATTGAGACAAATTAATCCATCTTGGGCATTGCAAGTGACTACCTGACCCAACTCTGAGAGGGAAATGTTAGGGTAGAGTTTTGCTCTGCATTCAACATTTGAAGGCGTGGAACAGATCTTAGGATAAGTCTCACTTATTCTTGTTATTGGTACAATTTCACCACCGTTAGGACCAGTTGTAGGAGGCCCAAAGTCCTTCCAGCCAGACCAAGAGCATTCAGGCTTGCATGGTGAAACAGGGGTTGTTGGTGTTGTAGTAGCAGTTGGTGTTGTTGAAGTAGTAGTAGTTGGTGTTGTTGAAGTAGGTGTAGTTGTAGTTGTTGTTGGTGGTGTTGTTGAAGTAGGTGGTGTTGTTGTTGTTGTTGTTGTAGTTGTTGTTGGTGTTGTTGAAGTAGGTGTAGTTGTTGGTGTTGCTGTAGTTGTTGTTGTAGTTGTTGTTGTAGTTGTTGTTGGTGGTGTTGTTGTAGTTGTTGTTGGTGTTTTTGTTGGAGTAGTTGTTGGTGTTGAAGTAGGTGTTGGTGGTGTTGGAGGTTTTGTACTATTTGTTGTTGGTGTTTTAGTTGTTGTTGGAGTTGGAGTTATTGGTGCTGTTGCTGTAGTAGTCGTTGTTCTTGGTGTTGTTGTTGCACATTCTATGGGCTTACAACATTTTGCTTTTACCTCGTAATCAAGACATATTAGAGTTTGATATTTGTTTTCACAAAGTAAACCAGAGTTACTGCATGTAACATTTTGGTCTAATTCCGATAATGGTACACCTGGATAACGCACAGCTTGACACTTGACTTCAGCTGGTTTTTCACACACTTTATAGCGTCCTGATTTAATAATGTTCTTGATGGTTTCATTGTCTCCTCCTTCTGGCCCATATTCCGGATAATCAACATTCATCCATGGTGTCCAGGAACATTCTTCACAATGTGGTCTTGTTTGGGTGGTTACCTTTATTGTGGTTGGTACTGATTTTGTTGGTGATGTGCAGTGGCTCTTATCACAGCAGTAAACTCGTATTTGGTAGTTCAAACATAATGGAAATGGGCCCGATTGTTCTTCATTTTTGCATATCAAACCTATTTTAACATTACATTCCACGTTCTGTCCAACTTCACTTATGGTTTTATTAGGATACTTTTTTGCCCTGCATTGAATTTGGGATGGTTGCTCACAGATCCTGTAACCAGCGGCTCTAATATTTTGGTATGTTTCAGAGTCACCTCCACTGGTACCAGGGGTTGGGGATGTTGTGTCAAACCATTCTGACCATTCACATGATTGCTGGCATGTACTGGATGTTGGTCCAGTTGTAGTTGCTGGTTGTGAAGACACAGGAGTACTGGGGCGCGTAGTTGGCACTGAAATACAAACACATTTCATACCATTTAAGAATTTCGAGTCGATTACCCCACATTCGTTCATGCCTCATGAAGAGGAACTGGCTGACTTACAAAAACAGTTTCAAAAACCACTGTTTTGGTTTTTCAGTCCATATAAAGAAAATGATGAATTCACAGTCTCGTATCATGTGTAAAATAGACACGCATGATTGAAAAGTGAAAATGTTCCACTTTCTAGGAATTATAAAGACATCCTTTTCTAATCACCGTTAACGTTATTTTGTCCTTAAGTTGAATCACTGAGTACTCTGATTCTGAATTGTACCTCTGGCAAGGTTGAAAATGTCTTGTAAATTAAATTTGATAATTCACTGTAATTCATAAAGTACTTACTCTGTCTTGTAATGCAGTGCTACTTCCAGTCTAATTTTTGTATACTGAATACAGAATTAGCCATTTGACAGGTTGAACCAGCACGAACCTGTTGTTGAGGAGAAGTTAAAGACCGTTGTCATTGGTGGTAGTGTTGTAGTGCAATGATCTGATGCCCTTTCAATTTTCCCATTCTTTCCACACGTAGCTGTGATGCAGTTGCCATATCCATCAGTAGTATTGTAGATCGTGTCACCATAATGATATATCCTTCCATCATATAGACAGGTACAAGCTGCAGTGTTAGAAGTAATAAAGTTATTCACTTACTTTACCACTTTTAGTTTCAACTGCTAATACGTGTTTAGAGCATGCTAAATTGCAAGCATGAACTCTTACCGTTATCATCTGTTTTACAGTTGATTTCTGATGAACTGCAATAGCTTTAAATAAAAACACATCATTTTTTTCATTAAAGTGAATTAACGGGGGAAATAAAATGGCATTTGCATTTATGTTTAAGTCCAAACTTACCATTTCTGACAGTTTTCTGTGCTTGGAACCTCATCTCCATTGCTGTAGTGTTTTGCTTTGTAATAGCAGCCACAGCTTTCCTTCTTCACACATTTCATCGTGATCTCATCAAAGTATGGCTGATCAACAGGACATGTCGGGTAACAGCCTAAAGATGGATGCGTTCGACTCAAGTTAACAACATTAACTTTACAGGCCTGTAGGTACATGGTTTTGTTGTGTGTGTGTGTGTGTGTATATATATATATACCTTCCAGTGGTGGTAACTGATTGGAACATGTTCCTTCAAGGTTTCTGCAAGTCTTCATACAGGGTGCTCCACAAGGTTTGTAGTGCCACTCACATTCATCAGGAGGGTTGTAGTAATCACAGAACAATGCTGCATGAGCATAAATTCACACCCAAGAGTTCAGCCATTCAGCTCCGTAATCATCAAATGTCTTTGATTAAATCTGATACTGAACTCTAAAGAACTCACGGCAGATTCTCGGTGTCCTCCAAGCGACACACACTCCACCCTCGTTACAGGCTTCAGCGTAGGCAGCTACAGCAGTACAGAAACACTCGCAATCTCCTCCAGTATCACAAGCACATGCATCCCTTACACATGCAGAATAATACGGCGCCGGGTCAACCTTCAGACGAAAAAGATGTACAGGTAACGTTAACAGTACTCTCTGAAAATCAGGAACGTGATTGGACGAATGGCTGGAGTCCAGTCTAGGCAAGAGAACGTACATGTGAGTGACAGGTCACAAAGATTTCATTCATGATGATGCTGCACTGTTTCTGAGCCCAGGCTTGCCGATACGGGTTAAAGGTACATGGGTTTTTGATCTGACTAGCATCAGGGCAGCTGGAGGACTCCTTCCAGCTGTTTCCAAAATCCAGTGCGTTGTTTACCACACCTTGGTTTCTCAAGGTAAAGTCATTGATTGTGTTGCCATCATAATTCCCGCAGAGACCACAGACCTCACCCTGTCATGAGAGATCAACATAGTTGCAATGATAACTTCGTTCTGTTGAATTCTACACTATTTATTACACTAATCTGCATGCATGTATACGTACTTTGAAATTAGGACTGAGCTTGATGAATATACTTGTCTTCTGGTCCCACATCAGAATCAGCCCGTTATTAGCTTCAATGACCATGTAAATGCCCATGATGCTGATCTGGTAGGGAATGTCATCTCCTGCATCTCTTTGAATAACTTCATAGCCTCCATCTGTTAGTAAGAGCTCGTTACTCTGGAAAAGGAAATGAGTTTGCATTATAACTATCTGTGATACAGGTGAGTTTTGTAGAAGTAATGCAAGGTGTGGTGGTTAATTAGAAAAAGAAGAAGAAACGTAAGCTCTTGGTGAAGCTGGAGTACTCTTGGTTGTGTTGTAAGATGGCCGCAATTCTCCTGACACTTTATTATCAGACGTTTAAAAAAGGACAAGAATCAGTATTCAAGAGAAATAAGTGAAACCCTCACCCCCAGAAAGACTTTAATGGCTTTGGAGCAGGTGGTGCCAGTTGTTCCACAGGGAATGTTTTCTGTGATGACTCTGAAAGTGGCGCTGGTATTGCTGTGACCACAGTGATCCTAAAGCAATCACAAAAAAAAAATCATTTATTCATGAATTTCTTCTACACACTTTTTATTTTATTTTTTTTGTGTCTTTTTAGTGACACCCAATCCACAATTACAATGCTCCACATAATGAGATGTTTATGTACAGTAACATTTACGGAAGGAGTCTCCAGTGTCAGCACTGCATTTTTGTTTTTTGTCTTATTAATTAAAAAAGAGATCATACAGATGTCTGTTGAAGAATAACATCATAAGGGAAATGACCCACCGTGGACTGTGGTGTTATACCGACAGAAATAATCCGCTTTTTTGTGGTGACGTATAATCACGGGGTCCTTATTTATCATACACGAATTCCTGTGATCGTATCAGGGAGATGTACTGTACTTACCCTGACAAGAGTGTATTCACAGTCTCCATCAAAAGTGTATCTTTTCCCATCGAACGTGATGTAATTTCCGTCTCCATACACCGTGCAGGTCCCGTGGCACAAATCTGTGCTGCACTGCCACTTCCTGTCCTTGCATGTGCTGTGTACAAAGAAGGCAAGAAGTACAGAATTTTCCCCCACTTTCCCACAGCGGTTGGTCCGTATTTACGTTCATGACTGTGAACAGATCTGGGGCTGTGTTCACAAAATATCTCCTCTTACCACTCTCTTTGATAGCTTTATTATTATTTATCATCAAACAGCGTGCTAAATTCACGATGTTCAAATCATTTCAGTTAATAAAAACAAACCCACGACTACAATGACAACTGAGATGTTATTTATTTATTTATATATTTATTTATTTATTTATTTATTTACCAGGTATTGCAGTCTACTTTGATGGATTCTCCAGGCTGGTAAATTTGACTGTTATGCACGCAAGGACAAAGAGCCTCTTCAATACAGCCACCTTTCCCATCGGACACGAGTCCCACAGGACACACACAGCCTGAGACACACTCCGTGCTGATCTGTTGTGGAAAATATTTCTCTTAATCATCATCATCATCATCATCATCATCATCATTTCAGAAGAATAAGGATTCACCTTTATGTAAACAAGTGTTTATATTATGCGGGGAGCTTTAATACTTTATATTATATTCAATTCAATTATAGAAACTCACACAGGCCATGTCCAATGTGTTACAGCTCTTTTGGCACTCAGAGCCTGTAGATCCTGGAGTAGCATCAGAGCAGTTGAAGAACACCGTTGGTGAGGAACACGCTGAGAAGAAGCGAGAAGAACATTCGGAATAAATCATTTATTTTTTAAATCCTACCACAATGAATAACGTTAAAATAGCTCTTAATAGTAATGCTACTGCCTCGCTGTTCATCCGCTTAAACACTTGTTATGATTTAAAGTATAAACGTTAGGAAATGTAAACGTATAACTATATGTTAATCGAAATGTTTTTTTTTAATGAATACCTGATATTAAATGATCATTTACAGCACTTACATGGCTCGTCGGCGGTAGATCCGATGCAGCTGAGTTTGCCGTTCTTACAGGTGCTGAAACCAAAGTTTGTTACACATTTATGATGTAAAATCTGCTCTCTACATGACATTCAGACACGACGTGACATAGCTGAATAAAAGGCATGCTTTTTTTTTTCGAGTCTCTGTTAGTAAGGCGTACCACATGGTGCCGTCCTTGCTGATGACTTCTGCAGGAGGAATCACAGAGCCTTTGTAGTAGCAGGAGCATTGATCCAGCGGAACGCATTTGCCGTTATCGTCGAGATACGTTGCTTCGGCACAAACGCAGCCATCCACCGGGTCAAAGCTCACAGCACAGGTGAAATCCGGGTCACTGTGACAGCGGCATGACTGCACGCTAGCGCTGATGTCGTAGGTATAAACCATGGTGCTTGGGCAGCTGGTAGCATATTTCGCTGTGAACGAATCATAATTTGAATGCATTTCTATGATGATTGTGGCACTTTATTATGGAAAATATATATTTTTTTTTAAATCAGTCATCTCGACTTACTGCACACTTCGCTCCTCCAGCCGGTGAGAAGGATTCCTTTCGCGGCACAGGTGTGGACGTAAGACGAGAGAGCAGCACACATGCAGTTCTCGCTGTTCTCACAGTTGCAGGTGTCATACATGCAGTTCTTTAGGGGCGAAACAACACCGTGGCATATTGGAATATTAAAACGTTGTGCGTAAATTGGAACCATTGTGCTTAAACACCCGATCAACCACTGTACTGTACCTTTTGGTAGATATCTGGGCTGATCTCGGAGTGACACGGCGCAAAAACCCCATTAGGGTCTGACAACATGGAGCACCATTTCTGAGCATATTTTTCTGGAATAAGAAGAATGTGAGGACAAATATGTATTATGCATCAAAAGCCTGGATTTTAGCTCACAAAAAGCACAAAGTTTACTTGAGCTGAGCTACGGTACGGATTTGGTTGGATGTTAGTTAAGAGTGAAAATGCAGAGAAATCTCTGCCCTCGGATCTGTGACTTGGATCATGGAGATGAAAATGGAAGAAGTAAACGAGAGTTTGTTCATTTGTTCAAGTAATCGAGTACTCTTACAATAATTAGGTAAATATTACTTTCCACTATTCGTATATATATTTGCATGCACCCTTTAACAAATCCTGATGTATCTCATGAAGGGAGTTGGGTTCATCTCATACTATTAAAGTGATTAAGTTACACCAGCAGCAAACACTATTCTGATTGAGTGAGAAAACATCTTTCTCCAGTTTGGTGTGAAAAGTTCAGTTTAATTAAAGCTAAGGGACCACCTTTTCTTTTTCTTTTTTTATTTATTTATTTAGTTATAAATCAGGACTGGCACCCTGTCCAGGGTGTACCCCGCCCGATGCTTCCTGGGATAGGCTGCAGGTTTCCCACGACCCTGAAGAAGGAGTAAGCGGTAGAAGATGGATGGATGGATGGATGGATGGATGGATGGTTTTAAATCAGATTGGGTTGTAAATGAAGACGTACCATTTTCCACACTGAGACTGCAGGGGTTCTCGAACGTGTTCTTTACTTCAGCACAGGTTGCTCTTGTCCTCCAGCTGTTCGCGAAACCAACACCGGTTCCTTCACGGGATCCACTCATGGTCGTGAAATCATCGGTTTGGATGCCGTTAAAGTTTCCACACAGACCTAACCATGTGCAGTCAGGAGAACCGGTTATATATACGTTTCCATGTGTAAATTCACTTCGATGCGCTTCATATAGTAATAAACACAATAACACACCGAGTAAGTTTTGCTTGTGAGTCACATCCACGGTTATGTAAACCTGCATGATGGGTACGAGCTGGATCTCCATCTGAAGCCCAAAAGACGTCTGGACGATGATGTAAAATGTGGTGGGGCGGAAAATATTCACACCCGCTGCGAGTGAACAAAAAGCGGATTGTAAAACCTGACATAACATACGCTAGCTGTTTCCTTTTTAAAAAAAAAAAATAATTATACCGTTCTTCCATATTTACTCACCTGTAGAGAGAGGAAGCTGCGAATAGATTCGGTTGAGAAAGACCTTTCCGTCAGGCTGGATGTTAAACACCTGAAGGGAAAACGTACAAATTAGCACACTGTATGTTTGCACATGTCCGTGAATCAGAGTGACTGGACTATAAGCACTCTGGTGCCTACATCGATCTCTCAAAATGCACCACACTCTTACATTATACACTATGTAGTTGAAAATCTAGAAAGCCATATTGGGGAACTAATAGCAAACTAATGTGAGCATGTTACTCAAAGTAGAAGTGAAATAAAGACAATTAAAAAAGTAAATAACTAGATAGAAAGCGTAACTGCTACTCACCGTGCTTCCGGCAGACAGAGCCAGGGTCACGGCCTTCAGACATGTCTCAGTGGTCGTCAAACCACAACGCACCAGGTCTCCTACGACCACAAACTCAGCACCGTTGGTTTGCTGACGGGAAAAAAAGAACAATAATAACGACGATGAAGCCTGAAAGGTCTAACAGCGGCACTCCTTCATTTTATACTCACTATTTTGCGGCGTTTAGAAAGCGTCGGTTTTGCGAGAACATCAGATAGTATGAACTCAAGCATTAAAGACACATTTTAATTAGGAATTTGTAGAAATCCCGGTCGATACAGATGATGAGGCGGTATTATGAGAGGTGTAGGATTCCAGCTGAAGTGGTTTTTGGTACATCAAAAGTATATGAATGTTTCTATGCAAATGTGATACTTTTAAAACACAAGATATGACACTGGACACGATTATTAGAACGTGAAAGGTAAGTGTTATGTGGTTCAGCCAGTTAAAAATGGACTGAGGATGAGTTCACAACAAGAGTTTATAGAAAATGGTGTAAACGGACTTTTAAGGGTGTTTTAAAAGACGTTAAGAAACTGGATTTGAATGTCAAGAAAGTACAATTCCAGAGAAATAAAATCTTGGAGGACAAGAGCGGTGGACATTTATTAAAAGCTGGAACCAAAACAAAGAGCAAGGTAAGCTTCCAAGTAATTTACCAAAAATGGTAATAAAGACTTTTGTCTGTTGCGTGAAAAGAAAAGAAGACTTTGTGCAGGAAATAGTCGATAACAATGAATGTGTACGTGTTCTTGAGCTTAAGAAGGCATTCAAATGTTGTGCAAGTTAAAATGAGGTGAGAACGAACGTCAGTGGTCGAAGAAAATCTTTGATATAAAAGACATTAGGGATGAGGAAAAGAAGGAGCATTTAGGAAAAGGGGGGATGGTGTAGTTAATTCAGGTTTGTCATGTGGTAGAAGGTTGTGAGAATAAATCATGTGTGCGTGGTGGAGAGTCCAAGGAGAATAATAATAATAAGCTCTGAATTGGCTTTATTACCATCCCCAATGTATAGCTGGTGTACACTGAGGTGGAGAACTGGATAATGCAATGACTAAATTGGGATACAATTGCGCTAAAGAAAAAATGCGACCAGTCGTTGCCTAATGAAAAAGACAATGTTACTTTACAGCATGTATTTTGTAATGAAAAAGAAGCATGGGATGTACATTATATCATACATTCAATCATACAAGTCGTGGTTTTGACTTCGTTTTTAATCATCTCTGAAGCGAACGTCTTTCTTGAGCATTATCAGTAAAGTACACTCGAATAAGAAATATCAAACTGTCACACTGACCTCAGCCAGAATGTAGGTACAGTCACCGTGGAAGTTGTATGTTTTTCCATCAAATGTGGTGATGTGAGATCCTCCCTCTACAGAGCATGTACCTGGACAATCTTTCTCAGTGCAGCTCCACTGGTTTGAGGTACATGTGCTAAACACAGGGGAAATATGAGGTAAAAACAACAATCAAAACAGAGTCAAAACATACAGATCAACCCCCATGGAAATGATTGGCACATGATTGGCTAGTGTCACCGATTGAAAGAGATTTCGCCAGCCATCCAACCCAGAGAACGTGAACAAAGCGTGTTCTCATAATATCCAACACTTGAGAGAAGAAATAGGATCGATGTTTGACGTAAAAGCTCATGCGATTTCAAAAGAGTTCACTACTGAAGACATTGAGTCTTCCTCACCATTCTTTACAGTTGCTGGTGAAGTTTTGGCCGGTGTGATAGATTTCTCCATCATGAATGCAGGAGCACTGATCCTGTGCGATGCACCCTCGACCGGTCAGATCATCCAGGACTGAACCTGCAACGCATTGGTTCGTCAAACGTTCATTCTAGCTCACTACCAGAAAGTTGGTGACTCCATACATTGATCGTTTACAGTACATATGATGAGAAGTAAGCACAGTTTGGTACCTGACGGGCAGAAACAGCCATCGATGCAGTGTTCCTCACACACTTGTCCTCGGTCAGGATTCGAGCAGGTATTAATGCAAGGGTTTCCACACTCCTGATACACCATGTTTGGATAAGGGCATGTTTTGGCTGTCGAATCAGATATACAGTATTATCAGTAAAAACGACACGATAAATCGTTCCCGTTGGTTCCAATACATTTCATAACAGTAGCTCATTTGGGATTATTCTGCATGTAGTGTGTTCACTGAACTAGACGTACGGCAGAACTGCTCTGTCCTCCACTGGCTTGGCTTTCCTCCAGCGTGCACACACTGGCGTGAATACTCAGAGATGGTGCTGCACAGGCAGAAGTTGTTGGAGTTGCCGCTGCACTGGCACATGTCCGACTCACAGGCTTTGATAAAGTAGTCGAGGGAGATGAGGTCTTTGCAGTCACTGAAAGCCGGGCCTGAGAGCAACTGCTCACATGCTGCTGTCTGTGGATGAAACAAAATGGGTGACAGGTAAGAAAATAATTCTTTTGGAGAAGAAGAAGAAGAAGAAGAATTAGAAGAAGAAGAAGAAGAAGTTACATTTAAAGTTTAGCTCAAAAGACAAAAGCAGAATCATAGCGAATATTAAACAAATAGATTGGGGGAAGCAAAACTAGAAAAGGATATAATTATCAATAACAGTATTTTAAAATGCTTAATGAACATTTAATTGAACTTGAGCATTATTATTATTTTTTTTTATTATAAATTTTTTTTTGCCTTTGTTTATTTATTCATTTACATATGATTCATTTTCATGTGATTCATATTCATGCATGTGATTCATTTTCATGTGATTCATTTACATTTGATACATTTTCATGTGATTCATATTCATGCATGTGATTCATTATTATTATTATTATTATTATTATTATTATTATTACAGGTCTTACCAGTTTGATGCAGGTGTCGTCTGATGGAGGTACTGATTCACTGCAGCTCTCGGTGGGAGCATCCATCTTCGCAAATTGAGCGAAGTCTGACGGAGAAATCTCAACGCCTTTTATTTATCGTGGAAAAACAGTAATGATACAGTTATTTGACTGTACTTTATGTATGCCATAAACAAAACAATGTAACACTTTGAAAGTGTTAGTATTAGTATGAGTTAGTATTTATGTTGTTATAATATGTCCTACACGCATAATTTAACCTTTAATAATGTCGTTGTGAGGAAACGCCAAAACAGATTATATACAGTTTTAGCTTTATACGTTATATATAAGTGTTCGGGGTATATAGATTCGAGTCCTCAATGTCAAATAATGTATACACATTCTGTAAAAATAAATGATGTCTTCTTGCCATCCAAAGACTTCTCGTAAAACCAACCATTTTTGATGAACTCGTTGTACAGCTGGACGCCATTAAAGTCACCACAAAGTCCACAAGTCTGATTTTTGTACTTGTTGTCCAATTCCACCTGTAGCAGAGCAGAAAGTGAGAATTTGCGATTCGTGATAAAAGATGAAGAATGATGCAACGTATAACGGCCCTTATTCATGGAAGTTGAAATAAGGACAGATTCGAACACCTGATATGTCTTTGATATGAATTAGATTCATGAAACCGTCGTATGACATCCAACAAGCAATGATGAATCAGCTTCAGCTGCATGGATGCAATCCCCGCCCACTTGTCCCTTATTTACATGTCATTTGCGTACAGCACACCCTAATTTGCCCTCATATATATATATATATATATATATATATCAAACTAATATGAAGCTTGTCTACTCTACTTACTAAGTACTTAGGTAAGTATGATGCATACAGCTTGTTGTACAGTTTACAATTTTTGAGTAAGTGTATATTTAATATACACTCACCAAGAAAGCATCTTTTCTATTCCACATGGCCACGAGTCCCAGCTTGGCGATGACTTTGATGTAGGTGGGGTTTGTCTCAATGAGGACACCAGAATGGCTGTACGGCAGAGTGACCCTGTGGTGGGTGGAGATTTTAGTGGGGTTAGAACAATACAATCGCAGAATTCCTTTTAAAACACCCAGTCTATTTCTGTCAGGGTTAAAGGTCACTCACTCCTGTCCGTCCACGCTGACAGAACCGTTGGAAAGTTCCACCACTGTGCCATCCAGCTTCATAGTGATCTTGCTGATCAGGGGCTCGCCATTGACGACCTGCCGTCTCAGCTGAACGTTGAAGTCCTCGTAGCTGCTTGAACACTGTGACGTGAGGACGTAGTTACACGTAGACAGGAGCTGGAAAAAGTCTCCATCGTAGGTCTTGAAGTTGGAATTACCCCAGGTGCTGCAGACTCGTTCGTTATGAGCCGGACTCACTCCTGTTGTTTAGAGGCACAAGAGACTTAATTAAAAACATGACCATTGTACTAAAATATGATCATCTACGTTGGCCAGTCAAAATTCCTGAATTCTGATCCTAATGTATTTTAGCAATCAAGAAAGAATACCAGTCCCAATCAGGCAGTCTATAAATGTACACCTAATACACACGATAAACTCCACCTTATTATTGGTTCGTTGGAAGTTACCTTTATCCAGATTGCATGAGCACAACCCACATCTGAGAAAATCTATTACTCTCATTTAGATTTGTCAGGTTAAAGCTTTGTACGTTGCTAATTAATTTAACGTCTTGTTTTGAATGATCAAGTCCATGCATGTCAGATAAACATAATGTAACAACAAAATCCGTGTTTACGTTGAGATCAGGTCTAATGCGGCTGTAAGTCCACACACAGGCTTTTTCCAATGGATTGCATCACGTTGAATTATCTCTCTTTTTTTTCTTATTAGAAATTTACAATTTAACCAAATTTAACCAAATATTATTAATCCCACAGTATATCTGGACACTTTTACTAACTGCACGCTTAATAGTCTTGTTCCATTGGCAGATCATTTAGCTAATTTTAAGTATTTATTTCTGGAAAGAATGTCAAATTTGAAGCTTGCACGGAGCAAAAGTTATTGTTTAATCATTTTAGATTTGGTTTGTTGTAACCGTACAATAGAAAATACTAGATAAATTAGACTATATTCACAATATTTTCACTTGCTAAGATGTCATTTTTTTGCAGTGTCCTTGGTTTCTGTTATTATGGTATACAATCTGATCCTATCAAAGCCACTTTCCTTATATGGTCAAAATGTCCTGTTCTCATTAACCTCTTATTGTGGTACTGATGGGCTCAGTTCTTTTTCATTATGACTTTGTTTGTCTATTATAAAACATATGACCCTTCTCCCTAAGAAAGGAAATCCTTAAAACCTAGAAGTGCATAAATACAGATTAGAATTCTTTATTTATTTATTTATTTATTTATTTTTACTTGAAATCATGCCTTGACTCCAGTTTGTGGAAAACCTTAGCTCGAAGGCCTTGATATTTTCTCAGTTCCTGACTTGGATCAGAACCGTTTTTTGAATTTCAATTCATTTTAAAAGAAATACTGCACTCACTTTCTCAAATAAAAGTCAAATCTATACTAAATGTACAGAAAACGTACCATTGTGAGTCTACCTGTTTCAACAGTGCATATATTTTTAAACACTATCTATAGCTAACATTTCCTTTGATTTCTCAGCACATGCGTTTGTTGATACGACTCACCAGAGATGGTCCTGGTCAGTGGTGGAGCGTTGACTGGTCCATTTGCTGTTGAAGAGAAGGGAGAGTTGGTGTGATGGTCATGCATTCAGATATATACTTTTAATAATCCTTCATTTAAAGCATCTAGTAATTATATGTGCTTCAGGTTTTGCTATAGAAGCGGCAGAACTTGCTCTCTGTAGCCAAACTGCATCACAGCGGGGGGACACCTCTTCAGGTTTTACTGTATAACAACATTACTTTCGCATTTATTTTAAACAATTACAAATAAAGTAGAATATCTTCATCTAAGTGATGATAATATTGAAGGAAATCAAACCACCTTCCAATGCTCAATGATTCCCATGTGTGTGTCTGTGTCTGTATGTGTGTGTGTGTGTGTGTGTGTGTGTGTGCACGCTAAGAGATGGAGCTAGTTCAGAACTGGGTCATTTTGCGGAACATACAGATTAAAAAATACAGTTAAAATTCTTATTGTACCTGATTGAGTGGAACTTATTCCAACAGCGAGTATGATCCAGCTGAGAGTCCATCTCCCATTGTCTTTGTACTTCCCCATGGCTGATCTGTGGATACCCCGAAGGCCCACAGTCGATTGTGAGAGAAGTTTTGACCTTATCTGTAGCTTTTATACCACCTTTTACTGTACGACTGCCAAGGAGGGGCCAAGGCCTGGCCCTTTATCAACATTGTACAGCTCCTTACTTAATCACAATTTCAATGGCATGCAGCCTGATGATTGATGATTGCTTTTTTCTCCAGTATATATATATATATATATATATATATATATATATATATATATATATATATATATATATATATATTATTATTATTATTGTTATTATTATTATTTATTTTTTTTAACTTAAAAATAAGAAGAAACAATGCTTTAAACGATATAGCACCTTTCCATTTTTAAATGATGACATGAGAGTAATTTAACAAATTGTGTCTCTGACGTCATCATTTTGCATTTGTCCTATTCCTCCACTGAATATTAGATATTCACGTTCACGTATTCATCGGTTTCCATGATTTTGCTGTATTTGCCAAATTCATCTTGACTCATACGCCTTACATTCATGCTTCTGCAGGCGTGGACCAGTGTACTGAAGATTAAAACTTAATCATGCTGTACTCACCTCCCACTTTTATCTTTCTTATCTCTCTTATCTCTAACCCACAATATTAAACAAATGGAAAGTGAACACAAAGCAGCATTGCTCTGTCACGTACAAAAGTATGTTTCCTATCAGCGCGCTGTCAGCGGAGTAATATACAAGTTTTCAATTAGACGACTCCACCAACAATCAGCAGCAACCAGAGGGTTCCGTCAGCACCATGAGCAGCATCACTTATAGCTAAACTGCTGATATGCAATCTACTTTGGTGCCATTATATTGCATTTGTTTTAAAGTCACGCTCAACTAACGTCCATTATTTCTTTATTTATTTCTTTATTTATTTTTAAAACAAGTTGATTTACAGAATGACTCCAATTGATTGCATTGATTCATTGTCCCAGCATGATTTAACCAGCATCCAATCCAAGACACAAAATAAAACAGTTGAGGGTCAAAGGCCAAAAAGATTTGACCTTTTCAATGAGCCACTGAACCACCACTGCCAACATTACATTACAACAATAGTAAGATGGGTGACAAAGCCAACATATAGTGTTTCAGATGATGTTGGGTCCCCACGACCCACCATAAAAGTCATTCCCTCAATTTTGATTATGGTGGTGCTGTCTAACACATCTTTCCAAAACCTCCCATTGGTGTCCAATGGTGTTGAGTTCTGGAGAGTGGAAAGGCCACAGTATATAATTGTCATCATTTGTATAGTCATTCAGTGAGCCCTCGTGCCCTGTGGATGGGTGGGGTGGTTGGAAGGATAGGGGTGCCGGTCGGGGTGGATTGCCATTCTGGAAACCACTCCCATCAGGACAGAAATCTTTCATCATGGGATAAAAGGAGATCAGTCTGAATAACTTTGATTTGGTTTGACCCGTCCGTCTAAGTGGGCCGAGTTCAGCATACATGGTGTCTGTGAAAGCTGTTTTCAAGCTTCAGTCCAAGAAATTAGAACAGGATAATTTAGAGTTTCCTTAAAGAGAAGTGCAGGGCACATTGTTGTGTTTAAAACGAAATCTTCCTAGGGCTTGACGTCGAATACCATGGAATAAAAAAAAAGCCTTTATTTATACCAACCCCACCCAATATCCATCCTTGTTAAGTATTTGAACTGAAACAAAAAAAAAGCTAAATAAACATATGGCGAACATGCTCCAGTATTACGCCCACACCAGATACATACAGATAAAAGTGTGGTGCATTAAATAAATACAGATACAGATGCTACAGAGATAATGGCAGGGCGTTACACCCAAAAGTGGCTGCTACGTGTACCTCATTACAATTACTTGAGTAACTTTAAATATATATATATATATATAAATATTTAAAGATCTGCTGCTTCATCTTGAACTCAGCTTGTATATCAAATAACAGAACAGAACAGACTTTCACGGACTTATAGTTCTCCATGTGGTCCGAGATTCAGGATTTTCCCCTCATTTTAATCAGATCGTCTTCTCATCGGATACTTGATTACTCTTACTCAAGTACTTGTTAGCATTATGATCATTTTTACTGTTACATGAGTAATTATTTTTAAGAGTAGTTTTACTGTACTTGAGGAAAAATGTTTGGCTGCTCTACCCATCTCCGGTTACACTGCGATATTCTATCTTAATGTTCCGCTGACAGTTCTCTCTGACACCGGGTATCAGAGTTTTCTTCCCCCTGACCCCTGTGAATTCCAGATGTGTGATACTCAACCCTAGGGTTCACTTATTTGTTCATTTTTATTTTTTGTACATGTCGCTGTCCCTGGTGCTGCAACAGCAGCGCTTTGGGATTAAATATTTACTTTTGACATTTTATGGCATTTGGCAGACGCCCTTATCCAGACTGACTTACATTTATCTCTTTTATACAACTGAGCAATTTTTATTTAGAGTTAAGGGCCTTTCCCAAGGGCCCAACAGTGGTAGCTTATCAGTTCTGGGGCTTGAACTCCTGACCTTCTGATCAGTAACCCAGAGCCTTTAACCACACTACTGCACTTGATACTTACCAGTTCCATTTACCAAGTCAGTGTAAGTACTGTACTGAAAATAATCCACCACTCAAATAATATCAGGTCTACAACGGTCCTACACTCTTAAGGGTTCTTTGACTTGACCTTCTGGGTGAATCTGTAGTCAGAACATTTCAGTAACTTATAGGGTTCCAAGAAGAATCAATTTTGGATGCTCAGAAAGTCTTCTAAGGGTGTTTGGTGGCCCTTTTTCACTGAAGGCTTGGGATAGAAGAGGAGTAATTGTGTACCCACAATGTGACCTAATGCATATGACTGTTTATTTCAAGTGGCAACAATTGCCTAAATGCTCAGTCTGTGTACACCATAAACATGGCAACCCATAAGCGTGTTTCTTTCCCTCAGACATGTGCGTTTGAGGAAGATTCATCTCGATGTTTTTCATTCCAAGCTTTGTAATGGCACAATAGCAGTAGATTAAAAATAGATGGCACAATGGAGTGGCAGGTAGCTTTGATGCCTCATATCTTCAGGGTCCTGAGTTCAGTCCTGAGCTCAGGTTACTGTCTGCGTGGAGGTGGCTACGCAAAATTGCCTTAGCCAGGATAGGTTAGGGTTAAGGAAGGTTAGGGTAAAGGTCCAGGATGGACTCTGGATCCACCATACAGTGCATCCGGAAAGTATTCACAGCGCTTCATTTTTCCCACATTTTATTATGTTACGGCCTTGCTCCAGAATGGATTGAACTCGTTATTTGCCTCAAAATTCTACAAACAATACCCCATAATGACAACATGAGAGAAGTTTGTTTGAAATCTTTGCAAATTTATTCAAAATAAAAAACAAAAAAAGCACATGTACATAAATATTCACACCCTTTGCTTAATACTTTGTTGAAGCATCTTTGGCACCAATTACAGCCTCAAGTCTTTTTGAGAATGATGCTACAAGCTAGGCACACCTATTGCTGGGCAGTTTCTCCCATTCTTCTTTGGAGGACCTCTCAAGTTCCATCAGGTTGGATGGGGAGCGTCGGTGCACAGCTATTTTCAGATCTCTCCAGAGATGTTCAATCGGGTTCGAGTCTGGGCTCTGGCTGGGCCACTCAAGGACATTCACAGAGTTGTCCTGTAGCCACTCCTATGTCATCTTGGCTTTGTGCTTAAGGTCATTGTCCTGTTGGAAGATGAACTTTCGCCCCAGTCTGAGGTCCAGAGTGCTCTGGAGCAGGTTTTCATCAAGGATGTCTCTTGACCTTGCTGCATTCATCTTTCCCTCGATCCTGTCTAGTCTCCCAGTTCCTACCACTGAAAAACATCCCCACAGCATGATGCTGCCACCATTATGCTTCACTGTAGGAATGGTATTGGCCAGGTGATGACTGATACCTGGTTTCCTCCAGACATGACGCTTGCCATTCAGACCAAAGAGTTCAATCTTTCATTTCTCATGGTTTGAGAGTCCTTCAGGTGTCTTTTGGCAAACTCCAGGCAGGCTGTCATGTGCCTTTTACTTAGAAGTGGCTTCCATCTGGCCACTCTACCATGTTCTTCAGGAAGGTTCTCCTCTCTGCACAGAGACACAGTGGAGCTCAATCAGAGTAACCAACGGGTTTTTGGTCACCTCTCTGAATAAGGCTCTTCTCCCTGACTCCCCCGATCGGTCAGTTTGGCCGGGCGGTCCTGCTGGTTCCAAACTTCTTCCATTTACGGATGATGGAGGCCACTGTGCTCATTGGGACCTTCAATGCTGCAGAAATGTTTCTGAACCCTTCCTCAGATCCGTGCCTCGATACAATCCTGTCTCGGAGGTCTCCAGTCAATTCTTTGGACTTCATGGCTTGGTTTGTGCTCGGACATGCATTGTTAACTGTGGGACCTTATATAGACAGGTGTGTGCCTTTCCAAATCATGTCCAATCAACTGAATTTACCACAGGCGAACTCCAATCAAGTTATAGAAACATCTAAAAGATGATCAGTGGAAACAGGATGCACCTGAGCTCAATTTTGAGTGTCATGGCAAAGTACATGTGCTTTTTTTTTTTGCTATTTATTTGTAATAATTTGCAAAGATTTCAAATAAACTTCTTTCACATTGTCATTTTGGAGTATTGTTTGTATTCCTCAAAGTTTCATTTAAGCTATATTAGCTGCTGATTGAGATTCAAATGGACTACAACGTCCTGTTTATGACATTTACATTTCTGAATGGTTTAGACTCAGCATATGATTGCTGATCACCTGAAGTGCTATAGCCCATACCAGGCACTCCACTCAGCTGAGGCTACTGGTGATCATGAGTTTCTTCCACAGTGTTCTTTAATTTGAGATAGAATTTTTTTTTTTAAATACCTGTTTAACCTGGCCTAGATATAGTTTTTGGGTCTTCTATATTTCTTGAATCTTCAGACCTCTCAGAGATTGTACAAGGATAATTGATTCTCACGATCATTGGCCAACGTCAATGATATATCCATCAGTTTACAGATTTACAGTGGCGAAACGTGATTTATTCTTCATAGCTTTCCATAATTTGACAGTTTTTACTGAGCTCATGTCCGGCGATGAATAATAATTTTCCTATGAAACATTTGAATGTTGACGTTGGAAGAAATGCGTTTCGAGGTGTGGCGTCCAAACAGGGTACACAGTGTTTATCTGAACAATAGCACACCCTGATGCGTAAGTGTGAGCGCGACGTGACTCACAAACAAACAAACACTTCACGTCAGATTAAAACACACATCTAACACGTTAAAAACACACATTTGTCAAATGGAAAAGACTTTAACGTTTTACACGATTGAACCTGGTACATCATTTAAATGAACAGCTGATGAGACGCAGACTAATAAACGATAACCCCACCCCCAAACATTACCTCACGCTTGATTACTAATTGCCACAAGTTTCCAGCTATGGGACGATGTTGATGAAACACCTTCTGAGTGATGGTCTATTTCGAATTCATATTTTACGCAGTAAACAAATAGAAGAAAAAGAGCGAGGTTCTAGACGTGTATCGTAACATGATGTGTTGCTTGTCACTATTGAGAGTTTGGGTGTGTATATGTGTGAGTGTGTGTGTGTGTGTGTTTGATACGATATGAAATTAGTGACAAACATTAGGAGAACACACCTTGATGCGTATGTGTGAATGTGATATGAGTCAAAACAAACTGACCGTTTAGAGGTTAGAAGACACTACAGTTTATTCCCAGCATTGAAAAGAAATAAAAAACAGAACATACACAACGTCCTTGTTAAATGTACTTGGTGTGTATACTTGGTTTCACACTGTAGCTGTGTAGCTACAATTAAAATGGGGAGCTACCATTCTTCCATTAAGCTAACATTCTTACATTCATTCATTCATACAACTTAAGTAGTCACTTGGCCCACTTGGTGGAGCTGGATATGATGCCACTTCATACATCATAAAAACATTTATACACTTATTCACACAATTTAGTGTGTCCAGTTCACCAATATGGCTTCCAAAACCACTATTCAGGAGCTTGTAAAAAGATCATGAGCATGATAAACTAGACATACTGTGAAGTGAAAAGTCTTCCGTTTGTTTATAAGGCAAGTGGGACCAGGTCCAGGTCCTTCTGCAAGACCACTATTTTGTGAGACGTTTGGACACGTTCTGCACCCTTATGAAAAGCTCTGGCTATTAAACCTGCCACTTTGCTCACCAATACTGATGCAATATGGTTTGACAGTCACTGAGCATTACCACTGGGTTTGCTGTTGTCCTGTCTGCACTCGTAATTGAGATGGCTCTGTCCAAATCGTCTTATTCCTACGTGTGTAGGAAACAAGAATTTCAGATGATTTAAGAAGACATTTAGACATCTAAAACAGGACAGATTCTGGCGCCATTTTTTTTGGAACTGGATTTCTATTGACATTTGTCGAGTAGTGACCGATATTGTACAGTCAATATAGCAAATAGGCTCCGGTCTTGTACCTATATAAGACAGACCCATCTGTGGACAGTGTGCTCTGTAGTCACTGGTCTGTTGGTATTAAGCTCCAATTCTTCAGTTACAGATGGAAGAACGACTATACTGCTGAACACATGATTTGATCATGCCCCTCGCCAAATAGTCACATTTAACATTAACCTGATCAGAAATCAATAATTGATTTAGGCTTCCTGGTCATACAGGTACAAACTCATCTACATCTTAGGCTCGCCAGTTCTTACTGTTTAAAATGGAAAACATATCAAATCAAAGGTAAATGGTTTGCACTTATATGGTGCTATTTTTACGCTTTGCGGTTCCAAATGGTTGTCTCATTCACCCATTCACACACCAATGGTAGCAGAGCTGCCATGCAAGGCGCTAACTTGCCATCGGGAGCAACTTGGGGTTCAGTGTCTTGCCCCTGGACACTTCGGCACATAGAGTCATGTGGGCCAGGAATCGAAACGCTCACTCTATGATTAGCAGACAACCCGCTCTACCACCTGAACCACTGCTGCTCCAGTACTTTCCAGTGTCTTGTCATAGTGTCAGCCATAACTTTAAAACCACCTGCCTAATATTGTGTAGGTCCTCCTCTCCTTGTGCTGCCAAAACAACTCTGACCTGTTGAGGCATGGACTCCACAAGACCTCTGAAGGTGTGCTGTGGTATTTGGCCCCAAGACGTTAGCAGCAAGTCCTGTAAGTTCCGAGGTAGGGCCTCCATGAACTGGAGCTCAGCACATCCCACAGATGCTCGATCGGATTGAGACCTGGGGAATTAGGAGGTCGAGTCAACACTCTGTACTCTTTATCATGTTCCTCAACCCATTCCTGAAATATTTTTGTAATGTGGCAGGCCACATTACCCTGCTGAAAGAAGCCACTGCCTTTAGGGAATACCATTAGGTTTTCATTGCAAAGAGCATCACACTTCCTCTGCCAGCTTGCCTTCTTCCCATAGTGCATCCTGGTGCCATTTTTTCCCCAGGTAAGTGATGCACACGCACCTGGCCATCCACATGTTGTAAATGAAAGCATTATTCACCAGACCAGGCCACCTTCTCCTATTACTCCATGGTCCAGTTCTGATCCTCCTGTGCCCATTGTAGGAGATTTTGGTGGTGTACAGGAAGTCAGCATGGACACTCTGACCGGTCTGCAGCTACACAGCTCGATACGCAGCAAGCTGTGATGCACTGTGTGTTCTGACACTTCTCCATCAGAACCAGCATTAACTTTTTTGGCAGTTTGTGCTACAGTAGATCTTCTGTAGGATCGGACCAGACGGGTTAGCCTTCTCTATCCATGTGCAACAACAAGCCTTGAGAGTCCATGACTCTGTCACCAGATCAGCGGTTCTCCTTCCTTTACCACATTTGTCAGGTACTAACCACTACATACCGGGAACACCCCACAAGACCTGCTGGAGATACTCTGACCCAGTCGTCTAACCAACACAATCTGGCCGTTGTCAAAGTTACTCAGATAGTTACTCTTGCCCATTTTTCCTGCTTCCAACACGTCAACTTCGAGAACTGACTGTTCACCCCCTGACAGGTACCACTGTAACGATATAATCAATGTTATTCACTATACCTGTCAGTGGATTCAATGTTATGTATTGTTATGATTGGTGTACATTTGCTATAATCTTACAAACGTATCTCCACTCATCCTATATTCTTTCTCAGTTCAGGAGATTCTTTCTTATTTCTGACTAGCAGCTTTATTGAATTGAGTGACAGATCAAGGCATGGTGCCAGTAATGCAATATTATCCTTAGCTGACCTGTACCTGGCACATCCTGGATCCACTGTACCTCATGTATACACTGAGACAGTGGATTTATTGCTAATCGTTCATGAACATTAATAAAAAAAAGACCTATGAAAACAAAATGTCACACCTTTGGACTCTCCTAACCTCAACTTCAGTGTTTAACATAAGTGGACTATCTATATGCTCACATGAAGAATTTATTGGCTTATGTACATATACTTTTATATTCCTTGTGTGTAAATATTATTATCCTTGCTCTATTATAGACTGCCCAGCTATTCCTAGGTAACAATAACACTTACAAATTCACTAAAGGTACGCTTTCGGTATCCCGTGTGCACTGTACTGGCATCATGTGTGGTGTGTTGTACTCTGGTGTATCCCGGTTCCTGTTTGAAAACAAATAAGGTACAAATCTGCAGATAATAAGTGCATATAATTACAATAATTTCTCAATTGTTCCATTTTTACAGCACAAATAGTTGATATTCTGCCATGTTAAGACAAAAAGAAATTGCTAACTGCTGATTGATTGCATCTGGGATATGGGGTGACATGCGTGAATGTGATATTTTGCCTAACTATTTTTTCTTCAAATGGGTCATTTGAACTAAAGCAGAATACTTGTGTTAAATTACGAGGCTATCAGTGTTATTCTAGGCATAACGCATTGTCATTTCTTTACTCGGAAAACGATTGCTACTCTAGATAAACATTGTATTGAGGTTTTCAGCAAACACACCTGAGTACACATTCTCACCCATTACTGAGTACACATTCTAACTAAGGGCTTGCCATCTTTACTCTTGCTAATTGGTTTGTTTCAGAGTGGCATTAATTCGTATTTGGCCGTAAAGGCTTTGAAAATCCTACTGTAAAACAAGATAAAAACAAAAAATAATCTGACCCCAATTGCACAACGCTAGGTGTTAAAATGGTATAAAATGTAGGGATGCCCTGATTACATTTTTACACTTTTGATAAAATACTGATATCAGATGACCGTGCGTCAGCTGATACCTGATACTGACTTTGCACAGTCAAACTGAATCAGTTTACAGGATTAGGACGTGTCAGATTAAATAAGTAAGTAGAATGGCTCATTGTGAAAAAATATATATATATATATATATTCTGGAGTATGCAGTGCTTCTACTCACATTGTCTTTATTTGCTGCTCTAATTATTTCTGTATGCCAGGACAGGGCGTCAGCGTCAAAGAATAAATATTTAATTAGTTTAAATATTGGCAATGAACACAGATCGATGCGTCCAGGTATCCAGATATCAATTGAATTTGTGAATCTACACCGTTGTGACAGTGAGGATCACAGGTACGGTACAAACTCAATAAAAACACTACTTAAAATGACGGAGAAATTTCTTGATCTGCAAAATAAAATGTGCTTCAGCTATATCAGTTAAAATAAAATAAAATAAAATAAACATTTTAATTGTTGGATTATTATTCAGTTTATTATACAGCCCGTATATTAAGTAAACGTAAACTCGTACTATAGTATGAGAACCTATTAGGTTAGGCTTAGTGGTTAAGATTCAGACTGGGGTTAGTGCTTAGGGTTAGGGATTAGGGGTTGCGGTTAGGGTTAGTGGTTAGGGGTTAGGTTTAGGGTCTGGCGTTAGGGTTAGTGCTTAGGGTTAGGGATTAGGGGTTGGGGTTAGGGTTAGTGCTTAGGGTTATGGATTAGGGGTTGGGGTAAGGGTTAGTGGTTAGGGATTAGGGGTTAGGTTTAGGGTCTGGGGTTAGGGTTAGTGGTTACGGTTAGGGATTAGGGGTTAGGGTTAGTGGTTGGGGTTAGGGATTAGGGTTAAATTTACATTATACATTTGCAAACATATTGTATTTGTCCAATTGCACTATGGATAAATGACATCCGAGGATTTTGCATAGTTATTAAGTATAACAATGATTAAGTAGTACTAAGCAAATGCGTTCCATTTCTGGCTTTCTATTCTCCCATTGGGTGCCATTAGCCGTGCATACGTTTATATGTATAAATATAAGCAAACATGTTTAGGTAAATCTCATATTTTACATTATAAACTTGCACACATATTGTATTTGTGTAATTGCACTATGGATGAATGACGTCCCGGGATTTTGCACAATAGTAGTTTTTGCACATGCGTACCAGTAATCAGGGATCTTTCAGTTATAAGCACAAACTACAAACTGGAGGCACCTTGTTATACCTAGATATTCTTCTATTTGGGCAAAAAGAGCTCGAAATAAATTTCTCCATGTAGAGAGCGGATGTAATGAATACGATGCCATATGAGATTAAGCCTGTTGAAGGAGTTTAATAAACATTATTCCATTGTAAAAACCCACAATGCACCACTTTTAATGATGGTTCTGTCTAAACTAGAGACCGAATTGACTGTACGTTTTTTCCAAGTCTGAGTCAAAAGTTTCAGGTCTGTTGTTTTTGGTGTAGCAGAATGTATTCCACGTCCCACACATGTCCATAAGGGTTAAAAGACCGTTAACAGTCAAAACAATATATGGCCTAATCATCACATGTGGTTCTTCCCCAAACTGTTGCCACACCATTGAAAGCACATCATTTTGTAGAATGTCTTTACACACTGTAACATTACGATTTGCCTTCACTGGAAATAAAAGGCCCAAACCTGCTCCAGAATTGCAGTACATAAAGCGAGCACCATAAAGACATCCTTTGCCAAGGTTGGAGTGGAAGAACTCAAGTATCCTGTTCAGAGCCCTGACCTCAACCTCAATGAACACCTTTGGGATGTACTACACCCCAGACCTCCTCACCATTGCTACATCAGTACCTGACCTCACTAACGCTCTTGTAGCTGAATGATCACAAATCCCCACAGCCATGCTCCAAAATCTAGCCCAGAAGAGTGGTAGCTGTTATAGCAGCAAAGGGGGACTAAAACTGGAATAGGATGTACAACAAGCACAGGGGTCCACATACTTTTGGCCAACCATCTGTATTTAAATGGCGGATTTGTTATCCAGTTTAAAAAATGCTCCCTGCCACACCAAACAGCTACTCATCTTTCCAACTTCTGGTAAACTGCCTTATATTTGCTAAGTCCAGCCTCTAGTTTCGGAGTCTCTACTTGAGCTCTGCAGCAGTTCTGGGTGGACTATGAGCGATGGAAAGTTTCATTGCTGAAAACTTGAACTAGTTTGCCGTTAAAATATTTACAATATTGCGAAAGGTAATGAAAGGTGTCAAAGTATCCACCACAAAAGGAAGTGCACTTTCCTCTTGACCAGTTCTGGAGGCAACTGGACCAGCATATTGTCTGGCTGATCAGAAGCTGATAGCTGTGCCCTTTGTACCATGTGACAGTTGAGTTGTTTGGCAAAAAGGAGTGGTACAGAGCACAAGGAGTGGCTGTGACTCAGATGAAAACCCAGCCAAAAGAGCTAGATGCTGTCAAACACACCGAACTCAATGCCGAAGTGTTTGTTTCCACTTGTACTGCTGTCCACTTCAGTTCATTTAACAGAAAAGTGAATGAATGAAGGATGAAACTGAATGAAGTGAATTAATTCACCAACTGCTAGACATCAATAACCTTTTGTTTTTCAATTTATTCGCTATTTAGGTGAATTAACTATTTAAAGACTGTGGACAAATTTGAGTGGTTTGGTGCATGTCCATTTGTCTCTTCAGTGGGAGGAGTTACCGCAAAATCCATAGAAATGCTTCTCTCTCATCACATTTATCCTGTGATGAAACTTTTCCATACGGATGGGTATGGTCTCGTTCAGGATGGCAATGCTCCCATCCGCCATGATTTGATGGGTATGAGAAGTCATATGCTGTGGCCTTTACAGTCTCCAGATCCCAACGTTATTGCTCTGTCACTATTGCGGCTTGGGAATGTGATGTCGTATCTGCAATTCTCAAGGGTAATCAGTCAGTCATCTATTCAGAAAGCAGGATCTGCACTTAGCACATCTCGGTTTGTAAGTTTTGTTCCAATCTTCCTAGAAAAAAGGCTAAAGATGTCTCATATTGCAAGGGGATCTCCCGTGCACAGCCGTCTGTAAGTCATTCCACAGGATTTAGATCTGGGTTCTGATTGGGCCATTCCCAAATCTTCTTCTTATGAAGCCATTCCTTTGTTGACTTGGATTGCTGCTTTGGGTCGTTATCGTGCTGGAAGGTGAAATTTTTCTTTGTTATTTCGAGCTATAGATGATTCCATTCCATACATTTAAAAGTAGCTGATTAAAATCATTTTTGTCTAGCCCACAGGCTCCCATCCCTGCTCCTGCAGTAATCCTTGTCCTTGTCATTTTAGTGTTTTACCTACTCTAACACACCTAATTCAACTAATCAGCACAGCCCTTCCTGGTTTGAAATAGGTGTGTTAGAGCATGAAAACACTAAATGTTGAGGACACAAAAAAAATTAATAATAATATGCGGGGGAAAATGGTGAAATACTCCATCCATCCATCTTCAACCGTTTACTCCTTCTTCAGGGTCGCAGGAAACCTGGAGCCTATCCCAGGAGGCATCGGGCACAAGGCGGGGTACACCCTGGACAGGGTGCCAGTCCATCGCAGGGCACCATCACATACACACTCACACATTCATACACTACGGACACTTTAGAAACGCCAATCAGCCTACAATGCATGTCTTTGGACTGGGAGAGGAAACCGGAGTACCCGGAGGAAACCCCCGCAGCACGGGGAGAACATGCAAACTCCACACACACACGGCCCCGGCGGGAACCATGGCCCCGGTGGGAATCCGTGAACCCCGGACCGCGTGTGAGGCGAACGTGCTAACCACTAAGCCACCGTGCGATGGTAAAATACTTGCTATTATAATGTCAGTATGTACTTTTTCAAACTCCTGTTCTGATGTGTTGCCTTCTGTCTTTCTTGTATGTCAGGGTTCATTCCATTCTTTTACAGTATAATACTAAAAATATCGAAGATATTGTGTGCAACTATTTTAAAATGCTACTGACAGTAGTTCTCTCAATCGGCTAAACAAATTAGCACTATACTAATTAGCACTACTCTAGCCTGTCATTGAGTAATAACATTAACCAGTTTTCCTGTTACAGTTAGTGCTCAAAATGGGTTTTTTTTTTTTTTAAAACAAACAAAAAAAAACCTCTCATGTCGCCTTCACACCTACCGAATGATCAGTTTTGCGTACCATTAGTACGTTAACAAACACTTTTCAGGTCAGGGTTTTTGTTCTGAGGCTCATGACAACAGTCAAGATGACAGCGGAAACGTTTAAGAGTGACAGAGCTCTGTGTTTTTAACAGCGTTGTGCAAAAATCACAGAATGTTCTATAGTGCAATTGTGAACAGTCCTTTGCGACTGCTGCTTGTCAGTCTGTATGAACTCGATCCCCGCTGTAAGCCGTGTCACACTATAGGATCTCAGCTATCTCTGCTTGACTGCTCTATGACAGTCAAGATGCGAAAAAAACAGACACACGCAATAAGCAGCCACACTGTAGGACTGTGCCTTAAATCTTCCGAATTTAATCGTCCAGGGTGTACCCCGCCCTGTGCCCGATGCTCCCTGGGATAGGCTCTAGGTTCCCTGTGACCCTGAAAAGGAGTAATCAGTAGAAGATGGATGGATGGATAGATGGAGAATTTGATCGTGACGGTCGCTAATTGGCTGTGAGGGAACGCGTCAAACTAGCGATCAGAGCGTACAGATTTTGGATTATAGGAATCTTTTAGGATTCTCAAAAGTCGTCTCAGACGACCGAATCGTGAACCAGGCTTTAGACACCTGTCGGACGTGACGTCTAGCGAACGTTGCTTTCGAATTTGTGTGAACAGTAATGTCGCTGCTTCAAGCTATGTGTCAGGTATTAACCAAGAAGACTCCTGTGCTTCAGGACAGGTTGCAATGTATTACACTACACCGGCTTTCCTGTAACAACACCACAGTTCTCCCTACACTGGTACCTCAGTGCAAGGACTATTCCTTGGGTTTTTAATCGCTTGTGTTGGAGAGAAATACGTAAAAAAAAAAAAAAAAAAAAAGAGGTTTGGATACATAAAGTACTGTATATTTGTGTGTCACGTCATGACCTGCGTAACATATTGTTGTGTAACAGCGACCCCTGTGGGCCACAGACAGCGCCTGCAACAGGATCTCCTCGTGACACCGGAAATGTAGTAGAAGAAGAAAGTCGGCCGCTAATCCCGCCTCGCTCCAGTGTCCTGCTTGTCTTCGGGAACAGAAGCCCCTCAGAGCCGATATTCAGAAACATGCCGGCGGTGTCGAAAGGAGACGGGATGCGCGGCCTCGCCGTTTTCATCTCGGACATCCGGAACTGTAAGTGCTAACATGCTAACGTGCTAACGCCGACCTTTCCGCCGCAGCGACACACGAGCGGACTGAGCGCTAGTGCTAACTAATCACTTTATATCCAAATAAACACACCTCTCCTCGAGAAATGTCCGTGTGTGTGTGTGTGTGTGTGTGTGTGTGTGTGTGTGTGTGTGTGTGTGTGTGTGTGTGTGTGTGTCTGTCTGTCTGTCTGTCTCTCTGTCTCTCTGTCTGTGTTCGTGTTCGTCTCTGTATGTGTATGTGTTTATGTGTGTCTATATATATATATATATATATGTGTGTGTGTGTGTATATATATGAATGTGTGTGTGTGTGGATGTATGTGTGTATAGATGTGTGTGTGTGTATAGATGTGTGTGTGTGTGTATAGATGTGTGTGTGTGTGTATAGGTGTGTGTGTGTTAGGTGTGTGTGTGTGTGTGTGTGTGTGTGTGTGTGTTAGATGTGGTGTGTGTGTGTGTGTGTGTATAGGTGTGTTGTGTGTGTGTGTGTGTGTGTGTGTGTGTGTATAGATGTGTGTATAGATGTGTGTGTGTGTGTGTGTGTGTATAGATGTGTGTGTGTGTGTGTGTGTGTGTGTATAGATGTGTGTGTGTGTGTGTATAGGTGTGTGTGTGTGTGTGTGTGTGTGTATAGATGTGTGTGTGTGTGTGTGTATAGATGTGTGTGTGTGTGTGTGTGTGTGTGTATAGATGTGTGTTAGATGTGTGTGTGTGTGTATAGATGTGTGTATAGATGTGTGTATAGATGTGTGTGTGTGTATAGATTTGTGTGTTGTGTGTGTTAGAGTGTGTGTGTGTATAGATGTGTGTGTGTGTGTATAGATGTGTGTGTGTGTGTGTATGTGTGTGTGTGTGTGTGTGTTTTATATGTGTGTGTGTGTGTGTATAGATGTGTGTGTGTGTGTGTATGTGTGTGTGTATAGATGTTTGTGTGTGTGTGTGTGTGTATAGATGTGTGTGTGTGTGTGTGTGTGTGTGTATAGATGTGTGTGTGTGTGTGTGTGTGTGTGTGTGTGTGTGTGTGTGTATAGATGTGTGTGTGTGTGTGTATAGATGTGTGTGTTTGTGTATTTGTGTGTGTGTGTGTGTGTATAGATGTGTGTGTGTGTGTATAGATGTGTGTGTGTTTGTGTATGGTGTGTATAGATGTGTGTGTGTGTATAGATGTGTGTGTGTGTATAGATGTGTGTGTGTGTATAGATGTGTGTGTGTGTATAGATGTGTGTGTGTGTGTGTGTATAGATGTGTGGTGTGTGTGTGTGTATAGATGTGTGTGTGTGTGTGTGTATAGATGTGGTGTGTGTGTGTGTGTATAGATGTGTGTGTGTGTGTGTGTGTGTGGGATGTATGTGTGTGTGTGTGTGTGTGTGGATGTATGTGTGTGTGTGTGTGTGTGTGTTTCAAAATCTTCTGGAAGTGTTTTTTTTATGAAGACAGTTTATTGAGATGTACTGTGTGTCACACAAACTAACAGTAAAGTTCCAGTGGGTGTTTATTTATTTATTTATTTATTCCTTCCACAACAGTTCCTGAATGTTTAAGGTGAAGAGTAAGAAGGGGCGCGGGCGGTGTTTGATAAAGCAGGCGTCAGTACACGTCTTCGGCCTTGAACACGTTAGAACATGTTTACGTCAAACCATTTGTTTATTTATTTATTTATTAATTATTACGCCTGTGAGACGGCAGTGTTTTTGTCCAGCGGAGACGTCCTCGGCGGCGGTTATAACGCCGTTTCGGTGGGTTCGACGTTTCAGTGATTCACGAAGCTCGAAGCCCCGGACCAGAAAATCAAGGAAGGAAAGTGATGCGATTGCAAAAACAGAGCAAAACAGGAAGTGAGGATTGCAGTATATATCCCTCATTTCAGATGTAATTCACTATAACAGAACTCCGGTGGGTCGAACGTTTTCAGACACCACTGTCATGGCCTCTTTAAATGCTCTGGAACATTCCAGAAACTGATCTAATGCTAAAAATCTTGGGACCATACAGAGACCGCTGCATCGTTCAGGAAGGAGAAGTTCCAAGAGAACAGCAAAGGAACTGATGAAGGAGTCGGTGGCTTCGGGTTTATTATAAGAAGTCCTAGGTCACCGTGGCCTGAAAGACCGTCGCGCAAGGACTCCAAGATGGCGTTTACGTCTGAAGCACGCCGTCCTCACTGTGAAGCACGGTGGTGGCAGCATCACGTTGTGGTTGTGTGGGTGTTCTGCTGGGCGTGAACAGATGGACACATGGGTTTCGTAGTTACAGGCTCCAACGTCCTTAATTGATCATATGTGGAGTAGTGGCACTCTAACACAAGGTGTAGTAGTATTATTAATGCCATGTCTGTATGACCATCTTTCTGTCTTGACAGGTAAAAGTAAGGAGGCCGAGGTCAAGAGGATAAACAAAGAGTTGGCCAACATTCGCTCCAAGTTTAAAGGTACGTGCATGTTTGTGAGCTTAGCATGGGGTTTTAATGGTGCGCACGCTAACGTGCAGATGTTCGGCGTGTGTTTAGGAGATAAAGCTCTCGATGGCTACAGTAAGAAGAAATACGTGTGTAAGCTGCTGTTCATTTTCCTGTTGGGCCACGACATCGACTTCGGCCACATGGAGGCAGTGAACCTTCTCAGCTCCAACAAATACACGGAGAAGCAGATCGTAAGTGCGACCGATCCACGGATTTTCGATTTATTTTTGTTTGTTTGTTTGTTTGGGGACATGAAAGGCCGACCAGCGGTTTGTGTCCCGTGTTGTTCCAGGGCTACCTGTTTATCTCAGTGCTGGTGAACAGCAACAGCGATCTGATCCGCCTCATCAACAACGCCATAAAGAATGACCTGAGCAGCAGGAACCCGACCTTCATGAACCTGGCGCTGCACTGCATCGCAAACGTGGGCAGCAGAGAGATGGCCGAGGCGTTCGCTTCAGAGGTGCCGCGCATCCTGGTGGCAGGGTGAGAGATCGGCAGTGTACCGTACTCTTCCGTGTGTGTGTGTGTGTGTGTGTGTGTGTGTATATATATATATATATATATATATATATATTCTGAAGTCCCTGTGTCACAGCGAGAAAATCATAGTGCTGCTGTAGCTCACAGGAACAGATCACGAGCTTTTCCACTTCATTAAAGTGGAAATGAAGGAAATGAAACGTTTTCCTTTAATTACTCACTTTATAGCAAGAAATTCTCTTACTGCTGAGTGTCGATATCTTGCCGCGTGAGAGGGAGTAAATGATCACCTGTGTTGAGAGAGAGAGAGATATAATATGTATGTGTGTGTGATTTTGCAGAGACACAATGGACAGCGTGAAGCAAAGCGCCGCTCTGTGTTTGTTACGGCTCAACCGGACGTCCCCTGATCTGATCCCCATGGGCGAGTGGACGTCACGCGTGGTGCATCTTCTCAACGATCAGCACCTGGTATGTTTACATGTGTTTATTTGTATAGATTTTACAGAGGGAGCGTAGGCTTCAAGCTGAAACGAGCCTGCAAAGACCTGACCGTCACGCCGGTATGTGCTTCTCTTCTTCAAACTGTTCCTACGAAGTCGAAGCACACAGCTTGCTAGAAGGTTTTCTTCTTTCTCCGTTTCCCTTCTTTGGAACTGAGGAACAAACCTGGAGGCAGTGAAAGGTTGGACTGGAAGAACACTTCAGAACCTCAACCCCACTGAACACGTTCGGAGATGAACTGGAACATGATCTCACTGACGCTCTCGTAGCTGATGGAACACACATCCCCAAAGCGTTTCCAGAAGAGGTGGAGCGCATTATAACAGTAACGGGAGGAATAAATCTGGAATGGGATGTTCAACAAGGACATGTAGGTGTGATGGACAGGTGTCCACAATCTTCTGGCCATACAGTAAATTTGGGACAAATTTACTACGACACCTACTACGACCCCCCGGCCTCGTGCTCGCCTCCCCTACTTGACCCCCCGCCTCGTGCTCGCCTCCCCTACTACGACCCCCCGGCCTCGTGCTCGCCTCCCCTACTACGACCCCCGCCTCGCGGCTCGCCTCCCTAACTGGACCCCGCCCCGGCCCGCTCCCCTACTACGACCCCCGCCGTCGCTCGCCTCCCCTACTATGACCCCCGGCCTCGTGCTCCCTCCCTAACCCCGACCCCCGGCCTGCGACGCCTCCCCTACCACCCCCCGCCTCGTGCTCGCCTCCCTACTACGACCCCCGGCCTCGCTCGCCTCCCTCACTACACCCCCGCCTCGTGCTCGCCTCCCTAACTCCGACCCCCGCCTCGTGCTCGCCTCCCCTACACGCCCCCCGGCCTCGTGCTCGCCTCCCCTACTCGACCCCCGCCTCGCGCCCGCCTCCCCTACTATGACCCCGGCCTCGTGCTCGCCTCCCCTACTTCGACCCCCCGGCCTCGTGCTCGCCTCCCCTACTACGACCCCCCGGCCTCGTGCTCGCCTCCCCAACTTCGACCCCCCGGCCTCGTGCTCGCCTCCTCTACTACGACCCGCCGGCCTCGTGCTCGCCTCCCCACTACGATCCGCCGGCCTCAACAGCGAACTTATATCTTGTGATAAAGTGACGGACAGCATGTCTCGTAGACCGGGACTGTCCGAGATCAGTAATCGAAACTGCACACGTCCTTTTCGTTTCTCCATGTTGACAGTTTTACTTAATTGTGTCTAACAGGCACTCTTCTGTCTAGAGAATAACAGGATGAGCTTCGGCATTGATAATGAGGTTCATGACCTTTTTCCCAGGGAGTGGTGACGGCAGCGACAAGTCTCATCATCACTCTGGCTCAGAAGAACCCAGACGACTTTAAGACCGCCGTGTCACTGGCTGTGGCCCGACTCAGCAGGGTGAGTTCATTAGTCCATCACATCCACTAGTGACCTTTTCTTTATACGGCCGCTGTACGTTTACGGCTTAACGCACGTGGAGCGAATCGATATTTTCTCCCAAAAAGGGCTATTTTGTAATGTCCACATCGTACCAGAAACACTGGGGGGATTGATTTTTTTTTCAATCCCGATTTGTTTTTCTTCTTCCTTTCCTTCTCAGATCGTCACGTCAGCATCCACTGACCTGCAGGACTACACGTATTATTTTGTAGCAGCTCCGTGGCTGTCAGTCAAAATGCTCCGCCTACTGCAGTGTTATCCACCACCAGGTAGGTGTGTGTGTGTTCCAGGTGTCCAACATACTGTTACTGAACGTGTTGTGTGTGTGTGTGTGTGTGTGTATGTGTGATGAAAAGAGTGAACTAAATTACCGGTCCTCTACTTACGTAAGTGCTTCCGTGCTGTTTTTCACACCACTAGGACATTCCAGTGTCCGTGTTTGTCATCCGAGCAGCTGCTTCATTAATCGCTAATGAGGGAACCGCATGTTCCCTGGTCGCTAACGGGTTCAAAAGGGTAAAGCGGCGCGGCGCTCGGACTGGCCCCCGATCGTGCTCCGCTCCTGCGATCGATGCTGCCCGCTAACATATTAGGGGAGAAAAACCGACAGCGGTCCGTTAACCTCGGTTTATTAGAGACTCGCTGGAGCGAAACGTTCGCACGATTTCCTCACGCCGTGGTCACGGGGGCTTTTTATATAAGGACCAGTTCACTGGACTTTTAAACTCTCCGAGGTTTTCGGCATGAAACACCGGGGCTGAGCTCTGGAAATGTTTCAGGAAGATTAAACACAGATAAGCAGCGCTGCTGTAGGTCCAAGTGTTCGACAGCGAGGAACAGCTGTGGAACACCCGCAAGCCTTAAATAGAGCAGAACAGTCACACAACAGCGGCCCAGAATAACCACCATGGAAAGGTTCAGGAAACCTGGCTGGGGTTTTTTTTTTTTTTTTTAAACACTTGTTAGTTGCTAAAATAATAATACAGCACATTTCTCATCACTCCGTCCTGTGAACGGTGTCGCTCTGCGTTAAACCTCGTTCTGGTTAAAGAAAAGGCTTCTGTGTGCTCGGATTTTTAAAAGGTTCTAAACGTTGAATGTATTAGTCTCCTGATGCAGTCACTAATCCCTGCTGAGTGGTGCAGTGGTGCAGTTGAACTGGGTGTGGTTTCAGAGGACGCGGCGATTCGTGGACGCCTCACCGAGTGCCTGGAGACCATCCTGAACAAAGCGCAGGAGCCTCCCAAATCCAAGAAAGTGCAGCACTCCAACGCCAAGAACGCAGTGCTGTTCGAGGCCATCGCTCTCATCATCCACCACGACAGGTTCATGCTCGGTCCTTCACACGCACCCTGACTCCGGTCTAATCACTACTGAAACTCTGTCTTTCTGCTCGCATTTCATCTCTCTCTCTCTCTCTCTCTCTCTCTCTCCCTCCCTCTCCCTCCCTCTCTCTCCCCCTCAATCTCTCTCTCTCTCCCCCCTCTCTCTGCCTCTCACTCGTCTCTCTCTCTCTCTCCCTCCCCTCTCTCTCTCCCCTCTCCCTCTCTCTCTCTCTCTCTCTCCTCTCCCTCTCTCTCTCCCTCTCTCTCTCTCCTCTCTTTTTATTTATTTATTTTTTTTTATTTTATCTCTTCCTCACAGTATCTGGCCTCCTGCCTCTCTCTCTCTCTCTCACAGTATCTGGCCTCCTGCCTCTCTCTCTCTCTTTCTCTCGCTCTCTTTTTATCTCTCTCTCACAGTAGCCCTACCTGCCCTCCTGCCTTTTCTCTCTCACAGTATCTGGCCTCCTGCCTCTCTCTCTCTCTCTCTCTCTCTCTCTCTCTCTCTCTCACAGTATCTGGCCTCCTGCCTCTCTCTCTCTCTCTCTCTCTCTCACTCACAGTATCTGGCCTCCTGCATCTCTCTCTCTTCCTCACTGACCTCCTGCCTCCCTCTCTCTCTTGCTTGCTTGTTCTCTTTTCCTCACTGTCTCTGCCTTCCTGCTCTCTCTCTCTCTCTCTCTCCCCTCTGATTTGATGATTTGCTGGTAGATTAATATTTCATGACGTTGCTGGTACTCGTGGAAAACCACACAGCACTATAAAGCACTTTACACAGACAAATAACTAAAAACTCCTGGAGGACATCCTCCTCTGGCTGATACTGGCAAAAAGAGAGATATTTTAGTTATCAAACCACTGTCTGAAAATGACTAATAAGTGCTAAGGTGCACTCCTACACACACACACACACACACACACACACACACACACACACACACACACACACACACACACACCTTACACTCTGAATGACATAGTAAACGATCTGGTGGCAGAAAAAAGATTTATGAAAAGCAGGAACATGTGAATAATTATTAGTGACATGAGGCTACATTTAGCTGACAGGACACGGGCTGAACGGAGATTCCTGGTGGAACATTAGGAGGTAGTTTAGAACACTGCAGTGTTAGCGTCGTTAACAAAGAACTGGCTGTCGCTAACGTTACGTGGATTTCACAGCCTGGTTTATTAGCTGGTTACACGGCCACAGTGCAGCTGCCTCAAACAAACCTAACATGGGACCGTCTTTCAGGTGCTTCGCCAAATTCCAGATGTTTCTTCACTTTGTTTGAAATGAACGATGGCATCGGTTACGCACCGGAAACCGCTAAACTTGTTAAGCTAAGCTAATCTTCTGTAGTTTTTCCCGTGTGCTTATAGGCGTTCTTTTTCGCCGCTTGTGGACTGACTAAAACACTTGCGTGTATTTGCTGCCCCCTTCAGTTCCAGTACCCTCTGTACATTCATTAGAACGGTACCAACTTGGTACCGAAGTATCGGGTCTCATGACATCCCTACTCCTCAGCCAGTACTGCTATGATTTTCTCCCCTCTCTCTCTCTCTCTCTCTCTCCCCACTCCCAGTGAGCCCACCCTGCTGGTTCGAGCCTGTAATCAGTTGGGTCAGTTCCTTCAGCACCGAGAGACCAACCTGCGCTACCTGGCCCTGGAGAGCATGTGCACTCTGGCGAGTTCAGAGTTTTCCCACGAGGCTGTAAAAACCCACATCGACACCGTAATCAACGCGCTAAAGGTAAACCCCTTCATTTCTCACAGAACCGAGTAACAGCTGTGCTGAGAGCGCTCCATCACCTAAACAAATATGTGTGCTCAGACCGAGCGTGATGTGAGTGTGAGGCAGCGTGCTGTGGATCTTCTCTACGCCATGTGCGACCGCAGCAACGCCAAACAGATAGTCGCAGAGATGCTCCGCTACCTAGAGACGGCCGATTACTCCATCAGAGAAGAGATTGTAAGTTTGTGTTTATAATCTCCTCCTCCTCCTCCTCCTCGTCTCTCTTCCACCAGTGTCTTCAGTTAGTAGAGTGTTGTCTAACATGTCTAGATTTTCCATGTATTTTATATATAATTTGTCATTCTTTCCTCTCTCTCTCTCTCTTTTTTTCTCTCATCTTGACATGGTGCCAGGTTTTGAAAGTGGCAATCCTGGCAGAAAAGTACGCAGTGGATTACACGTGGTACGTAGACACCATCCTGAACCTGATCCGCATTGCCGGGGATTACGTAAGCGAGGAAGTTTGGTACCGAGTCATTCAGATCGTCATCAACCGAGATGACGTGCAGGGATACGCCGCGAAAACCGTGTTCGAGGTATCCGCTCCGACTCCGGCGCTCTTCTATAACTCTTCTCTTCTTTTTCATAGTACTTCCCCGTCTGTAGCTGTTCTTCTGTGTCGTCACACTTCCACTCTTGACTGATCCTCCCCGCTTAACGTGCTTGTACGCATTCCCTACCTGTTCCTGTCTGTTTAATCCTCGTGCTAAATTGATTCCGATTGGTCAGAAAGTGTTGATTAATTTGAGAAGAAAAAAAATGCATGTCCTCCACAGGCTCTGCAGGCTCCAGCCTGCCATGAAAACCTGGTAAAAGTGGGCGGCTACATTCTGGGCGAGTTCGGAAATCTTATCGCCGGAGACCCGCGCTCAAGGTAGCTTTAGTTTTATTTCTAGAAATCTCCTGTAATCTGTACCTATACCCTAATCTTTTCCTCTCCCCCCCCCCCGCCCTCTTTCAGTCCACTTATTCAGTTTAACCTCCTCCACTCGAAGTTCCACCTGTGTTCGGTTCCCACTCGCGCTCTGCTCCTTTCAGCGTACGTCAAGTTCATCAACCTTTTCCCCGAGGTGAAGGGCACCATACAGGAGGTGCTTCGTTCAGACAGTCAGCTGCGGAACGCCGATGTGGAGCTGCAGCAGCGTGCTGTCGAGTACCTGCGCCTCAGCTGCATCGCCAGCACCGATATACTGGTACACGCTGATCAACATCAGATGTTTCTCTTCAACTTGAGTCAAATTCAAGCTGCTTATTTACTGTAGACGCAGTGTAAATAAACCTCTGTAACTTTGCGGATCCTTCAGAAACGACTTGCCCTGTGTGAGAGATTTCTCTGCTTCTTGCTTTGCAAAAGGCCACAGTGTTGGAGGAGATGCCGCCTTTCCCCGAACGAGAATCCTCCATCTTGGCTAAGCTGAAGAAGAAGAAGGGATCAGGAACCGGTACCGAGGTGGACGAAAGTCGAAAGGAGCGCAGTGCTAACGTTAACGGGAACAGCACCGAACACGCCACAGCTAGCACGAACTCAAAGGTGGGTTCTTCAGGTTTGAGTCTACTTTGTCTCGGGGGGGGGGGGGGGGTGGGGGGGGGGGGGGGGGGGGGGGGGTGGGGAGAGGGGGGGGGGGGAGAGAGAGGGGGTGGGAGGGGGGGGGAAAGAGAGTTGGGAGGGGGTGGGGAGAGGGAGGGGGGGGGGAGTGAGGGTTGGGAGGGGGGGGGAGGGAGTTGGGGGGAGATGGGGGGTTGGGGGGGGGGGGGGGGGGGGGGGGGGGAGGGGGGGGGGGGGGGGGGGGGGGGGGGGGGGGGGGGGGGGGGGGGGGGGGGGGGGTTGGGAGGGGGGTTGGGAAGGAGAGTTGGGTGGGAGAGGGGTTGGGAGAGGAGAGTTGGGGAGAGGTTGGGAGAGGAGAGTTGAGGGGGTTGGGAGGGGTTGGGGAGAGGAGAGGGGGTTGGGAGAGGAGAGGTTGGGAGGGTTGGGAAGGAGAGGTTGGGAGGGGTTGGGAGAGGAGGGGTTGGGGGGGGGTTGGGAGAGGAGGGGGTTGGGAGGGGTTGGGAGGGAGTTGGGAGGGGTGGGAGAGGGGGTTGGGAGGGGTTGGGAGAGGGGGTTGGGAGGGGTTGGGAAGGAGAGTTGGGAGGGGTTGGGAGGGGGTTGGGAAGGAGTTGGGAGGGGTTGGGAGGGGGGTTGGGAGAGGAGAGTTGGGAGGGGTTGGGAGAGGAGGGGGGGTTGGGAAGGAGAGTTGGGAGGGGTTGGGAGAGGAGGGGGTTGGGAAGGAGGGAGTTGGGAGGGGTTGGGAAGGAGAGTTGGGAGGGGTTGGGGGAGAGGGGTTGGGAGGGTTTGGGAGAGGAGGGGGGTTGGGAGGGGTTGGGAAGGAGAGTTGGGAGGGTTGGGAGAGGAGAAGGGGTTGGGAGGTAGTGGGAAGGAGAGTTGGGAGGGGTTGGGAGAGGAGAGCGGGTTGGGGAGGGTTGGGAAGAGGAGAGTTGGGAGGGGTTGGGACGGGTTGGGAGAGGAGAGGGGTTGGTGGAGGAGAGGGGTTGGGAGGGTTGGGAGAGGTTGAGGGGAGGGTTGGGAGGGATGGGGGGGGGAGAGGAGAGGGGGGGGGGTGGAGAGGAGAGGGTTGGGAGAGGAGAGTTGGGGAAGGGGGTTGGGAGAGGAGAGTTGGGGAGGGGGTTGGGAGAGGAGAGTTGGGGGGGTTGGGAGAGTTGAGGGGGTGGGGAGAGGGAGTTGGTGGGTTTGGGAGAGGAGAGTTGGTGGGGGTTGGGAGAGGACAGTTGGTGGGGGTTGGGAGAGGAGAGGGGGTTGGGAGGGGTTCGAGAGGAGAGTTGGGGGGGTTGGGAAGGAGAGTTGGGAGGATTTGGGAGAGGGAGGGGGTTGGGAAGGAGAGTTGGGAGGGGTTGGGAGAGGAGAGGGGTTTGAGGGTTTGGGAAGGAGAGTTGGGAGGGGTTGGGAAGGAGAGTTGGGAGAGGAGAGGGGTTGGGACGGGTTGGGAAAGGACAGTTGGGAGGGGTTTGGAGAAGGGAGGGGTTGGGAGGGGAGAGGAGAGGGGTTGGGAGAGGGAGGGGTTGGGAGGGAGAGTTGGAGGGGGTTGGGAGAGGGAGGTGGGAGGGAGAGTGGGGTTGGGAGGGGTTGGGAGAGGAGAGTTGGGGGGTTGGGAGAGGGAGGGGTTGAGAGAGGAGAGTTGGTGGGGGTTGGGAGAGAGAGGGGGTTGGGAGGGGTCTGAGAGGAGAGTTGGGGGGTTGGGAGAGGAGAGGGGTTGGGAAGGAGAGTTGGGAGGGGTTGGGAGAGGGGAGGGTTGGGACAGGTTGGGGGAGAGGGTTGGGAGGGGTTGGGAGAGGAGGGGGTTGGGAGAGGAGAGTTGGGGTTGGTGAGGAGAGGAGGTTGGGAGGGGTCGGAGAGAAGAGTTGGGGGGTTGGGAGAGGAGAGGGGGTTGGGGGGGTTGGTAGAGGAGAGTTGGGGTTGGTAGAGGAGAGTTGGGGGGTTGGTAGAGGAGAGTTGGGGGGTTGGTAGAGGAGATTTGGGGGGTTGGGAGAGGAGAGGGGTTGGGAGGGTTCGGAGACGAGAGTTGGGGGGTTGGGAGAGGAGAGGGGTTGGGAGGGGTTGGGAGAGGAGAGTTGGGGGGGTTGGGAGAGGAGAGGGGTTGAGGGGTCTGAGAGGAGAGTTGGGGGGTTGGGAGAGGAGAGGGGGTTGGGGAGCGGTCTGAGAGGAGAGTGGGGGGTTGGGAGAGGAGAGGGGGTTGGGTGGGTTGGGAAGGAGAGTTGGGAGGGGTTGGGAGAGGAGAGGGGTTGGGACGGTGTGGAAGGAGAGTTGGGAGAGGGAGGGGGTTGGGAGAGAAGAGGAGAGTTGGGGGGGTTGGGAGAGTAGAGGGGTTGGGAGGGTTCGGAGAGGAGAGTTGGGGGGGTTTGGGAAGAGGAGAGGAGGTTGGGAGGGGTTCGGAGAGGAGAGTTGGGGGGGGTTCGGAGAGAGAGTTGGGGGGTTGGGAGGGGGGTAAATGATAAGAGGGAGAAAGCAGAACTAGAACAGTTCATCGGAGTCCCCGCACTGCTCGCTTCTCCTCTTTACTGAGGAGACCCCGATGAACTGTTGTAGTTCTGCATTCTCCTCTTTTATCATTTTAGCTTTACTTTCTTCTTTCTTTCTTTCTTTAAGATTAAGTCACGGTTAGGAGGTCTGTACGATCTCAGCATCCATAAGCTATAAGCTGTGCTTCTGCGGTGGTTGGGTTTGATGAATCCTCCTGGAACAGCCGTGGTGTTTATTTGTTTGAGAAATGTTTTCTGGATCTGGAACCTTGTCAGTTGTCTTGCTTTTATAATGGACAGGGGTTTCAAGTGAAATTTCCTTTCACTCTTTTTCTCCTTCAGCCCTCTCCTTCACCATTTGCTTGTGAAGCTTGGCTACAAGCCACACCCCAATCAACAGACCACGCCCAGTTCCCATCTCCTCCACCCTGAACGCGTCCTTCTCCCTCTTATCACTTCAGGCTTGTGCACGTCGCACTTCTGCTGCCACTTTCTACCAGGTCCCTGCATGGTGTGGGTTTAGTGTGTGATCCCCTAACGGACGTGAGGTTTGCGCTCGTGTGCAGTTACCCTCGATTAAATCCTGCTGTAGATTAAATCAGCAGGCGGACGAAACTTTTAATGAATGATCGAAGTGAAAGAAAATGTATGTTGAGGGAAAAATCTTTCTGACCTGAAAGACACACGGTCAATGCCAGTGTCGGACATTTTATAACGGAATGTTGTGTGTGTAAACCGCATGGTTTGAGAAATTCAAACCCTAGGTAAAGGCGACGCGATCATTAGAACCGCTTGTTTATAAACGGCATGGTTCGCCTTCTGTAATGTTGCCTGTGTTGCTCACCTCCCATGAAGTTTGTAGCGCGTCTGCAGATGAATAACCACATGGAAAACGTTGGCAATAATCTCTTCCAGGTGAACGCTTCCTCCTTCTGACCTTCTGAGTTTGGGAAACAGCACAACTCTGAACTCCACCAGTGCTCCAGTGGCCTCCAGCACGGGCAGCCTGCTCGGGACGTGTTCTCCAAAACCTGCCTGCAGCCAGTTTCCGCTCCTCTACACCCATCATCGGGGAGAACCTCTCAAGGTGCGCTCAACCCCAGATCAGTTCCTTCATACTGCGCACGCCACACCTTCACGGAAATAAATCACGGCGCAAACTAACAGTACTGAACAGCATTTCAATAACTATACATCATGTAAAAAATAAGTGCACCCCCATGGAAATTGTCGTGCGTTGTTTGACATATTTGGAAGATCATCTTTGAAACAGTGCCTATTAATGAAGTCAATATACTTCAGCAAAAGCAAAACAGAAAGTAAGTACACCCTTGGCCTCAGAAGTTAGTATTGCCTCCTTTAGCAATAATAACTTCCTGTAGGCTTTTCGCGTAGTTTGTCCACCAGATTTGTGACCACTCTTCCACGCGATATTCGTTCAGTTGTAAGATGTTTGAGGGGTTTCTTGCATGTTCTGCTCGTTTCACATCCTTCTACAACATTTCCGTGGGATTCAGATCCAGGCTTTGACTCGGCCTTTCCATGACCCTCCATTTCTTCAAGTCCCCAAGTTTCCAAATGTTTCCAAATAATAATAGTTTTTGTACAGCAAAATATCTTTCAATATTTCTGTTTTCATTTCAGTCAGATCATGCTAGAATCGTTTATATTTTCATTAAATATCTCAATTCAAACCATTTGTGTTTTTTCTAAACCTTTTTAATTACAAATAGTTTCCGCCTTCGTACGTCTCGTCATTGCAGATTAGCCCTGTTTGTTTGTTTGTTTGTTTTTTTTCTCCACATCATATCCTTTTACCAGATACTGCGGTTCCAAATCCACTCATTTTATATCACCGCTCTCATAGACTTTATAACTCGATGATGACTTGTGTGCCGTTTTTAATAATGGTGTTCGTTTTGAGTTCACTATATGTTTGTGTAATCTATGGCGTTCGTTAAAAAGGGATGTTTTGTGTGGTTTCAGGTTTGTGTGTAAGAACAACGGCGTCCTGTATGAGAACCAGCTGCTGCAGATCGGCCTAAAGTCTGAATTCAGACAGAACTTGGGTATGTGCCTCGAATCTCTCTCTCTCTCTCTCTCTCTCTCTCTCACACACACACACACACACGCTTAATATTTTTCAAAAATTTTATTTGAGCTTTTATAACCAAATGCACCTAAACAGCATTGATTGTGTTGAGTAATGCAGCCTAGTTTTATGGAGCTCGCATGTGCTAGCATGTCATAGTTGTGAATGCCTGATCGTGAGATAGAGATCTTTCAGATTTCCTTGCAAATAGAGGTGCTTGCTGTGTGTGCGTGCGTACGTGCATGTGCTGAGTTTCGATGGCATGTCTGATATAACGTGATATTCCTGTGATGTTTCAGGCCGCATGTACGCGTTCTACGGAAACAAAACCTCCACCCAGTTTGTGAATTTCTCCGCTTCTGTGGTGTGCCATGATGCCCTCAGTGATCATATCCTTTTATAGAATATACTAACGTCATCATTTTCTGCCACTGCGTCGAAAGTGTCTTGGGATATCCGTCCACTAGGTGGCGGCGCAAGTCTTCAGTTGTGTCCTTAATCCCTCCATTCACAGCTGAACGTTCACACCAAAGCGTCCGATCCTGTAATCGACGGAGGAGCTCAGCTTCAGCAGGTCCTCAACATCGAGTGCTTGTCCGACTTCGTAGACACGCCAGTGCTCAACATAAATTTCAGGTGGGGGGGGGGTGTGTGGTCTTACTAGAACTTCCCGAGTAATATTCTTAGTAATAATCTTCTCGATGGTCTTTCTCATTTCATATCGCACCTCCACTACAGGTACGGAGGCAGCATGCAGAACATCTCGGTTCGACTTCCCATCACCCTGAACAAGTTCTTCCAGCCCACGGAAATTACGTCTCAGGAGTTCTTTCAGCGCTGGAAGCAGCTCAGCGCGTAAGCACTGCTCATGCAATAGAGAACGTTCCAGCAGAACTAGTATCGGAGAAAACGCACCGAATATCAGGTCCTGGAGCAAAATGGCAGAAGACTGACACGTCAACAAAGAACAAATGTAGTTTTTCTTTCACATGTGAACAGACCTGACCACATCTGTTCTGTTTACCTTTTTGTGTATCGGAAGAATTACAAGCTATATCCAGTAGGGGGCGTGTCAGGACCACAAACTCCTGAGGAGAAGATGAGGTGTTGAATCATAATTAAAGATTGTTTCCATGTGATTTATCAACTGTAGTTGTCCCCCTTCCCCCCTTACAGTCCTCAGCAGGAGGTGCAAAAGATCTTCAAGGCTAAGCATTCCATGGACACAGAGATCACCAAGGCCAAGGTAACTACAACCTCAGGGAACGCACGGCTAGAATTAGGTTTACTTCTGCGTTTATTGGACTAAACGAACAAGTCCATCGTTTATCTACAAGCGCCAGTACAGGGACCTGTTTTTTAAACTTCTGACTCACGTGTGTGTGTGTGTGTGTGTGTGTGTGTGTGTGTGTGTGTGTGTTATAGATTATCGGGTTCGAACAGCGCTGCCTAGATGGAGTAGACCCGAATCCTTCTAATTTGGTCGCGGGGGTACACAAAAAAGGATGATCTAATGAAAGCAAAAAAAAAAAAGAAAAAAGAAAGGGTACGGCGAAAAAAAAAAAAAAGGAGAAACCCCTGTCTGCTGAGATTAGAGCCTAACACACAAGCACAGGTACACAATCAGTAACACACACACACACAGGTACACAATCAGTAACACACACACACACAGCACACACACACACAGGTACACACACAGGTACACAATCAGTAACACACACACACACACACAGGTACACACACACACAGGTACACACACGTACACAATCAGTAACACATGTACACACACACACACACACAGGTACACACACACACACAGGTACACAATCAGTAACACACACACATGTACACACACAGGTACACAATCAGTAAAACACACACACAGGTACACACACAGGTACACAATCAGTAACACACACACGGTACACACACACACAGGTACACAATCAGTAAAACACACACACAGGTACACACACGGTACACACACAGGTACACAATAGTAACACACACACAGGTACACACACAGGTACACAATCAGTTACAAACACACACACAGGTACACAATCAGTACACACACACAGGTACACACACAGGTACACAATCAGTAACACACACACAGGTACACACACAGGTACACACACAGGTACACAATCAGTAAACACACACACACACACACAGGTACACACACACATACACACAGGTACACAATCAGTAACACACACACAGGTACACACACAGGTACACAATCAGTAACACACACACACACGGTACACACAGACGGACATAACAGTAATACACACACACACAGGTACACACAGTAACACACACACACAGGTACACACACACATAACACAGGTACACAATCAGTAACACATTAACAACACACACACACACATACACACAGGTACACAATCAGTAACACATGTACACACACATACACACACACACATGTACACACACACACACACACACAGGTACACAATCAGTAACACACACAGATACACAATCAGTAACACCTGTGTGTGTGCCTGTACCTGTGTGTGTGTTACTGATTGTGTACCTGTGTGTGTGTGTACCTGTGTACCTGTACACACAGGTACACAATCAGTAACACAGACACAGACACAGGTACACACACAGGTACACAATCAGTAACACACACACACAGGTACACACACACACAGGTACACACACAGGTACACAATCAGTAACACACACACAGGTACACACACATACACACAGGTACACAATCAGTAACACATGTACACACACATACACACACATACACACAGGTACACAATCAGTAACACATGTACACACACATACACACACATACACACAGGTACACAATCAGTAACACATGTACACACACACACACACACACAGGTACACACACACACGTACACACACACACACAGGTACACACACACAGGTACACACACACACAGGTACACATAGGTACACAATCAGTAACACACACACAGGTACACACACAGGTACACACACACACACACAGTACACACACACACACAGGTACACACCACACACACACACACACACACACAGGAACACAGACACACACACACAGGTACACACAGACACACACACACACACAGGATACAGAACACACACACACACACACAGGTACACACACACACACAGGTACACACACAGGTACACACAGGTACACAATAGTAACACACACAGGTACACACACAGGTACACACCTTTTTCTCCTACACACACAGGTACACACACACAGGTACACATACAATATACACACACAGGTAACACACAGGTAACACACACACAGGTACACACACACACAGGTACACAATCCGACACACACACAGGTACACACACACAGGTACACAATCAGTAAAACACACACACACAGGTACACACACAGGTACACAATCAGTAACACACACACACAGGTACACAATCAGTAACACACACACAGGTACACAATCAGTAAGAAATGAACCTGACCCTCTTCCTGCTCTTTTCCTGCACAGATGTACGGCTGACATTGAGGACCAGTCGAGACACCGTGTCTCAGAGGCTGTGTGAGCTGCTTTCAGAACAGTTCTGATCACCGCTGTATCCCATCGGGACCGCCACTCGTCTCGTCCCGTCCCCCGTCCCCCCTCTCGCACTTTCCCTGACGCACTCCTAACGGTCTGATGTAGCTCATTTCACATCTATCCGTACATACATCAAAGTTAACTCTGTGTACAGTGTAAATGTCCCGATGAAACCTTTATTTTTTACTCCTGTACTTAAGTGACCTTTTCTCCTCTACATTTGCTCTTGGCTAATCCTTAAATCAGGCCTTTCCGATATACTGTATACAAGACTTTTGTTGCTTTTGGGGTTTTTTTTTTTTACAAAACAGTTATTTCTACACACCAAACGCAGACAGAAACCCCTGTATTAAAGGGAGGGGAACGTAGTAACGTAGCTGGACAGAAGTCCGTCCTGCCCTGCACCTGAGGTGAAGCAAGTGCCTTGGACTGTAGTACAGCTGAGACTCTCGAGTGTTCTGGAGAGGAAAGATTTCAGTATTTGGTCGATCTCGTTCTAGAATAAATCAGTTCTCAGGGGACGGCAGCCTAACTCCTCTTCAGAAGCCTCAGCAGCAGATCCACAAACAAATCAGTAGCAAGTGCTTTGAAAGTGTTTGACTTTTTCCTTTTTAAAATAACGTCATGGCTCGGCCACTGCCAGCTCTCCACGTGCCTTCAACGTGTGTGTGTGTGTGTGTTCCTTCAGACTGTTGCCGTGTGACCGTGTTTCTGTTGTCTGTTTCTGAGAGCATGCTCTGTTCCCACCTTTCAGATGGGTTTTTTTTTTTATTGCCAATTAAACTACAATGTGACGCTCATCTCACTAATCTGCTGGGTTTTTGTTTTTTGTTTTTTTTTAGTTACCAAGATACTTGGGCGTAAGCTAAATATACACCCGGTACACCACAGGTGTTATTAAACCAGATAATAATAAGCGAGTGTGAAATCTTCCATCAGCAGAGGCATTTGTTTAAGGCTCACGGCTATAAAAAAAAAAAAAACAACTTTAACTCGACTGTATATTCCAGATCTAGAAGCGCAGTAATCCACGCAGATTATATGGAACTGAAGGCGAGGTTTCCATTGGTTTGTGCGTAAATCCACCGGAGCACGAGTAGACTATGAACGTCCCATCCGTCCGTGAATTGACGGGATAATCACGGATAACGATTTTCTTCTGTAAACACGTACGAATTGTTCAAGGTTGATTAATGAGGCCCGGTTCTAGGCCAACAGGCTTTCCCTATAAATCCCTGCCCCCACTTTAACATGCAATAGGCCTTTTGATTGGCTTAGAAATGTCAACCCCACTCACCCTTCCCTAGCCCAGCATGTGTAGACTCCTTTGATCTTTACCTGGTCGCTGTTTCTGCTAAATGAAACAAAACCCCACCTTATGATCATGGGAAAGCGTAAACACGGCATTTTATTACTTCGTGTGGAAAATAAGACAGGGAGCACTTGTCTTGATTAACGAGCCTCCTTCCATCCTGATTAGATCACTCGCCCACTTGACACACGCTTCTCTAAGCTCTTCACACATAATACATTGTGCTCCGCTCTCTACAAGAACCGGAGAGAGAGTATTCACAACGCTCCCTTTATGAAGGCTTGGGAGTTGTTGTGAGTCATTGTTGCTGCTTCCTGCATTCATTCATGTGTCATAACTGCTTTGTCCTGGTCAGGGTCACAGTGGATCCCGAGCTTATGAGGTGGGAATACATCCTGGATGTGACACCGGTTTATCTTTACCACCATGCGCACACATTCACACCTAGGGCAAGTTAGCAGAACCAGTTCGCCTTCCAGCCGTGTTTATTTGGTGGAAAGTGGAGAACCTGGGGAAAAAACCCTGAGCTCAGGATGGAACTGGAGACCCCTGAGGTCTGAGATAGCCACGCTGACCTTTGCTACCCAACAGTACTACTTGTCTCCCTCTGACTGTTTAGCAGTAGGGGAAACAAAGCTAGCAGACTAATTCCTGCATTAATGAATCTGAATCCCAGTCAGTCTGACAGACAGTATCTAATCAGGAGTTTCATCTGATTTCATGCGAGAGCAGTGCTGCGTTAATAAAGCGATTATGAATGTGAGTCTTGGATATCTCATACATGTAATCAGCACTTAATGGGCTGTTAGAGGGAGTGACGTCAGGTGTCGCAAAGAACAAGTGTAATTAGAATGTAAACAAGGCTAGATTGGCGTGATGAATGCCCATAATGCCCATTAAAGACTGCTCACTCCCCAGGCCAGAGACAACAGCCATGCTCGGAAATGTAGAGGGCCATATTTGCACCAACATTTCCCTTTACCCCAACTGATAAAGAGCAGCCTCACGAGTTTGCTTTACTTTACATTCGAGGCTAATGTGGCTAACAAGTAAATAATGGGGATTTAATGCGTACATGGCACAGCAAAGCCACTTGTATTGTTTTCGCTATACATTGAAGACAATTGCGGTTCGACGTCCAAAGATGAATGAGACAAGAGTTTAGAATTGCAGCTTTCGTTTCCTCATATTTACATCTAGACGTGTGTGAAACGACTATTTGTTCGAACTCGCCCATTCCCGAACCCGCCCGACGCCCCGCCCAGGTGTGCCTGTTAAATTGCTTGTTTAAAGAGTGAATGTCTACTCCGTAGGTTTCGCCTGAGAAGACTGCACTTGTCGTTAAAAAGGATAAACCAACATGATGACCAGAGAGCTGTTTATCGGAGAAAGCAGCGAGCCCTTTTGAAGCTGGGGAACGAGGGGAAAATCAATCAGCCTATACAACAACTTGGAATGTCCTGAAAATGAATGAATCCACTGGTGTACTAACAACCAGACGCATCTTTTTCACTCATCTTTTGATCTCAAACCCAAATGTCATCAGTGTGTAGTGAAAACAATAGTATTGGCCTTGCTCTTCCAGTACTTCCAGAGGGGACTGTATTCATGGTGTATATATCATTTCCACCTGATCTTTAAGGTTTATCAGTGGGCCGTGCTCACATTATTGAATAGAGACGCTTTGTTGTAAAATTGTGTATTATGTTAGATAATTCCTCATTCGATTACAATGGAAAACAACATTAGGTTAATTACGTTCCGTGTGAAAGGTTAGTCCCCCGATTCAGCCTGAATGAGCGTTTTCTTTTCAGTCGCTGCTCTTCAGTGCCTAAACACAAAGCTATGAGCAGTGAGTCACTCCGAATTTACTGAGAAGCAACATCAACACTCCGAGGCTTATGCGTTTACTGATCATGTGGGGTTCGGCGCCATTACACTCCATAAACATAAAGCCTGCACAGATTCAGTTATAAACGTGATCCCTTGCTTATTTTTTGCCCTTGATGTTAACGAAATATCTGAGCAACCGCCTCTAAGTGTCTTCAGTATACAGGATAATGGGCACGTCATTTATTTATTTATTTATGTATGTATTCACCGGATAAATCTTTCATATTTGTCACTTTGTAAGTCTGTCGTTACTGACTGTGCATGTCAGTCCTCCCCTACCCCTGTCCATTAATCAAAGAGACCACTACTGAGCAGATATTTGGGGGTCGATCATTTTAGCACAGCAGGACTCTCGTAGTGCTTTTTCGATTTAGGATTTTAACAACGGTCACAAATGCAACTTAAAGAGTATCCAGAATTCGGTTTACCTTTTAGATTTGTAATGAGTAAGGCAGAGGAGGCCGTGGCAGGGAAGAACTCACTGAGATGGCATGAGGAAGAAACCTTCGAGGAACCAGACTTATAAGGGAACCCATCCTAGTACTTTACAGTGTAAAGAACCACTAAAATGGTTGTGTGCTGATTGGTGGTAATCTCCTGTAGAGGACAGGGTCAAGGGGATGACAACAGATGGCCTACTGTCTGTAATTGTAGTACCTGTGCAGGCCTCTACAAAGCGTGGACAAAAACAAAGGAGTCACCTCTTGATAAGGACCTTGACTAAAGCACAAAGTTTCATGGGTGAGTTCTAAATACATTAACTTCTAAATATCATATTTCAGGGCGCTTAGTGGTTAGCACGTTCGCCTCGGGGGTTCGAGTCCCGCCGTGGCTCTGTGTGTGCGGAGTTTGCATGTTCTCCCCGTGTTGCGGGGGTTTCCTCCAGGTACTCCGGTTTCCTCCCCCAGTCCAAAGACCTGCACGGTAGGCTGATTGGTGTGTCTAAATTGTCCGTAGTTTATGAATGAGTGTGTATGTGATTGCGCCCTGCGATGGACTGGCACCCTGTCCAGGGTGTAACCCCGCCTTGTGCCCCATGCTCCCTGGGATAGACTCCAGGTTCCCTGCGACCCTGAAGCTGGATGGATGGATATCATCTTCAGCTATAAAAGGTGTCTGACAATTAACTCCATTGACCACCATGTCTGATAAGACTTTCACCCGATTTCCTCCATCTGGCCGGATTTATGTTTGGATGAAGCCAAAGAATACCTTCAACCCATACCATCTGCTGCCAACTGTTCCATCCAGCAGGGATGCAGAATGGTATGGACTGACCTCTCATGCTTTGGATAATTATATAACAGGACGAGGTGCATACTATGGTTCATTCCTGATGATAATGCTTCTATACATACTTCTAAAATTATTCAAGAGTGACTGTAATGAAGTGCCGAACCTTTCCATGATGTTCTAGAGCACAGGCTGCCCAGTAGATATCCAGCTCCTTCATTCCTCAAAGAAATGGAAGATCATCTTCTTTGACGATTGATGTCAATATCCCATTCAGGGCAGCGTCCCAAGGCAAACGAAAGCTGTTCTGAACTCAAAGGGTGGTCTTTCTTCGTATTAGGTCCTTGAGAGTTGCTGATGTTCCTCTGCGATCAGCGCGTCTTTATTAGGTGATGCTACAATCTGATGTAGACCGATTACGGTAAGATTAGATTTCCACCCATTTGCTTTTGACACATTTTATATAAACGCCTCACAGTGTAGGTGTGTATTAAACCGATCTCCTTTAATCTCATGCTATTTTTTTTTTCCCACAGTCAGGATTCTGTTTTTTCACTTCCAAGTCCAAAATCAAATCATACTTGTGCATTTTATTTACACACAAAACAAAACAAAACAAAAAGAGCTAAAAGCATGCAGGAATGTTGCTCAAGGCACCAAAGTACTGTGCAGCAGGAGCCCAAATTAACGACCGGGTTCAAAGACATGAACGTCCTCTAGACCAGAACATTGTCAGTTATATGGCTTTATAAAACATTTTGCTTTATAGGTATAGGTGCAGGTGCAATAGGTGATTATGCTGCTTTGCAAGGGTTCTTTGGTTTAGCCCATCCCCAGGAACCCTTAAAGCTTCTATGTAGAAACCTACAGCAGTGTTTCCAGGTAGAACCCTTTTTTGAAAGCCAAAAGCAATGAATCTTAAAGACGCCTTTGTGGTGATAATCCCCGCTAAATACATGATAATTAAACAGTAAGTATTTTCGTCTTGCCAGCCCAGTTGCGATAAAGCCTCTCGAACATTTATGAGCAAATTGCATGAATATTTCTGTCACAGACGTTAAATAATGGATGCCATGCTATTTCCCCTAAAAGCGCCTTTTTTTGACTGAGGAAAATTTTTAACGACAATACAAGTAGATATATTTTGGTTCCACCCCTTCACAAGATAATAATATTCCTCAAAACTGCTCCATCCCAGCTCCTAATGCACCTAAAACCAAGCAATCCACAACACTACTTAATGGTACGGACGTGCAAGCTGAAAAGAGCAGAAACATGCACCAGAGATCAGAATTGTTCCTCAAGGCACGAAGTTAGAACAGTCATTCACAAAAGATGCGTTTTTGAGTACGGTCCGTGAACGTGTGGTGAACGCCTCCAGTAGGTTATAGTTTCATATAATCCTATTAACTGTATAATTACTTCTACTTTAGTGCCACCCATCACATCAATGTCTCCAGCTTGTCAGCCTACAACACTTTACTTACTACTAAAAGGCATTAACGAAAGATGTCGTTTATTGGCCAAGCTTTCCCACTTCCTCAGTCAGGCAGCAGGTCTCTAAAGGAACTGAAGCTGAAACTACGGCCTGTGGATCCCAGGGCCGCGTTGGAGGAATTCTGGGAATTTTCTCCATCAGCCTGGAGACTCCGCGTCTTCTGAAGGAAGGAGGCGATTTGTCCATTTGCTGCACTATTTCTGCGAGCGCATGGAACACGCTAGGGTCTCTTCCCAGCCGCCACGAACAGAAATCTCAACGCGAGAGGAAGTTTGAGGCCGTGCGATAAACTCTCACCCCTCTACCGACACCATCCTGTCAAACTCCAGGTCTTTTTTGTTAGCCTACGATGATGACTGGCGGAGACTCAGGACAGCTTCTTCTGCCGTGGATGTGATTCACCAGGAAGCACAAGCGCGGCAGGACTTCATCGAAACTGCAGCGGATCCGTGACCGGTAAACTTACGCAGGAAGCCGCGGCCCATTTAATTTTCTCTTCCATCAACAGCGCGTCCTCCTGCACGGAACACGACAGGAATAATAATCGGGTTATTATGCACTGATCACTGACATCGATCTTGTATTTCAGTGTGTATCGGTAGATTTCAATTATGCACTTGCAGTTGGCTTTTCTATCGTTTTACTCTTTTACAGCTTTTGAAGTACTGTGCGTGTGTGCCTGGACTACAGTCTTGTATTGAACAGGGACACAACCTAGTGGACAAGTCTTCCTGACAAGACAAAGCCTCCTTCAACAATGCTTTGTCAGGCATTCTTGCGCCACACATTAGTGGCTCGGTGCGGACTCGGCAGAGGATCTCGGAGCTACGGTGGTCTCCAGAGGTGATGTGCAAGCCCATGGCTGCCGCCAGCTAACCACTGCCCCGCTGATTTGTGGGATAGTCTGAGGACACAAAAGGCAAAAGCAGCATACCCAAAGAAAACAGCAACACGGGTGGTTCTCAGACCACTGAGGAACCAGCAGTTACACTATATGGCCAAATGTTTGTGAAAACCTGACCGATCACACCAATATGAGGTTCTTCCCCAAACTTTGGAAGCACACAATTGTATAGGATGTCTTTGTATGCTGTAGCATTACAGTTTCTGCACAGAGCCCCACCTCAACCCCAACGAACACCTTCAGGATGAATCAGCCCCCCTGGCCTCCTCGCCTGACATCAGAGCCTGATCCTACTAATGCCTCGTGAGGATTAATGATCACAAATCCCCACAGTCAGGCTCCAAAGTCTAGTGGAAAGCCTTTGTAGAAGAGTGGAGGCAATTATAACAACAAAAAGGGGAATAAACCTGGACTGAGATCTGCAACAAGCACATACGGGTGTGATGGTAAGGTGTCCACATACTTTTGGTAATATAGTGTATCTGCAGCGGGGGAAATGTGCCGGTCATCTTGGAGTAATCCCTTGCTACTGGGAACCATCCTCTCACAGTCATGAGCTGCTAGTGTGGAACACGCCCACTTCGACATGGCGACGAACATCTGAAACCAATCTTCCAATCAGTGATTAGGTGTCTGATGACAGGCGCAAGGTTTGAATGGACTGGAAGCCTCTAGTCGGACTCCTGCATGTTAGTGGACACAGGGTATATGGTCACTAGCAGTTGACATTGAACAGCAGCTCTATTTAGGGACTACAGTGCTCCACCCTGGGGAGGGGCCATGTACAGGTAGCTTAACATTGTCCACTCAAACCCAGTCGTGGAATGGTTACCAAATAGGAACATATAACCCCTTCGGTCAAAATAAGAAGACAATAAATCTCAATCTGGCAACCTGTAATATGCAATCGTTCAGCTCTGGTTTCTGCTTAGCTGAGGTGGGACAACATCCTTGCCTTGACTGGAGACCAGGCTCAAGGTGGAAGAGTACGCCTTAAATGAGGAAGTAACGGATTATAGAGTTTCTTCTTCTGGAAAGAATGGTCACATTCTCATGGGCAAGCAAGAACACACTTCTTCCAAGGCTGATGGCCCTCCACATCTCTCAACCGAGAAACACTTTGCCACACTTGTCGAGAATGAGGCCATGGATCGTGCTTATCAGTCAGAAGAATCACTTTGGCAAGTCCCACACAATCCTCTTGGAACAGGATTGGGAACGGAGAGCATGGTGGACATGGAATTGGCCAGGTTAATGCAAATGGAGGAAGACTTCTCACTCACGGTACTGCGGTATGAACTGACCTTCACAACACACTGGCTTACGGAAAAGAATAAATATAAAAACAAAATGGATTCACCCCCAACTCTGGCACCTAACTCATCATAGTGTGGTCATCCGTGATGTCCTTGTAACCTGTGCTGTGAGAGGTGCAGTGAGACAGCTGGAATGACCATTGTGTCCACGCAAGAGAGACCACCTCTTCCGAGCGCAAAACACCAGCAAGAAGCGTCATTGTACCTCGTGTAAGAAAAACCCATTTTGTCCATCATGTTTCACCTGTCCTGCAGTATCAAGGATCTCAAAGTTCACTGGTTCACCTCCAATAGCCAACTCGTGTCTGTAGATGGTCTCTGTTACAAGGAATGATACACACGTTATCCGTGCTGTGTTCACTCAGATGTTATATATACAATTACAAAACACTACATGCAGTCAGGATACATCATAATTATGATATATAAAACACATACACCGCCCACTTTAGTAGGAACACATGTACACCAGCTCATGGATACAGTCAGCCAATCTTGTAGCAGCCGCGACAATGCATAAAAATGTGCAGATAAAGCTTAAGAGCTTCACTGATCTTTGTTCACATCAAACATCAGAATGGGGAACTTGTGATCTCTGAGACTTAATAAACGTATGCTATAAACTAAAAAAGGTTAAAACACCTTGGATGAAAGAAAGCAGAGCAGAATGACCAGTCTGGTCTGGTCTGGTCTGGTCTTTGGGCGAGCCTCTGCCTAGGACAGCCTCAGATTCCTGTTCACGGCTGACAGGAGTGGAACCCAGTGTAGTCGCCGGCTTTTGTAGCCCATCCACCTTAAGGTTCGATATTTTGTGTGTTCTGAGACGCTTTGCTCCCCCACAGGTGTAAAGAATGATTATGTGAGGCATCTATGTCCTTCCTGGCAGCTCAAAATCAATCTGGCCATATCCTTATCCCTTATCTCTCATCAACAAGACGTTTCCGCCCACAGAACTGGACGCTCACCCAGTGGGTTATGTTTCTGAAATACTAAAACCAGCCCATCGGCACCATCAACCACGCCACAGATAAAAAAAAAAGATCACAGAGATCATACTTTTCCCCATTCGGAAGGTTGATGAGAACATTAACGAAGCTCTTGACCTGTATCTATAGCCGCTTAGCTATATATATATATATATATATATAATGTATATATACACACACACACACACACACACACACACACACATATACACACACACACGCTGTAATTAAGATATATTTCAGGCATAGCCCAAACTACTGAGTTTCCAAAGCATGACCAGTCACGATTAAAAACACATCTACGATGAATAATCAGACGATTTACCATTACAAATCAAATGCCATTTGTTCTTTGGTTGCAGAATTGCTGCTTTACTACCATCTTTTGCTTTTTTATTAAACACATAACCGCTTCTTCACCTCATCTGCAATGCTCTGCCTTATGGCACTATGGAAACTAAAAGGCTGAATTTATTACACTTTCCTTTGTATAGTATGTATACAACTGTAGTCCATCTGTTGCTATCTACAGTTTACCAGCCACCCCTGTCCATCCCTGAAAGTGATCGTTTTAGCGCAGCAGTAGAACATACTGTACAACAATAGTGTCTGGCGGCGGTGTGCGCCAGATAAAGCCACCAGGTTTCTGGGATAAGACACTTCAGTGGCACTGCCGGGTCGAGAAACAATCCACCAACCAAAAATATCCAGTTTACCGAAAGTGACACTGGCGAAGGCAATGGGATGAAGAAGGCGCGTCGCTTAAAGAAAGAAAGAAAGAAAACAAATGTACACCTAGTACTGTACTACTACTGTACACATCTGGGGTTAGATCCAGTAAGTGAACACAGTGAATTTCGAACTATTTTTTTTCAGTAGTTAGTATCCTACATCTGAAAATATGTTTTCGTGTTAAACACACACGAGTTATTAATTAGGGAAACAGCGGACATCACATGGTCACGTGGTGTCACTGCAGTGTTATTTAACAAGCAGGATGAATACTGATGGAGGAGCGAGTTTATTGTCTTAAACAGCCAGATGTGGGTGAAGAGCACAGCTGGTGAGAATGTGCAGCAGCCACACACACCTACCCAGAGTCGGATCATACTCCCCGATAAACCTCCTGGTGATGAAGACGCACGGCGAGTGCTGGAAGAGAACATGCGCGTCAAGCGGACATCATACGGATCACAGGGGTGTGATGATACGGTACCGTGTGGAGGATCTGAAGTCTCTACCTGTTTTCCCGACTGCACCTTGACCCAGGATCACAATCCGGACCGTTCTGGCGGAAGGAAGCTCCCGGTTCTGCGCAGAGTCCGCGATAAGGCGAAAGGAGAAGACATGACTGTTACTGAGCGCCGCTGATCCGAAGGGGAACCTGACCTGCCGGCTCCGGGAACCGAGACTCGACACACACACACACACACACACACACACAAAACACTCATCTTCTCTACACTCACCACACACACACACACACACACACACACACTCTCTCTACTACACTCACCACACACACACACACACGGGGAAGTACCTGTTTCTCTCTCTCTACACACACAGAACACACACACACACACACACACAACCCCTCACACAGACACACAGACACACACACACACCCTCTCTCTCTCTCACTCTCCACATCACTCACACACACACACACGGGGAAGTCTGTCTCTCTCACACACACACACACACACACACACTCTCTAACACACACACACTCTCTCACTCACTCACTCACACTCTCTCACTGCACAGACACACACACACTCACTCTCTCTCACTCACAACTCTCTCTCTCTCACTCACAAACACACACACACACCCTCTCACACAGACACACACACTCTCTCTCTCTCACACACACAGACACACAACACACTCTCTCACACACTCTCTCTCACACAGACACACACACACACACACTCTCTCTCTCTCTCTCACAGACACACACACTCTCACACACACACACACACACTCTCTCCCTCACACAGACACACACACACACACTCTCTACCTTCACACACACCTCTCTCTCTCACTCTCACACCCATCTCTCTCTCTCCCTCACTCACACCCACTCCTCTCACACACACACTCTCTCTCTCACTCACACCCACTCTCCCTCTCACTCACTCTCTCTCTCATACACTTGCAAGTTTTACCTCGTAAGAACCTTCCACCTGACTTAGACTTAGGGTCCTCTCTCTCTCTCTTCTCTCTCACACACACAGACACACACACACACACACACTCTTCTCCTCTCTCTCACTCACACACACTCTCTCTCTCTCACTGACACACAAACAAACTCTCTCTCCACCTACACACACACACACACAATACTCACCCACACACACACACACACACACACACTCTCTCTCACACAGACACACATACCTCACTTCACACACCTCTCACTCACTCACACCCACTCTCTCTCACACACCTCACACCCTACCCTCTCTCTCTCACACACACACACCCTCTCTCTCATACACTTGCAAGTTTTACTCCTATAGAACCTTCCACTGACTTAGACTTAATAATAATAATAATAATAATATGATGATGATGATTTAACTCATACGCTGAATTCAGAAACCAAAACGTCTCGCTCCTTTATTTATTTAAACTGGAAGGGGAATCACCTGAAAGTTCCGACATAAAGATCTAAAATAACAGAGATATAACATAAAATATCTCTCACACACACACACTGGGGTACTCTTAAGGGAGGATTTATATAGGAGTAAATAATAATAAAAATATAAATTCCTTATGAGGACCAGCTAAATATACAAGGCAAAACACACACACACACACACACACACACACACACACACACACACACCTCTGACTCAACCTAGATAAATTACGTCATGTCAGAGGCAGCACATCTTCCCCCCACAGTGGGATTTTTATTAAATTAGATGAGACAGTTGTTACAAACACAAAATTGACAGAAGTCCGAGCTTCACTGCAACGAAAGGTGCACGATGATCTCTGATGGATCAGAACGTAGGGGTCACACATGCCGGGTCGGGTCAGACCAGTGTGGGAGA
>CM022762.1:29965497-29980497 GCA_012411365.1 Ameiurus melas
GTCAAGGTTCGGCCTCGTTAACCAGTGTACGCTCTTAAACTATAGATGATGATGTCACGTCGTTGGTGAATTCACAGCCAGGTTCTGCCATATATTGTGTGTATGCTATTATGTAACTGTAGTATATCTAAAGTATTATCTTTGATCTCTAGGTGCTTTGTACAACGCGTTTAGCTCCTGTGCCGCTGTGCTCTACGGCTGTCAGATGCTGGCGGTACTGGAGGTGATTAACGCAGCGGTCGGTCTTGTTAAGACTCCCGTCTTCCCCGCCATGATACAGGCAAGGCTGTCCAGCTGTGTTCCACATCACACAAATGCACGAGAGATTAAAGGGAAAAGCGTCAGCAAGTATTGTATAGTTCTGTTGGGCCACCACGCGCCACCCAGACAGGGTCAGTCTCTAGGACTGGACTGGACGAGATAGCACGAGGACCATTCTTCCCAAAAAAAAAAAAAATATTCTCTCTCAGTTGGTGTTTTGTTGGTGGAGAACGCTGGCTAACGCTTCACATAGATCTCCAATTGGTCACCCATTTGTACGTTCAAGATCTTTGGAGCTTCCAAAAATGAATTTCCACCAAGCAATAATAATAATAATAATAATATCAATTTACTCTTCAGTCGGACATTTAAAACAGTAAAACATGTCATACGGTGACTGCTCTGCTATTTATGATCCCCCCCCCTCCTCCTGGTGTTGGTGTGAAGGTGATGGGGAGGAACGTCGTACTGTTTGTGGTTTTCGGCAGCTTGCCAGAGATGCAGGAGCGCAGTGTGGTGTTCTGGGTTTTTTACCTGTGGAGCATCTCTGAGGTCTTCAGGTGAGTCACCAAATCGGTTATAACGATTAAAGTGTTCAGGTTGAAATGTTGACGTGTGTGCATGTGCGGCGTGTGTGCGTGTACACAATAGACTTGCGTTTCCCGTTCTGAGTCTCGACGCCAAGTTCGCGATGCTGATCTGGCTCCGCCATGCGCTGCTGTATCCCCTCACCACTCTGACAGAAGGTGAGGAGCACTGTCCCGTTTGTGTGTACACGGCTGATGTTCTTACCATTTAATCCACACCTATTCCTGGAGAAAACTCCATGCCAGAAAGAGATGCTTATCTTAAAGATCTACTACAGTGGCGCTTGAAAGGTTCTAACATCCTCATCAGCTATCCTAAAAGGAGATAAAGAGAACCTGATTGTTTATTAGTATATTTATTGAGGAAAATGATCCAATATCATTTTCCTCAATAAATAAACGTCCAGGAATAATATTTTTGACTGACTTGTTGGTTCCCTTCATCTACTTTTAGGACGTTCTGATGATGTCATATTTATGCAGAAATGTAGAAAATACTAAAGGCTTCGCAATCTTTCAAGCAGCACTGTACGTGGCGATATAGGATCCCAGTAGGCCACGCCCCCGAGTACAGCTTTAAGCTGTGACTGGACAGCGATGGCATTTCAGTGTTTATTTAAGGATTATTATTTATTTTTTTTTGCCTTTATTTATTCATTTTCATATGATTCATTTACATGTGATTCATTTTCATGTGATTCATTTACATGTAATTCATTGCCATGTGATTCATATTCATGTGATTCATTAACCTTTTCTCCCCTCCCTTCCCCAAATATTTAATTGAGAAAAAATAAATAAATAAATAAATAATAATAATAATAATAATAATAATAATAATTAATTGATTTTTAAAAATTCCCCCCCGCCCCCCGGCTCATCATGGCTACTCAACAGCTGTCGCTGGTTATATAAAAATTATAAAACCCAAGAACTAAAGTAAAAATAAGAATATAAATAGCCAATTGGAGCTGAAGAGGGACACACACCCAAAGTCTCCATAAAACAAAGGAGACAGCAGTGTATCACCCCTAGGGTTGTCCACAAAGTGGACCTAGAGTAAGCTAAAAAAAAAAATAAAAAATTCCAGTAAGAAAAAAGTCCCCTGCTGACTTCAAAAATAAATAGTCTGCGCACTTCAACAAATATAATGTCCATACCTTTTAAAGACTTATAACTAATATTATTACACAGTGTAGCATATTAACATAAAATACAAGAAGAAGAGAATAACGAAGTAATATTGCACCGATAATATAAGAATTCGAATTCTGTAGAGCTGGAAGGCCGAGTGCAAAAAAAAGAATAAAGAATAAAAGAAAAAAATATATAACGAAAGAAGTAAAGAAAGAACAACAAAATAATAATAATAATAACTAAAATAAATAAATAAACAAACAAACACTACACTGTGTAGATGGTGCAGTTCACCCCGGTTTGAAGAGTTGAACAGCAGCGGTTGTACAGGTGTCAGAGCCCTCTGGAACGTTATTGTGCCGTGACCTCGACTCCAGATCCTCACATTTATTCTCTAATTGAGTCACGGTCGCAGTGAGAGACTTGATACTAGTCTTCATGTGAACGGTGTAACCGGAGAGCGCGTGCTCCATCTCCCCAACGGTACCTTTCAGTGTTGATATGGTGGCCTCGGTAGAGACTTTATCTCCAGCCTGCTGTGTTTTCATGACCTGCAGGTCGAGCTGGATAGTAGACAGCGCATCCCTGAGAGTCTTCTGAAGATCCTCCTGGTGCTTCTCCTGGTGCTTCTGATGCTCCTGGAACTCCTTTTTTAAAATATCGGCGATGTCCTTCCTCAGTAAAGCCAACAACTCCAACCTGAGTGTGGCGAGGTCAGGACCGCTCGGGGGTGCAGATGCAGTCGGTTCACGGAGAGAAGGGAGCGTGGCTACGGATTCATGAGGAGAAGGAGGCGCGGGTGCGGGTTCATGGTGAGAGGGAGACGCGCTCGCGGTGCGCACACTAGATCTCAGTTTTGTCTGAATGCTGCCACCGATTTTCGAGTTTTTCCCCCGACATCTTAACCACCGAGTTAAAAGTACGAAATAGAATAAGTCAAAATATATTATATTACCAAAAAAAGTGCTAATTAATTACAATTTTTAATCGAAGTCAGCAGGAGACTCAAACTTCACGTCTTACTCTATCGAACGCCGAATTCGAACCTCTTATTTAAGGATTATAAAGTGCTTCTGTTCCAGCTGTTGCCGTGCTCCAGTCTCTGCCGCTGTTCGATCAGAGCAGACTCTTCAGCGTACCTCTTCCCGAGGCCGTGGGCTTCTCGGTCAGTTTCTCCTTCTCGCTCCGGCTCTATCTCCTCCTCACGTTTGTTGGTGAGATATTTATTTACTCCACGTCCTGGAATCGTCACGGCCGTGTGTGAGACCGTGACACTTACACGTACGTTTGTGTTCGTCTTACAGGATTTTTCATCAACATTAGACACCTGGTGAGCCCGACCGGAAGATCCTTTCGGCTGAAACCGCACACAGACTGATGAGTTTACATGGCAAAAAGGAGGTTTCAGAGACAGCCCCCCATAGATTGGTATCACTGTGTGCAAGACTTGTACTCCGGTAGGAGGCGTGGCTCAACATTTAAAGGCACAGCTGTACGGTATGAAAGGATTAGATGATAATATAAGTTTAATTTGATTTGTGTGAGTGTATATATATGAAAAAGTATTTATTCTGGTATTTCTACCACTTCTTATTTACACTTTTCACATTCCATCAAAATCGGCCTAGTACGATAGTCGGAACGTGTCACGCACGTCTGACTCTAATGTCTTCCGAGTCCAGCACGCAGTTTTTTTCCTGGTAGTGAGACAGCAGTCTGTTCCACAGCTTGCTGCACTTCAATAAGTGACGATTACCTGCAAAATATAAACATTTATAATCAGCTCTAGTTTTTAATCATCGTAGATTTAGAAGACGTCTGGAGAATTTGGGACGCGGACGCTGTGGGGCGAAATGCGGGAACGATAACTCTGTCTCTTGTGCAGTTTTAATATTATACGTATATCTGCATCTAATGATCAATTACCTTGTACATTTCCTTCGGGATGTTAAGTGATGCGTCTCTCTCTCTCTCTCTCTCTCTCTCTATTTATTTAATTCATCATTTATTACTGAATGGGCTTCCTTCATTCATTGTTTTTCCAAAATGCTTTTTGAATAAAGTTCTCCTTTAATGCTCTGAGGTTTTATCAGTGTTATGGTCTGACTTGTGAAGACAGAAGCTCGTGATTTTGGGCTTTGCAAATAAACTTGGGAGTCCCGAACCTGTTCAAACGAATAAAACGCCATTCGTGTTTCATCGGATGTACTTGCTTTGAAACGCTAAGTTCATTCAAACGTTTAGTCACAGATGTCGTGTTCGCTGGAGTGCAGATGAACCAAACGACACCAGCAAAAGTCAAAATACTGTCATAAACGCATAAAAAACAAAGTGGACTGGACGCTAAAAATTGCTCGAAATGTACTGTATAAGTGAATGTATGAGTATCCTATCTGTATTGGTCTGAAATGAAGGTTGGATATTTCCTTTAGCATTTTACCCAGAATGCAGAGTCCGTCCTGAGCGCGCGTGATGGCGACGTTGACCTGGTTTGGATCTGTGACGAAGCCAAGTTTCTTCCCCAGCCACCCTTTGCAGGTGTACGGCTCGTTTTCTATCTCAGAAAGTGTACAGGAACGGACTGTAGAGATTATCACATAACGCCACTCGCTCCCTACACACACACACACACACACACACACACACACACACACACACGATACGTTATTATGCATATATCTTCTGTATGATAATCATGTAAAATGATATTTATGGGTTTCGGTACATCACATCTGCTTAACTTGGCTTTACAGCGATTACACTTAGTCTTTTTGCTTATCAAAGCAATGCAGTTGACATCGTTATCTGGATCTAAACTCCGATTGTAACTTAACAGCGTGACTATTTCAGATCTTAGCCCTGTGCGTCCAATTTACATGCAGTATGTGTACAGACTTTAGAGCTACGCTACCATTCAGAAATTTGGAATCACTCAAGAAAACCTTTTCTTTTTTTTTTTTTTTTTTTTTTTAAAGATGTATATGGATTGATGGGGGCACGATGGCTCAGTGGATAGCCTGCTCACATGTTCTCCCCGTGTTTTGGGGGTTTCCTCTGGATACTCTGGTTCCTCCACCAATCCAAAGGCATGCGTTGTAGGCTGATCGGCATTAACAGATTGTCCGTAGTGTGTGTACGTGTGTGCGATTGTGCATTCTGGACCCTGTCCTGAGAGTCCCCGACATGGGATGGACTCCAAGGTGATTTCTAATGGAATATCTACATCGGCATACAAAGGCCGATTTTCAGCAACAATCATTCCTGTGTTCCGATGCCACGTTGTCTTAGCTAATCTTAAGTTATCAGTTTACAGGGTAATTCATCATCAGAAAACCTTTTTTTTTCTTAAGAAACTCTTCAGTCTCTGAGTGTTTTGAGCAATGTGGGAAATTACCCAGAAACTGAACATGTATCTTGCATCGGTGTGAAGCACTCCCTTCACAGAACAACGCAAAACGGATCTAACCAGGATAGAAAGAGAAGTGGGAGGCCCTGGTGCAAAATCCATCCAAGTTTGAGAAACAGACGCCTCCACAGGTCTTCAGCTAGCGGCTTTATTAAAGATGACCCACGAAACACCAGTCTGATCTTCCAACAATAAAGCGACGAGTCCAGAATGCTGGTCTTCTCGGCTGAGTTTAGAAGAAAAAGCCATATATGTGACTGGTTCGATAAAAGGAAAAGGTTCAAATGGGCAAGAACATAGACGCTGGACAGCGGACGATTGGAAGAAAGTGTTATGGAGCAACAAATCTACGTTCACAGAGAGCAAATGAAAAGATGCTGGAGGAGAGCTTGACTCCATCTGTCAAGCATGGTGGAGGAAATGTGATGGTTTGGGGTTGCTTTGGTGCAAGTTGGAAATTTGTACAGGGTAAAAACAAGGAACAAGGAAGTCTGCCACTCCATTTCGTAACACCATGCAATACGATATAGATGGCGTGTGTTTTGAGCTCATTTCATCCTACGACCCAAAGCTCTGCTCCAAATTATGCAAGAGCTATTCAGGGAAAAAGCAGTCAGCTGGAGTTCTGTCTGAAATGGATTGGCCCGCAAAATCACCGGATCTCAACCCTTCTGGGCTGATGTGGGAGCAGATTGACCGGGACGGTATGAAAAACATGCTCATCGAGCCAAACTCACGGGAGGTACAACAGGATACAGGGATTCGACAAACTGACCGTCTACAGCTGTAATCATGGAAGAAATGGAGGATTCTTTAACGAAATCATGTTTGAAGCACGATATTGTCATTTTTTTTTTTAGATCTGAGTATATTTTCTATTCATTCCGCAACTTGTGCGCTTTGCATGGAAATTTCCGGAGTGATTCCGAATTTTTGAATGGAAGTGTATTTTGTGTGAAGTAGTGGTGATGAAATGCACCTTGACTCTTCATAATTGTACAAACACTGACATCCTGATTTTTCTTCTCTGCCAACATCTCCTTGATTTTAGACATCTGGGCATTGTAGGGGGTCAGAATGACAACGTCCTCTGGTTTCACACGAGACTCACTGATTAGCAGATTTGCGATCCGGACCTGATTTGTGTAACCGTGAAACAGAAAATGCTAATGAGTATGTTAATGCATTGAATAATGAACATCTTCTGAACAAGTGTCTTCTGTATGACCAGACGTTCAGCTTACCGCTTGCTCAGCCTCCAGTTCGTTGACTACTGAATATTCATTTCCAACTGCTGTGGAAACTGCTAAGCTGGTCTCTTCTCCTTCAACATGACCGAATATGATTGCAGTTGGGATGTTATTTTTGTTAAGCAGAAGGCAGGTTTTTGGCTTAGTTTCAGTAATCAGTTTACCTTCATAAAATTCTTTTGAAGGAAACTCACAGATACTCTGATGCTACAAAAGACAAACAAAAAAAAAGTTGAATGTTGTTTATTTATTTATTTTTTGTGCTTGATTATGTTTGTTATATTACAACTTTTAGAGTCGTTTATCCTTTTACAGTACCATTCTATGCTGCGTGTCCAGCATCAATGCATTGGCCATATATCGTTCAAAGAGGGACTTCTCCATGCCAAGCTCCTTCACACGGGCACATGTCACAATTGGCCGAATCTGTTTGTGGTCACCCAAAAGCACAATCTACAAAAGAAACATGCTAGATAGTCTAAATAGACTGATGCGGCCAGCTCCGACGGATTCAACCCATTATACAGTGCTCTTTAATTCATGTAAAACTTAAAGCATTACTCACCCAATGATTATTATTATTTATTTATTTATTTATTTATTTATTTTACATATTTGGACGAGCATACACGTAATCATCTTTGAAACAGTGCCTAGTAATGAAGTTGATATACTTGAGTAAACCACAAGGAAAACAATCATTTATTCTACAGAAATATCAAAAGATATTCTTTTAAGAATATTCTTCTGTGGAAACAGTAAGTACACCCGTGGCCTCAGAAGCTAGTATTGCCTCCTTTAGCAGAAATAACTTCCTGTAGGCGTTTCACATAATTGTCCACCAGGCTTGCTGGAACTTTTGACCACTCTTCCATGCGATATTCTTTCAGTTGGAAGGTTTTCTTCATGTTCTGCCCGTTTCAACCCCCCCAACATCTCAATGGGATTCAAATCCAGGCTTTGACTAGGCCTTTCCATAACCCCACATGTCTTCTTTTTAAACCATTCCTTGGTGGATTTTCTCGTGTGCTTATGATCATTATCCCATTGAAAGGTCCACTTCAATTTTTGGACAGATGGTCTCACATTATCTTCGAGCACTCTTTGATATGATGCCGAATTCATAGTTGAATCAATGGACGCAAGCTGTTCAGTCCCTGAGGCAGCGAAGTGCTTCACAGTTGGTATGAGGTGCTTATCCTGAAAAGCGGTCTTTGGTCTGCGCCAAACATGTATGGCCAAAAAACTCTATCTTTGATTCATCCGTCTGGAGCACATTATTCCAAAAGGCCTGGCCTTTGCCTGTATGCTCATTGACAAACTGTAGCCTTGCAAAAACGTTTTCCTGACACGCCTCCCTTGCAGGTCAAAGTTGTCCAATCTCTTTCTGATGGTAGAAGCATGCATTTTGACAACAAGAGATTCATGATGAAATTTTGGGGTTCTCTGAGACTTCCTTTTGCATCAGACAGTTTGCTCTTGGGCTGAATTTGCTGGGACGGCCGGTCTCGAGCTAATTAGCAGTCGTTTGAAACCTCCGCCATTTGTAGATGATTTTCCTTACATTGGAATGATGCATTTCAAATCATTTGGTGATCTTTTAAATCCCTTTCCAGACTCAGGCATCCACAACCTTTTTTTCTTTAGGCCTCACAGAACTCTTTAGATCAGCACACACCACAATAACACCAGAGGGGAACACCAGACACTAGATATGAGAGGGGTATAAAAAAGACCAGTTCCACCTGCACTCCCTAAGCAGGTTCTAATCACTGGAACCCGATCTTCAACACCTGATTTTATGGATTTAAAGGTGTGATAAATGTAGGGGTGTACATATATTTTCCATGTTGTCATATCACAGCAAGCCAGTGACCACATTTCCCATCCTACACTGCGGCCTACAACCATGTCCGCCATAGACTGCAATTCCCGGAACACTCATTCATTCTAATCACGCACACCTGCATCCGATCTCACACACAATCACACCACCATTTAGAAGGACGTTCTCGGCATTGCACTCGTTTATGTCATGGTCTTTGATCTCGTTCTTGTTTCTCGTCTCGATTGTTGCCTTGCCTAGTTTATGCCTGTTTGTAGATCATCTGACCCATTGCCTGTTTTTTCAACTATCCTATTGTCTCATGATTTGTCTGCTTTATTAAAAGTTCTTTTCTGCACTTGCATCTTAACCTTCATTACGTGGATTTCGTGGCGTGTGATTGACCCGTTTCTTTTTGTTAATTTAAATTGGGAAAATTATTACAGAATGTCAGTTTTATGTCATTTGATAGTGACTCAACTTTATCAATAGGCACTGTTTCAAAGTGGATCAAATGTTTGCTTGTCCAAATATGTCAAACTAAACAAATAAATATAATAAAAATAAAAACGATTTCCATCTGGTGTACTTATTTTTTCCACAGTTTTACTTCACTGTCTCAAACTTCCTGTGTTCTCACCTGCTCGGGTTTATGTGAGACTAATGGAATGAAGGCTTCTGGTTCTGTGGCCATGGCACACTCGTCAATTATGATCTGTCGGAAGTCCATGGTCTCCATTAGGACCGGTTTTAGAGCAGTTGAGCAGGTGCACAAGATTACGTCATGCTTCTGGAGTTCATGCTTCTGGGCCTCCTTCAACACTTTCCTGTAACTGTATACATCATTTTTATTATTGATATGATTTTCTTCTTTACACACATACACATTCAGAAATGATTCATCCCAAAGCATTCCAGAGCATCAACATCTACAGACAAGGCCTCGATGAACAGCTCCAAGCAGAATTAGCATGCAGAGTTTCCTGCAGTTTGTCCAACTGGCAATTTGGACCAGCTCAGAGCCAGTAGGCTGGTATTTTGCACATTGAAACTTTCTCATTTATGATCACAAAATCCACCAATAACCCATTGTTCTAATTTTTCCCTGGCTGTCAACTAAAGATATGTGCACCTTTGCTTTCAGTATGTGGTGTGACACCCTTGTGCAGTAATAACTGCAGATAAACATTTGGGGTAACCGTTGATCAGTCCTGCACATCGGTTTGGAGGAATTTGAACCCGTTCCTCAGTACAGAACAGCTTCAACTCTGGGATGTTGGTGGGTTTCCTCACATGAACTGCTTGCTTCAGGTTCTTCCACAACATTTCTACTGGATTAAGGTCAGGACTTTGACTTGGACATTCCAAAACATTCACTTTATTCTTCTATAAACATTCTTTGGTAGCACGTCTCGTGTGTTTAGGGCCGTTGTCTTGCTGCATGACCCACTTTCTCTTCAGATTCAGATCATGGACAGATTGTCCTTTAGAGTTCGCTGGTATAATTCACAATTCATTGTTCCATCAGTGATGGCGAACCGTCCAGGCCCAGATGCAAAACAGCCCAAACCATGACACTTCCACCACCATGTTTCACAGATGGGATAAGGTTCTTATGCTGGAATGCAGTGTTTTCCTTTCTCCAGTGTTCTCATCAGTGTTCTCCTGATGGTGGACTCATGAACATTAACATTAGCCAGTGTGACTAAGGCCTTTAGTTGCTTAGAAGTTACCCTGGGTTCCGTTGTGACCTCGTGGACTATCACACATCTGTCTGACTGTGGATCGGTGGAGTCCAAACTCTTCAGGGATGGTTTTTTTTTTAACTGTTTTTCTGCGGTTCTCAGAAATCTCCTTTGTTCATGCCATAATACACTTCCACATAATAAACTCTTGTGAACATCAGACTTCTAGATAGATTTCACCTTTCACCTTCACCTTCACCACTCACAGATATATTGGATCATTTTCCTCAATGATTAAAAGGACCAAATGTAATATTTTTGTCTCATTTGTTTAATTGGGTTCTCTTGGTCTACTTTTAGGAATGTGTGAAAATCTGATGATGTTTTAGGTCATATTTATGCAGATAGATAGAAAATTCTAAAGCGTTCACAAACTGTCAAGCACCGTGTATGTATGCAACAACAAAATAGGTCAAATATACAACACAAACACACGCTGTTATCATAATGTCCTTTACCTTTTAGCGTCAAATTCCACAGTGCCATTTTCAAACCCTTTTATCTTGTCTGAGTAGGGGTTTTCCGGTCGTCGCACCAAGTCCATCAGAGAGATGTCTCTTTAAAACAGCAGAACATATAGTTCAATGGCAATTTCTTGCATTGTGGATTCCTTATAATTTCTAATGGATTCAGAAAATGGAGTGCTTCTGTAGTAATTAGAATTTGGCTGTAGAAGAGGCCAGAATATTTATAGACTTCTGTGTGGCTTGTATGGGACAATGGGTCAATGGCACTGGTACCTTTGGTATCATCAAGCTAAAGGCACACTTACATCAACCCCCACTTCACCTCATGATTTTCTGTCATGGGAATCGGTTTCTAACCTCAGAAAGGCAACGTGATAGAATGTAAAAAAAAAAAACCTGTTTACGTTGTTTGCTGATCGCTTGAATCTTTGTCTGTTTCTGACCCTACTCTTACTCAATGTTTTGGATTGTTTGCTGAACTGTAAGAAACCTCACCTGCAACTGCAACCACATCTGCTTCCTAACGCACTCAAAAAGTTCTACAAAACGTCTTTATTATATTACTACCTATTATTTCGAACCAGACTCTTTTGTAACACTGCTCTTGACAAAACTAGTCCCAGAATGTCTGTTCTTCCTTTGATAGTCTGTCTCATTATGCGTAGTTTCAAGCAAATCTTTTTTATTTATTTTTTTACCTTAGCACATCCTTTGGCTTCTCATCACGGAGGGATCTGCGACAGAGCTTTAGATCACTGCTAGGATATGGATACGACCGCATTTCCATCTGATCACAGTAGATCCGAAGAGGCTTAAGGACTCCTCTTAGCTTCAACAACTGCTCTGTAGTACAGTAACAGATTCATACATTTTATTTGGTTTAATTGATGCTTCGACCTTCATGTACTGGAGGTATTTGATACCATATGAAGCAGGCTCGTTTATTTCTACCTTACAAGTCTGAGTCGGTACCGGAAACAACAACATCATGTAAGTTATGGACATTAGGAATACTGTAACAACTGTCAATACAATGACTATATATTGCAAAATTGTAAAGCAGCCAGGCAAAGACACACCCCTAGGCTGGGGGTTATGGGTCAGGGTCAACACATTTTCTTCGTTTCCCCGCTCAAACTTATTGTTAATTAACAGGAAAATAAAAGACTGTTAAACGTGACGTATTGTATGAAGGCATCCCTGCCACCTTGCCGTTATAATTCACCTGCCACAATATCCACAGACTTGTTGGATGGACCACAGTACAGGATGCCGCGCTTCCTTGGTATTTGCTCATTTCGAGATGCATCTTGGTCCTGTCTTGGTGGCTGATTTAGACATTCTTCTTCAAGAGCTTTATTCTTCATGTAGAAGTGATGTGTGATATGAACCCCAACCACAGTTTTCCCAGTACCTGTTGAATGGATCGATGTATGAAGGACCTAAGAGTGAAAACTTTCACGCCGACCTCAAATAAGATTTGAGAACATTGTGTACCTGGTGGTCCTTGGATCAAAGTAAAAGGATTTTTCAATGCCTCCTGCACAGCTCTTTCCTGACTTTCATTCAACGGTTGCAGGTCCAGCTTGTCATACATGCAATCATACACTGAAGGTAGCTCTGCAGGTTCACCTAGTAAAAAATTTGAACATAAACCTATGTTTCAAATGTAGTAATGTATCATGTTGGGTTTTTTGTTGTTGTTGTTGTTTAAAAACAATAATGGCCATGCAAAGAATTAAAGATTTAGTTACCATAAAGCTTATTGAAAACGGACCCGGTTGCAATGCTCTTCACCAGGACATTGGCTTTTTCTAGGTTTGCTATAGCTTGTTCATATTGCCTAGAAATGAATAATAAATCAATCATTCATCATAGATGATATTATTCAGTATATATTCTGTAACAGATTGATATTTTTTTTTAAATAGTGTTGTTTGATATATTGTGGTTTTTTATTTGAAAATGTATTTGGATGCATTGTGATTTTGTATTTGTCTTCTTTTCCTTTCCTCGCTGTCGGGTTGTAGATTTGATAGGGACACCATGAGCGACCCATGTAAAGGGCAGAGCGTTCTGTAGATCGGAAAGACCAGAGCCATCGCACTGTGTTGCGTCTGTCTCTTCCTCTTTCTCAGCACATTCATCCCTCAATCTGATGCACAGGAAGCAGTTCGTTAGATCAAATTCCAGAGACCAGTCCTCTTTCTGTGTTTGTGTCATTTTAAAGAAACCTTTGAGAGACGTATCTGTGAGTTCCGTCCATTTTATTCTGACATCTTCAAGAATCACACTATTATTTTCTTCCACAGCATTATAAGCAGTGTCCATTTTACAGAGATTTCCCCAGATTTCCCGGTACTCCTTCAAATTCAAGTATTCTGTTTTTGATGCACGGCATTCTGTGTGGGAGAAACAATTGATTGGGTTTCTTGCGTGCTCCAAACAGACCTCAAAGGATGCATTGACAGTGAGGAGATTTACTGCAGGCATTCGTGCCCCATTGATCACTTCTGTGCCAAGCTGCACTTGTAGCACGTCATCTAACTTGAGTTCCATTTTCCACACTTTAAAATCTTTATCATCAGTTGGACCAGCATTTGAATTTACCAGAGATTTTGGATCATATTTGCTTACATTTTGAAGGCACTCACTGATCGTATCCCAGTCTTTAACTTTAACTGCAGATTGAATTTTGGTCCAGATTTGAACCGAGATTGGGATTACGTTTCCCTTGATCTCTGACTGCGGATGTATCTTACCCTCCTCAATAAACGAATACGCTCTTCTCTTCCACTTCAGAGTGCAGGACTCGTCTTGATGGTTGTACATTGGCTGCTCGACTACGTTTAGGTTTCTGTACTTGATCATCAGCCTTGGCACACTTTCAAGAGGAATCGAGACAATAAATTCATGTTCTTTTGGAGCAAGCTGGGCCACTACTGCCAGTTTGGTCACATCTGTAGAACTGGGTTTAGTGGCATTGATGAATCTCAACAACTCCAAGTCAAAGTCCTCACTCGAGTCACAATCAGTACAGAACTGATCAATTTCAGCCTTTGTGTATTCCATGTCTAATTGGTGCTTTCCAGAGATTATGCTGTGGAGAAGCCTCTGAAGAATCAGGTCTAGATAGCGTCTCATAGGGGATGAAGCCCATGTGTACGCATTGAGTTGCAAGTCATAATGTCCTAATCTTGAGGACAAGTTGGAGCCTGACCTCAGGATGAGAGATTTATTTTGAATTTCTATGAATTCCTTTGCCATGCGATGTAGTGTAGGATGGATTTCGTCTGATATAATAAGATGAACCAGCTTGTGGTAATCTCTGTTCTTTGTTAAGAACTCCATTTGCTCGAACACAGGTTCCAAAACACAAATGGATGACTCTGTGGCTCTGGTTTCTTTAAATCCTGCCCCTGCAACTTCACAGATTTGAGAGAGATAAGGAGAGAGGGGCAGTTGCTCAGAGTATTTCCTTTTAAACAGCTCAAGCACTTCGGGGTCTGGCTTGAAGTGGCATCTTAATGGGGTGAGATCTCTTGTTAGGTCGTTGGAGAGGAGTTCCTCCGCCACTGCATTGTTGTAGAAATTCATTAGCTCTTCCACCATGCAGTGGGCTCTACTGTTTCCTTTTCTCTGTCCAACGCTCCAGCTCCCCTCCAGCCGGAATTTTCGAAGCACCTTGGCAAAGCAATAGGCCACAGCAACACAGTCTTCTACGCTGGAGAAATTCAAAGGCGCCTCGTTATCATCCAAACGACGCTCTTCGATTATCCTGTCTGCCTCTTCGTACGATAGCCGTTCGTCAGACTTGATGAGAGAAAGAGTAAAAGAGCTGGACTCTATCATGCTGGTGGCCTTGTTAATCAGAAGTACCAAGGATATGACCTTTCGGTCCTCACCCGGGAGTAAGCTTAAGTATTTAGAGCTTGCTTCTCTGGAAAGCATAAAAGCTATTTCTGCTTCATTTCCATCAGCTGCAGGGTAAAATGTCCTACCTTGCTTCTTTGCGAATGTATCCTGCTCACTGCCTTTCCTGATATAACTTGCTACATCAGTGATGTGAATAGCAAGCATATATTGTTCTCCCTTATCAGTCAGACTAAAGGCATCGTCCAAATCTTCCGCTTTACTGGAATCTATGGTAAACGTTCGGTCATTGCGGAAATCCTGTCTTTTCTCATATTCCTTTTGGTCACATCCCGGGTGGAAAGCCGGAGGAGGGCCTTTGATGCCACATTCTAGTTCCAGCAATGTGTTGTAATACTCTTTATGTGAGATAACGTTTGTAACCACTCCAAGAGGATACCTACGATTCT
>CM022762.1:29985497-30049161 GCA_012411365.1 Ameiurus melas
GAATAGAATAGTTTCCCCCATAATCCAGCTTCTTTTTTTTTTTTTTTTTAAATCTGTGTTCGCTTTGTCATCACGCTAAACAATGGATCAAGAAAACATTCCATTGTGTTAAATTAAGTTTCATTTCCATACAAAGTGAACCGCCCCCCACACCCTCCACTGCAATGATGACAGGTGTATGTATGTATGTATGTATTTGATTTCTTGTTTGTTTTCAAGCTGAGAAATATGTCTGACTGCACTACGACTTTAACCGTAATTAAGATAAACAAATGAAATCGTGAGCGTCATGACAGACACTTCGCCTCTATTTGCGATTTGTGTTTATTAAGCGTAGCTAATGCTATCATTTGATTAATGCTGTTGATTATAGAGTTGCAAATGCTCTGGATTAGGGGAGTGAAAATTGATGATAAAATCATGTGTGAGAAAAGATACCACCAGAGGGAAAATAAGTGCGGTCTTAATAGTATACCGGCTAAACGGAAGCCACTTTCTGAGTAAAAACGTGGATGGCAGGCATGAGGATAAAGATTCTCTGGTATGACGAAACAAAAGAAGAATTATTTGGACTGAAGCCAGGTAATGCTAATAAACTGGCTAAAATCATCTCGACAGTAAAACATGGTAGTGGAGGAGCTTGTCAGTGGCGGGGATGGAAAGAATGCGAAGCATGACAGTGGCTTGATCTCTTCCTCAATCCTAAGAATCCTAAGGCTCGTACCTTGGAAGAATGAGCTCAGAAGGAAAGAAGACAGGGGAACGCATCTTTACAAGAATTAAGATGTGCTGCAATCGTTCCTGTTACACAGTGGACTATCCCAGTACATTTCTAGTAGTGGGACAGGGGACATGGTCCTTATCTCTTCAGTGCTCCGTAAGAAATATGTTTCAGCTGGTTAATAGATTTACTCTTAAATGGCTTAACCAAAAGTAAACCTAAAAACGTAACCAACGAGTTTACCGTTAGATAATTCAGCAACCTCATATAACAAAATCGTATCAAAATCGTTGTTCTCAGGCGCGTATTTAGATTATTGGCGTTAAAACTAATTTATAGGTCAGGCTTCCGTCTTCAGTCAGGTTTTTTTGCCGCGATGACTTCTACAAAGTGCGGAACAAAGAGAATGAACGCTTCTCCAAATGAGAGATTGCACTGTTTGATTTTGAAACATTTCCAAAGTATTTGCTTTTGTTATGGGTTGGATATCTGGTGCATTTACACATTTACAGTGTAATAATATTTATGATGTTTTTCTAAAGTCTGGTCCATGCTTGGTCAGAAGTGGTTCTGGAGCACAGTGAAATTCGTTTCTTCACATACCCCAGCATTAGGAAGTTGGGGTCAGCCACGATACAGCGCCCCCTGTAGCAGAGAGGGTAAAGGGCCTTGCTTAAGGGCCCAACAGTGACAGCCTGGCAGTACTGGAGCTTGAATCCCCGACCTTCTGATCAGTAACCCAGAGTCTTAACCACCAAGCCACCACTGCCACTATAACACCGGTTACTTATTTGCTGCTTGTGCCTTATATATGTATGTATATTATGTATTTTTTAAAAAGTTGAACATTATATATTATTTAAAACAAGCAGTATATATATATATATATATATATATATATATATATATATATATATATATATATATATATATATATATATATATATATATATATGTGTATATGTATGTGTGTGTGTGTGTGTTTGTGTTTGATATATATATATATATATATATATATATATATATATATATATATATATATATGTATATATATATGTATATATATATGTATATGTGTGTATGTATATGTGTGTATGTATATATATATATATATGTATGTATATATATATGTGTGTTATATATATATATATATATATATATATATATATATATATATATATATATATATATATATATATAATAAAATAAATAAACAAAGGTGAACATTACAGACACTATATATATTATCTATACTATATATTATCTATACTATATATTATCTATACTATATATTATCATTGATTTATTCGTGTGCTTAAATTTGGGGATTTATTCGGAAATATTTGGCAACCTCGCACTCAGACAGACGGTGTCCGTGTTGCGCGCGCTGTGATGTTTTTCAGGTAAGCGGTGTAGAAATGTTTTGTCTAGTACACATTTAGGACAAAACATTATTGTCCGAGTTTGTCGTGTTCTGTTTTTAAATGCATGCGGGTGAAAGGAAAAGAAGAACAACAAGCAGAAGACAGATCAGCGTGTTTAGCCGCTCCTGGTCCGCAGGCCCGGAACCCGACCACGGCATTTTCCTGAGCAGCTACACCGGACTCCGCGCTTCACCCGGCGGTCACGCTGCCTGCTATCCGCCGGCTGTGTGGGGACAAGCTCGATAGGTGAAGTGCAGCTGATCTCTCATATACAGGTACACGGTCCGTTCTCCCCCCCACACCCACACACATCCCCCCTCCCCACACACATCCCCCCTCCCACACCCACACATCTCCCCTCCCCCACACCCACCACATCCCCCTCCCCCACACCCACCACATCCCCCCTCCCCCACACCCACACACATCCCCCCTCCCCCAACACCCACACACAATAATTAGGACTGAACGTGTGTTTCCTGTGTCTGATCCCCGTGGCAGGACCGGAGGATGAGCAGGGGACGCGGCGCAAGAAGACGACTGCCTCCAGACAAGCCGGACACTGAGTCTTTTGACGACGCGGTTCTGGAAGAGGTGAAGCAGCTTTTTAACAAGGTGAGAGAGTACAGTGCTCCACCCGGAGACCAGTGGTGCTTACCGGACCCCGGCGCGGTGCTCCGTGACCGGCCATGGAGTCATCCACCTCTGCAGGCTCTGAAAGAGTCCTTAAACGAGGTGAAAAATCAGCTCAGTGACAAAGATTTGGCAGTGTGGCACCAGCACACCTGCTCCACCAACCGAGCGGGCACCGTTACGTCCAACCTCCGCGACACTGTCAACGCAGAACTCTGCACTCAGGCCTGGGCGAAATTCTACGAGATCCAAGGAAGCTTCCAACTGCTGCCAGAAACGGCGCTGCGGAACTGTGAATTGAACTCGGTCCATTTGTGCGAAGCTCCGGGAGCATTTATCGCCGCGCTTAATCACTTCCTCCAAACCAGCAGGCTGCACTGTGACTGGACCTGGGCTGCTAACACGCTGAATCCGTATCACGAAGCAAACGGACGGAGTCGCACTATTGCGGACGACAGACTCATCGCTCATACTCTCCCTTGGTGGTTTTTCGGCTCGGACAACACCGGTGACATCATGCTCCTGAAGCATTTGCTGGAGCTGCAGGTATTTGTTGTTAACATGCGCAGTGTGGATTTGGTCACCGCGCAGGCGGAAGCCTCGTGTGGGGGAGACGAGAGAAAAAGAGAGGGGGGGGTGGGGGGGGGGGGGGGGGGGGAAAAGGGAAGGGGGGGGGCGCGCCTCCCCCCCGGGGGCGGGGGGGGGGGCGGCGGGGATGTAAAAAAAAAAAAAAAGACGGAGGGGTGGGGGGGGGGGGGAGAAAAGAAAAAAAAAAGGGGGGGGGGTGGGGGGGGGGGGGGGGGGTTTTTTTGGGGGGTTTGTTGAACATTCGGTCCATTTGCCTGCTTTACCTCCTTGCATGCTGCTTTCGCGTGGTTCACGTTTTCAAACCTGCGACCAGTAAATCCGGGAATTCGGAGGTCTACGTCGTGTGTTTGGACTTCAAATCCAAAGATACCGTCCGGCCGCTGCTCTCAAAGCTGATCCGTAACTACGGTCCGGATATGGTTTCCACGGCTGCGCTGTTTCCAAAAAGCTGCATTCCTCACTCTTTTCTCAGGCAGCATGAGGAAATCTGCGCGTTTTTCCACATGCTACAGGTCAGCACCATCCGGGAGAACCTGCAGCTCTTCACCGGTATGACTGCTGAGCAACGCAATCACCTAGATCGGCTCAGAGAATGTGCTGCGCAGTTCTATGTTCAGCGTTTCCAGGTGCAGTCCTTACCACGCAAACGCTGGGTGTGCCGAAGTGGGTCGCTGGCTTGGGGGAAGCCGTGCCAGAGGAAGCAAATGGGATCTTTTAACCAGCGCAAGGAGATGCAGTTTAAGGAATGGAGGCAGCGTCTTGCACATGGACCTTACCAGGCATGGATAGAGGAACATTTTCAGGTTGAGGAAGGACATCATTCTGTACTCGCGGGTCCTGTGGCCGAGTGCGACTTAAACGCATGGGTTAGTCACGTGGGAGCAGCACTCCCAAAAGTACGCAGCTCTGCTTTCTGTGATCCGGAGTTACTTGATCTGCTTAATGAAGCTTTAGAGGAGCGGACCGTGGGCGTGAAGGAACAGCCGCTGGCCCAAACCACACCAGCATGCAGATCTTGCTCCATCAGGACTTCATCTCCTGCATCCATATTAAATGAACTCTGCAACCAGCCAAATGTTGCTTCTTGCTTCGTGATGGTTGGGAACCGGTCATGGCAGGATGGACCACTTCCAGGAAACCAGCGACAGCTGCGGTTCTGTCCAGGCCCGTCCTACCCCGAGATGTGCGTTTCCACTTTGCACGATGGAGATCCGCTTCATCAACACGAGCTACTGAGCAGTGTGTGTTCAGCTCTGTGTGGACTTTCTGAAGGATCAGCACTGGTGGTTCCGTTGTGCTCAGCTTTGACCCGTTTCACCGCATCTCTGGTCCTCGCACTCCATCTCTGCTTCCGGTCGATCGGTTTCCGTCGCCCCGTTTGCGGCCCACCTGTCGTGCTGCTCTGTGCCGGGTTCTCCTCTGTGCCTCAGATCAACACCATCCTCCAGGACGTCCTGGACCAAATGAGAACACTCGAACCGGACAGGCAGCTTCTGCAGTTTGCGCCGATGGAAGAACTGATCAGAGGTTCACTGCCTCACTTTCTGCTCGACCTCAACAACACTGTTTTGAGACAGCAGCTCCATTTACTTCTACCATTGCAGCAGAAAAGATAACGCGCTGTGTCTCTGTCTCCCTGGGGCTCAATCCCCAGTGTCCTCAAAAGCCCTCAGTTCTCCAAACCCTCCAAATTCGTATGTGTCCCTTACTAAAAGGCCATCACCTCTCCAGCTTGTGACCGTGGACGGAATTGATTTAAAATCCATTTACTCCAAAAGCCAGATGATCTTTTCTATTTTTCTATTATTTCTACTCTCACACTTCTGACGGAGGTTGAACATCACTCAGTAGCTCGAGCTAGGAGAAATTAAATGAAGTGTAATTACTGACTGGTTTGTTATTCCTATTCGATACAGAGGCACTATATACAGCTTGTAGCACAGCGTGATTGAGGTCTCGAATCTGATTGGTCAGAATGTGGGCAGTTATTTTTGTATAACCGCGTGGTGTGTTCTCCTTTACTTACGGTTTCTGGCCAACTGCAGTAATTAATTATTTCACTATTGACAGTTTGCTCTTGGGGACCCATATTTTGCATATTTCTCTTTTCCATGGTCTTGCATGCTTCCGTTTGAGTTTTATTTGCCACGTGCATCTATGGAGAAGGCTTCTTGTTCAAGAAAATACAGAACATTTGTGTTTGTCTAATGCAGATCGTTCATTCTAGGTTGTGCATTTATTCTGTTTTAGAATGATTTTATATGTGATCTGTAAATGTCAAACTACTCTGAGTTGCCTTAGCTACTATATTTTGGACAGCAGCAGTTTATTTTTGGGGCATGTGGTCTGTTATTCTGTTTCGAGGGTCATCTACCAGCTGAAGAGGTCAACGCCACTGCCCTGTATTTGAAAAAAATATATAATTCTGTTGACTAACGGTATCGAATACATTTACTTTATGTGCTGTATGTATTATATAGACATTATAATAATTATTTTATTTGGTTTTTTTTTTTTTTGTAAAAATAAAATTCTATTTTCTGGTTTGACCAAATATCTTCTTTACTCGCACAAATAATTTATCGGAGCGACAGAAGCGTCATTACACATCCCGCGTTCCTTCAGTAAGTCCTGGTTCAGTCGGCTTCGATGCAGTCGATTTAGGAGTCGGCCACATTGATCTCGTCTAATCTGGCAGGTTCGCCTGACTGAGCGGTCCCGTTCAATGTTAAATGAGATGCCATGTCATCGTCGTTCAGAGAATAACTTCTAATTGCTTATGCATATAAGCATATTGTCAGAATTCATTTCTCACGTACCAAGACACGTACGTGGGCCTGTTTCTCATTAACGAATTAGAACGTAACGGTTCATAATTGTTGTCTGCGTTTGCGTAATTAAAAACGAGGCGATCTCGTGCACATCGACACTTTAACATGTTAGTCAAGGGCAAATAAAACAAAAACACCCTCATTAGATTAGTTGAGTGAACTGTTGACTATGAAGACACTCATTAAACGTCTTGCAACAGTTCATTACAGGCCTGTTAATAAAAATAAAATTGCTAATGGCACAAAAACCCAGTGCTGTAAATGTTGGACATGCGTTGTCATCGGAGTGATTTCTGATACAGGATTTGCCTTTACAGTTTGTGCCAGACCTCTTCCCTGATGAGACACCTGTGCGCTGAAGAAAAGAGTGATATAACTCTCTGCAGCAGTAGGGGGCAGTAGTGTATTTGGAATTAAAAGAGGAAAAATGTGAGACCTACTATTGTGTAAGCAGCGCCCAAGATAGTACAACACCTACCAGTACCAGTTCCCAGCATGGTGTGTTTGTACTGAATGCAGAACTGAAGCTAAATGAACCATTTTCACACCACTGGGAATGTAAAAGTTCTGTTCGACATTTGATCGTAAAGATATATAATCATACGGTTCTAGAAGCAGAAGAAAAAGGAATGAACATCATCTTCCCCACCAAGTCAACATTCTCAACATGTTCAGCTTGGTGTTTCGGAGTCTTTGGGAATGCAGTGTACTTGATGCTAATCTGGGGACCATACGTGTCTATAACTTGTTGGCTACATTAAGCTTGAGTCTAAAAGACACAACTAAAGAAGCAAACAGATTCAACTAAAGGATTCATTCATCTTCAGGAAGTGCTTCATCCTGGTCAGGGAACAGTGTGGGCGAAGCTGGAATACAACCTGTATGGAACACCAGTCCATCACATGGCACCATTCATACATATTCACACACAGGGCCAATTTAACATACATACATACACACCTACTGGCTTGTTTTGGGGAGGTGTCAGTCTGGCGCAACCAGAGGAAACCTATGTGGGCACAGAGAGAACGTGAAATTCCACACAGACAGTAACCCGAGCCAGGAGCTATGAGGAGGAAATGCTACCATGCTACCCAGTCCTAATTTAGATGAATACAGATGAAGAGGCCACGCCTGTACTGCAGTGATGGATGTGGAGAGTGAAACGATAGGCAAAGTCTAGAGACCACACCTCCTTCTCTGGACTGACAGTTGCAGAGACCACACCTCCTTCTCTGGACTGACAGTTGCAGAGACCACACCTCCTTCTCTGGACTGACAGTTGCAGAGACCACACCTCCTTCACTGGACTGACAGTTGCAGAGACCACACCTCCTTCACTGGATTGACAGTTGCAGAGACCACACATCCTTAAACTGGATTGATAGTTGCAGAGACCACACCTCCTTCACTGGACTGACAGTTGCAGAAACCACACCTCCTTCATTGGACTGACAGTTGCAGAGGTCACACCTCCTTCACTGGACTGACAGTTGCAGAGGCCACACCTCCTTCACTGGACTGACAGTTGCAGAGTCCACACCTCCTTCACTGGACTGACAGTTGCAGAGACCACACCTCCTTCACTGGACTGACAGTTGCAGAGACCACACCTCCTTCACTGGACTGACAGTTGCAGAGTCCACACCTCCTTCACTGGACTGACAGTTGCAGAGCCACACCTCCTTCACTGGACTGACAGTTGCAGAGACCACACCTCCTTCACTGGACTGACAGTTGCAGAGTCCACACCTCCTTCACTGGACTGACAGTTGCAGAGGCCACACCTCCTTCACTGGACTGACAGTTGCAGAGGCCACACCTCCTTCACTGGACTGACAGTTGCAGAAACCACACCTCCTTCACTGGACTGACAGTTGCAGAGACCACACCTCCTTAAACTGGATTGATAGTTGTAAAGACCACACCTCCTTCACTGGCCTGACAGTTGCAGAAACCACACCTCCATCCGACCGTGTGTTTTGTTTGGATGATGAACACTGATGGTTAAGTGAAGATGTTTACTGTCAGTTAGGTCGTGTCACGGCAGAGCACAACTCTAAGTCATCATTTTAGTGCTGCTCTCTAGCTTACTAATGAGCTTTATTCTTAATATGAATCATTCTCATGGTTTAATCAAACTGCTTCTCCAGATATAAATAAAGTAGTTCTACATGTACTCTTCACTTTAAAAAAAAATACATTATACATATCTGAAAAAAGAAGGGGGGGGGGTGTTGCCACTGTGGGTGGAGGAGGAGGAGGAGGGGTAGGGGAGGAGGATGATGAGGTGGGGGAAGAGGAGGAGGACGAGGAGGAGGAGGAGGGGTAGGGGAGGAGGATGATGAGGTGTGGGGGAAGAGGAGGACGAGGAGGAGGAGGAGGTGTGGGGGTTATAAGCTGCTGTCAGAGTGGTACACACACAGCCCAGTCCTGCAGAGAGACCGAAAGAAGACAGGAGTCAGGAAGAAGAGAAAGTTTCAGCGATGTCTGTGAACCCGCAGCACCTGCACCTGGCTGAAGTCACCGCGGCGCACTTCATCACCGTGTGGGAACACTTCGACCGCCATGGTGAGTCAGACGACCCGGGAGTCCTGCGCTTCACATGTCTCTATACGTAAAGTGGCCACAGCGCTGACACTATGTTAACCGTATATTTTATACGAGAACAGTAATCGTTTTTTTCTTATTTTTATTTAAATATCAAACACAGGCTGATGGAAATGCTGAGCATGTCTCCGAGTCATGGGATTGACCAGAATTAAAAGCAATTTGAATAAAATACAGTTCGAACGGATTATAACAGGATCATGAACAGGAATATTTATTTATTTATTATTATTTTTTTTTAAACCAAGTTTGTCTCAGGATGCTGGTTTTGCAATGCTCTGCAGAAATCTTCCATCGACGTGCCTGAGGGACTAAAACTGAGAGATGAAATATTCATTCATGTGACTCGGAGCCCATCATCTGTGACCGCTACCCGAAATTTTTTTTTAAATAAATCGAGTTCCTAAAGGTCAACTCAATCAGCTTTCCAGTATGTTATTAATACAGTACATCCTAACCCAGCTGTAGTAGAATGAATGGCAGGAACTCCTCATGCTCATGTAAACCAGAATTTCTGTTTTCAAATATATGCCAGCCATGGGGAATAAATGCAGAGCCTACTGATAGTGAGCACGAGGATTATTGGGAAATTATGGGGCGGGGGAGATTCCAAAATGAGTAGCAGACCAAGTCAGAGAGCGGTGGTGCTGATTTATATTCCTTTCTTAAACATATGCTAATCTGACTGGTTTGATATGCTAATCAAATCTCGAATTCCGCTCTCTCCTAGGACATGGCTATATCGAAGGAAAGGAGCTGGAGAATTTCTTCAGGGAGCTGGAGGCAGGACTCCGGGGAACCAACACGGTGAGCGTTGACCGCATCGCACTCCACTCAGTTTATCAGCCGAGTGTCTGGAGCGTAACCGAAACCGTGTTGAGATGTTCCTCATCCTAAACCGCCTTGCTTAAGTGGGTCCAGAGGAACGGATCAAATGAATGACACGTCAAGGTAGTAATATTCTCTAGGTAGATGTCCCGAACTCCAGCCCAAGTTCTCAGAGTTCCATCCCTTTACAGTTCCCACAATCCCACCTTAAAATGATCCGCACTCGCGAAGCGTTTCCTCTTCCCGCGATTAAACGTTTATATAATAAACGTGCGCTCGAGTAGGTCCGTGACCGCGGCGCTACGCAGGTCTCCAACAGAAAGTTACTTAATAATACATGATAATGTCTCTAACTGACGAGCAGCTGCTAGATCCGCACTGCAGAGGACGTACGACAAGACTCCGGTCAGGTTTCCTTGGTAGTTAATAGTACGGTTAATCAGGAGCCCTTTATTTATTGCTGCACGCTCACTTTCTACGTACGTTATGGAAGAGTGGTGGGACGTAAAGTTTATTTGTTTGAGAGATCGGTGTTCGTTCAGCATTTACAGTATCTTGATGTGCGAATGAACAGAAGGTTGACGGTATCAATCCCAGCACTGTCTCTGATATAATAATAATAATAATAATAATAATAATAATACGACAGAAAGGCGTGTAATGTGAACATAATATCTGCTAGAAACCATGCCTCACAGGGTCATTCTTCATATCTGTGTTCGGGCATTTAAGGATTCTGCGAACGGCGCTTTAAAAGAGAAGACTCGAGAGCTGATGAAGAAATTTGAGCAAAATGCCGACGCGAAGATTGAGATGTCAGAGGTATGTCATCACCGGCTTTATATATATATATATATATATATATATATATCTCAAAAGAAGTGGAGAGGAGTGGTGAGGAACTTTTTTTTAATTATAAATAAACGTGTGGTGGTCAGATCATCCTGCCGGTGTACACGAAGAAGAATATTGATCTGTGCTGTGATGTGCATGACGTTACGAGAATATGGGACGGGGAGTAGATGGGTGGAGAACCGGTGGAGCGGAGCGCTTCATCCTCACACAGACGTGAGGGTTTGTCATCAAAACGTGGAGAGAAACGTGTCCACGGTTCCATTCAGGTACAAAATCAAACCAGAAAACCCAAGATATTCTTAATATAATAATAATAATAATAATAATAATAATGATAAGCATTATACAATTCCCTTTAAAGAAAGCGTATCAGCCTCCTTGCTTGCCATTCTGCATGGCTTAACAGTATGGAAATCGGGGTCACTGGTTAAAGCTCATGAGATATCACACAGCAAGTGGACAGATGAGGTTGCCGAGGCTCAACAACAAAACGCACTAATCCAGAAAGAGATTGCACATCTCGCTCCACTTCCTGGACATTCCCTTCGTTCTCACATGGATGCGTCTCCTCATGAACGTTTCTGACACCCATTCTAGACGTTACGAGTGAAGCAGAATCCAGGCCAAGGCTGGGACACGGATAAAAATAAATAAATAAATAAATAAATGCAAGTCTAATGGTACTAGTTAATCCCACTTGCTAGCAACAAGTCGCTTGAGTATATATATATATATATATATATTTATCGACAAGGCTATATGATTTATATACTTTAAAGTTTTACGTGCTAGGATTTGTACCAGTGAACAGAGGCACCAGAGGTGATCTTTCCAGAATGTCTCTGTACACATTTCATGAGAGGTATACAACAGGATTATGGGTTTGGCTTCCATTTTTTGAGCGTCGAACAATAAATGGGAACGAACGCCACGTAAGACGTAAAGTCGTGACCAAATGCACCATAAAACTGGCCTGACGACTTGGCAGACCAACTGGCAGACAAGCAAAAAAAAAAAAAAAAAACCAGCCACAGATAGAGACAAAACCAGAATAGGAAGAGAACAAGAGGATATGTAAACACAAAGAGAATCCGTTTTGGTTAATGAGTCAGGAATACAATGAGCATTACTTCACAGCTCGCAGCCAGAATGTCCTCGGTTTATAGTATGTATAGGGAACCAGGTGAGTGCTATTAGTAATCAGATGTACAGAAATGTGACGGAGATCGTGCAGACAGGTGCTCCGTCCCGCTTACGCCTACCATCAGTCCTAAACAGTACCCAAGGTTAGAATCGGTGCGTCCCGAAATCGTAGAGTGTTCGGAACGAGGATCCCAGAGATACCCGGACGGTCTACGAATTCCGGGAGATTTTCGAAGTGTGGATCCGTCGACACTTTTTCCGCCATGCTCGCAGGCTGCAAGGCGTTCTGCCAATCGGACTTCTATTCGCTCGTTGCTCGGCGCGTTGTCGCCGTTTCCAAAATGGCAGCTCCGTGCCGTGTACGTGAATAGAAAACGAACGGGCGCGGTTTCAATTAGATCTCACGATATTACCGAGAACTTTGGTTACGAAATGAAATAAAAAGCTCACACCTGCTCTCTGCCTTTACAGTAAAGTGTTCAATCTAAAACATTATTCCAACATTTATCCATCCATCCATCTTCTACCGCTTACTCCTTCTTCAGGGTCACGGGGGAACCTGGAGCGAATCCCAGGGGGCATCGGGAACAAGGCGGGGTACACCCTGGACAGGGTGCCAGTCCATCGCAGGACACAATCACACACACACTCATTCATACACTACGGACAATTTAGACACGCCAATCAACCTACCATGCATGTCTTTGGACTGGGGGAGGAAACCGGAGTACCCGGAGGAAACCCCCTCCAACATTTATATATGTGCATATTTGCAGTAGCAGAAGGTATATTTAATATCTCGCATTAAGCCCTTCCCCTTCACAAGTTTATATATACAAACAGTAACCAAAAAAAAACTAAACCATAAACAATAAGCCATTTTTTAATCCTTTGCTTATCAAATGTTCTGTAGGACATGAGACAATTTGAACAAAGTTAAGAGATAAGTGAGGAAGTGGGGGAGGGGGGGAGGAGATGGGAGAAGAAAGGGGAAAAAGGAGATAAAGTGAATAAGAAAATAGGACAGAGTTGTGAAAGGGATAAGACGGCGAGGGTAAAGGGATAAAGGAGGAAACCGTAGGGTGGAAGGATGGGAAGAGGATAAGGTTAAAAGAGAGGGGTCGGAGATGGGGAAGCAATTAAAAGAGAGAAATGAAGAGGGGGAAAGATGAAAAAGATGCAACAGTAAGATAAAGGGTTAGGGTCAGCTTAAAGGAAGGAAGGAATAACACTAGGTATCTTCAACGTATGACGTGTTGTAAAGAATACTAACATTTCACCAAGCACTGTAAAATCAGCTTGAAGCAATTGGGGATTAGTGTACTGAGGCGGACACTAGCCCTGATTTCCAGGCCACCGGACCTCCTGGTTTGCGAGCAACACGGCGGAAACAAGCAATTAAAACTGAAATTTGACGCTGCAAGGAGTCTAGGCGACTTGGCTCGTGTTATCTCGGAGTTCTAAATTGCTTAACCCAGGGTATAAGCTCCATCACTGCTCTGGCGATAACGTTGAGCAAGAACGTTCCAGGGCGTACGGTATATAGAGCAGCAGCCTGTGTGACACATGGGTTCCGCGGCAGATTTTGTGAAGATTATACTGCATCTGTGCATGATTTGGGATTAATGATGCGGTCGCGTCGAGGATCACACGGACTGCTGTTAAACGCCTGACCTCTTGGTGTGATCCCGATCTCTCGGATTGATCTGTGCGTTATGGTGTAGGGAAGGTTAATACGTGGGTAAATACATAGAGCGGGCATTAGTAGGGGGATGTAAACATAAAGCAAAGGTCTGTAAGCTGACGGGATTTTACCGTTACATCGGCAGTCTGCTTTGCTCAAGGATGGTGCTAGCGTTAGCGTGTGTCCTCAGAGCCCTCGGAGATGCACGGTACGGTAGACCGAGCAAGCGTGCTCTCTCAGTCAGCTGAGAGAACGTTGGGACGTTATATATATCGAGTGAGCGGCGTCATGGTGTTTCCTTAGCTCGGTCATGAGTGAAACGTCACTTCTCTGTAGACCTACCTACCTACGTACCTCAGTAGGTCTCCTACAGAATACGTAGTGACTCTAGGCTCCATGGTCTCTCTGTCTCTTTCTTTCAGCTGGCTCAGGTCCTTCCTACAGAAGAGAACTTTCTGCTGTGTTTCAGACAGTTCTTGGGATCCAGCGTCGAGTTCATGGCGGTACTACGCTCCACGCACACACACACACACACACACACACACACACACACCAATGACGCTTCATCAGATTTAGATGTTCATCGCCGATCTTCTGCGTCTAGAAGATCTAGAGAGTTCTATTTGCAGAATGTCATTCATAGTTAATGGGCTGCAGCACACTGAAACTGTGTGTGTGTGTGTGTGTGTGTGTGTGTGTGTGTGTGGTAAAACAAGGCAACGCTGTAAATAATGCAACGCGACAAAAAGTGCTCGCCGAGTGTGTTGCACGTGGATTTCAGAGGAGAAACGCAGGAAAGACCCACAATGTGATTTACTAATGCGATTTTTTTTTTTTTTAAATAGGCATGGAGGACATACGACACGGACCGCAGTGGATTTATCGAGTCCAACGAACTAAAGGTAAATAATAATATAAACAAACCAATATTAACAAATAAACAAACCTGCAGTATGTACCGACGTCAAGGGTTATTTATTTATTCGAAGAACTTCCTCTCCGACCTCCTGAAGAAAGCGAACAGACACTACGACGACAAGAAGATGAACGAGTACACACAGACTATTGTAAGTACACACACACACACACACACACACACACACGGCTCTGTATTGTGATATTACGTGGTGGTTATATATTGCACGATACATCGCTCTTCAAAAAAAATAAATAAATATCGGCACCCTTGGTTAACGTGTGCCGAAATGATTGCGCGCGATAATTTAAACCTTCCCCTCGGACAAGAGGAGAAAAGAGCCATCCGGAGTCGATAGTATCGTATCTCAAAGTGTATTTGACAGAATGATCACACATCTGGAGGAATACTTTAGATAAATGCAGCTGGGCTTTGTGAGCTTCACGCTGTTTCCTGGGGTAGAAATGGGTAGGCACACATGAAATCCCGTTTCGTCATCATGGGAAAACAACCGAAATCTCAGTCCAGACGTTATGTCGAATACAGAACAGCGCAGTTGTATTTTGAAGCACACGGTAGCACCTCATACAGTGAGGAGAATATAAAAGAGAACCCACTACAAACTCATAATCCTGGTACCAGTGTCCAAATTGACCACTATCCAGCAACTGGGCTGTGAACCTGTTGCCACCCAATCCTGCAGAAACGAACTGGTACAGAACATTTAAAAAAAAAAAAACACTTGACTATCAAGCTCGATCAACAGCAACCTGGCCATACAATCACACCGATCATGGACAAACAGGCGAATCTGGGGCAGCTGGATGGATTTGCTTCGCTTTACCTGTAGATAACAGGTGTTTTCTTTATCACACACCACACCCCTAATTACAGACTGAGAACGTACACTCGTGTATCAAAGTGATACGTTACCATAGCTGCCAGAAAACACCACAAAAAGCTTTGTAAAGAGTCTAAACCCGTGATAGATGAGAAACCCAAATAAACATACCTCTCTCTCCAGCGAAGCACGAATCCCCAGTGAAATGAACATGGAGAGCAAACAAACACGAGCACATCAAAGCCACCTGATACCACACTGTTACCAGCTACGCAAGTGGGCGTGTCCGTTATGGAATCAGACTTCAGTCAGCCCCAAAAGGCTTAACAAACCAGGCAGATGAACACCAGAGCAAAACTTTCCAGTCATCAGTAATCAGCGGACACTGAATGAGGATAGGAGCTAGACTGGAGGTCATGTGATGAGGATCATGGGAGTTGTCATCTCCAACTCTGGGAGTTTGTTGGTCTTTTGAAAATGTCATCATTTTGTTCTAAAAGGAAATGCTCCGGTTTCGAACACAGTGTAAAATGTTATGTTTTATATACAGTTGAAGATGTTCGACCTGAACGGCGATGGAAAACTGGGACTGTCCGAGATGGCCAGGTGAGAACGTGCGTGACTCTTTTTTTCTTTTTAATAGCTCGTATATACAAAACAGGGCAGTTAGCACTTTCTTCCCGTGGCACTGCACCAGCAACAGAACGATCCCGTGGCTTCACACGCCGCACATGACTCTGGACCGGATGCTTTTGTAAGACTCAGGAGACACAGGGAGGAGCCTCGAAGTTTTAACAAAACACTAAATGAGATTTTGTCATGTGACTGTATTGACGTGAGCAATTAGCACAGAAATGTAATTGTGTCTCACCAGGCTGCTTCCGGTACAAGAAAACTTCCTGCTCAAGTTCCAGGTAAACTCGTCGCTCTCGTTGTTTTGTAAATGACTTGGGTATTTTCTCTCTCGGTCTCTGAGGGAGGAGTGGCGAACCATCCAGTGGTTCTCAGGTAGTGATGTGTGACCTTACATCATCAACAAAGAGATGAGATTCTAATCAACATTAAAACCACTGACCGGCGACATGAATAACGCTGATTATCTTCTTCAAATAGAACCTGTAAAGGGGTGGGATATACAGTATTAGTCAGCAGGTGAACAGTCAGTTCTTGAACTTGACGTGTTGGAAGCAGGGAAAATGGGCAAGCGTAAGGATCTGAGCGACTTTTGAATTGTGACGTCTAGACGTCTGGTTCAGAGAATCTCTAAAACGGCAGGTCTTCTGGGGTGTAGTGATTAGTACTTACAAAAATTGGTCCAAGGAAGGAGAACCAGTGACAGGTGACAGGGTCATGGGCTCCCAAGGCTCAATGATGCATGGGGAGCACAGGCGAGCCCGTCTGGTCCGATCCGACAGAAGATCTCCTGTAGCACAAATCGCTGAAAACGTTCATGCTGGCTCTGATAGAAAGAAGACAGAACACACAGTGCTGTGAGGCTGCAGACCTGCAGACCGGTCAGTGCCCATGCTGACCCCCTGTCCACCGGCCAAAGTGCCAACAATGGGCATGTTAATATAAGAACTGGACCATGGAACAGTGGAAGAAACCTCGGGTCCTGGCATTCATGTGGATGTTACTTTGACACGTACCACCTACCTGAACATCGCTACAGACCAAGTACACCCCTTCATGGTAACGATGTTCCCTAATATCAGTTCCCTCTTTCAGCAGGATAACGCTCCCTGACACACTGCAAACGTTATTCAGGAACGGTTTGAGGAACATGACAAAGAGTTCAAGGTGTTGACTCGACCTCCAAATTCCCAGATCTCAGTCCGATCGCGCGTCTGTGGGATGATCTGGACAAACAAGTCCGGTCCATGGACGCCCCACCTGTTGCTGCAAGATACCACAGCACACCTTCAGAGGTCTTGTCGAACCGATGCCTTGACGGTTTTGGTGGCGCAAGGCGGACGTACACAATATTAGGCGAGTAGATCAGTATACATCATTTTAACAATGAAAGTAGTCGATCAACCCAGACATGAAGGGGTTCGCTTCATTAGTTTTGCTCTAGAGCTGCAAGACTAACGTAACTAACAAAGATTTAAACCCATCCGAACGGAAAGTTCTTCAGTAATGACACGGAATCCATCTTGGACAACTGGAAGTTTGTTTTTTTTGGTATCGTTTTGCCCCTCAGGCCATGTTTCCCAATGTTTGAAGGCAAAATTGTAGTGGAACCCTGTATGCAATTTTAAAGGCTTCAGGGGGAGTGGCATGTCTGTGTCTACATCAAAAACCTGACCTGAAAAGCTTTTTCGCTCTCCATATTTCATACAGCTTTCTGCATTTCGATGAAATATTAAACATTATAAGAGAGCGGAGATGTTGCGGCTGCTGCTTGTAGACGAAGCTCCAGCCACTCGCAAAGAAGAAACGTACTTCCTGTATGGAGATTCTCCGGAACGCAGCGTAATGTGCGAAAGCTTCTTAAGCACCTGTAAATTTTCACCCACGTTATTGAGTCAGTACAAAAGACTTTTTATAGTTCCAAACGTTACAGTTCCACCAACAACAAAAAAATGCTTGTGTGTCTACTTTCCTTATCGAACTGCACCACGTGTACCCGAGATTACTCGTGCATTGTTCAGCTCATCGTCTTCTCTCTCTCTCTCTCTCTCTCTCTCTCTCTCTCGACAATACCTACTCATCATATGCGCCGATCTTTATTAGAGCTTCAAACTATCCTCTGAGGAGTTCGATGACATCTTCACTTTCTACGATAAGGTGAGAAACATCCGAATACCTCTGCTTTTGGGTCGTCGTGTCGCTTCAGCAGTCTTCCATACTGTAACCACAATACTGGATTGGATTAGTACAGTATTAGTACCCCCCCCCATCCATCCCCCACGCCATCCGTCTTCACGCTCGGCTTGTTTTATTATTTCAGGATGGAAACGGTTATATCGATGAGCAGGAGTTGGATGCGCTGCTGAAGGATCTATACCAAAAGCACAAAATGGTACATTATTTTATATAAACTTTTAAAAAAAGAATGATTTTGTGTAATAAATGAGGTCATGCCAACCAGCTAGCAGATATTAGCAATTTGTTTTTTTTTCCAAATTAAGGAGTGTTCAGAAGTAAGCTAGTGCTTACTATATGCTAATGCAAGACCAAGCTTAGATAGCTAGCTAATGAAATAGTTCTAGAGGTTTGACTTTACGATTTAAAGAATAAATCTGTCTTTTGGACATGACCAAATGTTAATCCATTTCGATGCAACGTCCCTTTTCGACCCGCTTGGCTGTATATGTATATGTGTGTGTGTGTGTAAGCAGGAGGCTGACGCAGAAAGCCTGGCCAGTTCGAAGAAGAGCATCATGGCGCTGTCTGACGGAGGAAAGCTATTCCGTGCTGAGCTGGAGATTGTTCTGTGCAAGGAGCCCCCTGTCTGATCGCTGACCTTTGACCCGGTCGTCCCATCCCCCTCGGTCCAGATGCATGTGCTTGTTCCCTCACCGATCGAATCCAAATCAAATGTATTTAACGTTACAGTGCGCTCCGTGGCTCTCATCTCGTTCCCTTTCCAGTCTGAAATACCTGTGAGATGGACGCCCCTACGCGCCTGTACTGCGTTCGCTATAAATAAATAAATAAATAAATAAATAAATAAATAAATAAATAAATAAATAATCTGAAGATGGGCGCTGGTGCTCGTCCTCTTCATTTCCTGTTCAATGATCAAACCCACTACTGGGATCTTCTCATACGGTGTCTTCAGTAAAACATAACCAGCACTTAGCATTAGCTTGCGTCACGCACAGTAGGAGAAGTGGAAGTGCAGAAACCCAACAATTCCTTCCAACTTTAGTGCTCAGGACGCGAGTAAGAGACTAAGGACGCAGTGGAGCGCTGATTGATTCATATATTAATCAATAGGTGCACTGTTAGGACTAGTGCGATAAGAGTTTTGCTGAGCGCACGCTTGTGTATACCTCGTGACAGGAGTAACTGATTTCTATTAGCAACAACTCCTGAGGTAAAGCTTGGCTCATTTTTCACCGAGATAACTCCAAAGTCAACTTCTATAGGACAAGGAGAAGCTTTGTCTTGAGAAACGGCGCACACACACACACACACACACGCTCCTATAACGTAGACGTTATGATCGCTCCAGCTCACCGAGAGTTGTTCACCGAGAGAAGGAGGAGCTGCCACGCTCTATATAAACAACTTGCTTACGCTAGGCTTTAAATAGTTACGCTATCTTTGCTTAAAAAAAATTAAAAAAAGACCCACAGTTCGCCGTAGTGATTTTTGAAGCGCAGAAAAACTATAAATATTATAAAAGGGAGACCCAGACCCAACTTTTCGGAGCAGAGTAGAGGGGGTAGAAAACGAACACTGCGTATAATAATCCCCATGGTAAAGCACGGTGGTGGTAGCATGTTGTGGGGAAGATTTTAGTTGTTCTGTGTTTAGTACTTTAGTCCTAAAGCAGTTAGCAAACTAAAAATGACACAATTATGATGCAATAATAATAATAATAATAATAATAATAATAATACACAGCACACTGTAAGCAATACAGGTATTTACTTCATGATTTATCTTAAACTTCGGCAGACAAGAAAAAAAAATGCTTTATATTCAGATTTTCCGAGCAGTATTCTCCACACACACCCAAAGAAAAGGGTGAATTTTTACACAGTCCCCACCAAAACTATTGGAACGGACCGGATGGAGTTGAGGATTTCGGCTAGAAGTGTCCGTTTCAGTAGAAGTGTTAAACGACATAGCGCATTTTGTACCAGACCAACCGATTTGTAGGTGAACAAAAATATTGGAACACAAGACTGACCGGTTTCTTGTTACCCAGGTGATTTTTTTTTAAACGATAAAAACTCCTGGTTTTCGCCTTCAGTTTCACCTGTAAAGTCTGCGATTGTTGTGGGAAAAAAAAAAAAAAAAGGATAAATCAACGTGTAGACCAGAGAGCGATCTGTGGGAGAAAAGCAAGCCATTTTGAAGCTGAGGAAAGAGAGTAAAACAAATCCGAAGAATTGCACAGGGCTATACAACGCACTGGAGTGTCCTGAAAAAGACAGAAGAATCAGCCTTGCCGTTCCAATAGTTTTGGAGGGGACTGTGTATTACAGAAAGTCAGGCTGTGTTTTAAACCACAGTCTGGCTACATGTCCATCTTTCTCCTGAGACAATACACAATCGAGTCCTTCAATCAAACACTTCATTCCCTTTAGTGAGTTCAAATAAACAAATAAAAAGAAGTGTTCATGATGAGACAGACGTGTGCTGATCTGAGAAGAACCTTCTCCTTCTTCCCCTCCTCACACTGCATGGCAACATCATGTGGAAAAATATAAATAAATACTAAATCATGTCTAGATTTGTCCAGATTAACGAGAACAAAATCAACAACGAGAAGGTCGACCCCGACTCGTCCTCGGGCTGCTGTGTTGGTAGTGTTGACTGGTGTGATGCATCTAGAACCTCTCCGCACGTGCGTATAAAATGACCAAACTGTGTGTAAACCTCGGTCACGCTAAAACAGTACTAAACACCCACACTGTGAAATCCAGCTCGAAATCCAGAGAGTTCAGAGAAGCTGTGCAGTATCTCGGTGTCCCGTTATCATCAGATCATTACTTCATCCATGTTATGTTCTCGCTTTTCGTTTACAACAGTTTCCCAACGTGTCATACTACTGTGTGATACAGCAGGACACCTGGAAGACCACCACCTTCTCCACCCTCTCCATCCTCATGACCTTCTCCACCCTCATGACCTTCACCCTCTCCATCCTAATGACCTTCTCCACCCTCTCCATCATCATGACCTTCTCCAACCTCATGACCTTCTCCACCCTCTCCATCCTCATGACCTTCTCCACCCTCATGACCCTCTCCATCCTCATGACCCTCTCCACCCTCATGACCTTCTCCACCCTCTCCATCCTCATGACCTTCTCCACCCTCTCCATCCTCATGACCTTCTCCACCCTCATGACCTTCTCCACCCTCTCCATCCTCATGACCTTCTCCACCCTCTCCATCCTCATGACCTTCTCCACCCTCATGACCTTCACCCTCTCCATCCTCATGACCTTCTCCACCCTCTCCATCATCATGACCTTCTCCACCCTCATGACCTTCTACACCCTCTTCATCCTCATGACCTTCTCCACCCTCATGACCTTCACCCTCTCCATCCTAATGACCTTCTCCACCCTCTCCATCATCATGACCTTCTCCAACCTCATGACCTTCTCCACCCTCTCCAACCTCATGACCTTCTCCACCCTTACGACCCTCACAAACCCGACAAGAATCATAGATTTGGAATAAACACACTTTTAAACATTTGTAATGGGGGGAAAATGATTATTTTTTTCAATTTCACAGCTTCTCTAAACATCAGTACATTTATTATTTTGGTTTTCCGGTGCGATCGTATTGGTTATACAAATCAAAAGAACATTATTAAGAGGAATAAAGTGCTACAGAAATAGAATTATTATGAACTTAAATTTTTTACATTGGAGCTACGAGGCTAACGAGTCAGAACATCGCGCGGCGATTCGGCTTCGATCGGAGAGTTCGTCTCGGCGACCTCCTGCGGTCCGTTTCTATAGAGAACGAAAGCGTGTTCAGTGCTGAACTCGTGGCTATGACTTTTCAGTACTTGTTACCTACGTTATCCTTGTAGACCGCTTCAGACGCCAAGCACGTTTTGCGGTTCAGGTATGTTTCGTTTTTAGCAACTTTTCGCAAAATAACGACAAAATAATAGAAGGAGGTGGAGTTAAAGTTTAATAAAGAAATCAAAATCCATTATGATTGCACGTTCGCGTCAAACTCAAACAAATAAACCAGTGTGATTGTGTAGTGTGTGGTGGACGTTACCCGATTTTCCCACAGCTAGAACAGGAGGTTTCATGCCGCATGCTGAACAGCGTAATAAGCTCGTTAACCGATTGTACGTTTTTTTTTGTCCGTTTGTGCAACGTTTCGCAGGTTTAAAGCCGAGGTCACTGTGTAAATGGTGCAACTCCTTCGTTACGGGCGAGTCAGTCACAGGTCACCGTCTCAGTGGTTCATGACGTCTCTGTAGATGGCATTGGTGGTCGTCTGGCCGAAGATGAACATGCCGACCGTGACCATGAGGATTCCATAAAGCACCAGTGCATGCCAGCTACGGAGGAATTTCAGACACAGAGGACACACGCTAGGGATGCTCACATACAACTCACGAAAAAAACGATTGTGAATGAAGTGTGCCAATACTTAAATCTGCACTGAAATCAGAGTGCGCAAACGTGACAGGACTTTAAAACACAAGGGGTCGCGCTTTCGAAAATGATTAACGGAGTAGAGCGATTTACCTGGATGATCTGGCGTCGTGCTCCGAGATCTTGGCCTCGATCAAACACAAACCTACAGACAAGAGCAAAGAAACACATTTTAAATATATATTCAATATAAAAATTATATGCTCAACTCTATACACACACACACACACACACACACACACTGATATAGTGGAGGGAATTTCCTAGTCTAGAAATTCTGCTGAAATCCGTGCGACACTGACCCCTAGTGGACACACTCGCATCTAATGCTCAAATCAAGCAGCAGTGGTTGACCACCAACCCTGTTCCTGGAGCTCTACCTTCCTGAAGCTCCAACGGACTGTCTCATATCGTTGCCTTAAGAAGTTCCTGATCAGCTTAAACAGGTGTGTTAGATGTTGGTTGGAGATGAAACCTACAGGAATGTAGATCTCCAAGAACAGGGTTGGTGACCACTGGCCTACAGCTTGTGCAATGCCATGGGCTGCACCAATGGTGTACTCAGAGCCATACACTTACTTTTACCCCTAGTGCTGTTTGCGTATAACGACTTCTAAAGGATGAAGATTAACCTTATACATCACATCACGTATCCTTTACAGGCGTATCTTTTTCCGCAACTGATTAACAAATAATCGCTAGTTAAATATTCACACAGAGGTAGTGTTGGCAAAAGTTACAAATAAATATTACAAATCTGTAGTGAAACTTCTGGCTTAGTCAGACTGGAACATCGCAGTGCTCTGTGCGAGTGTGTGTTATGGCACGGTCAGCCACTAAAGCTAGTAATGAACTCCAGATTGCATTCCCTCCTCATCCTCCTAGCGTTTCCACTTGAATAATAGCCTCTGTGTTAGCACGTCCTTGTGCGGCTAGTTCGCGTCCTCGTCTGCTAGTGTGCTCGGAAATCTCTCGTTTTTCCACGAGCGTCACCGGTCACTCCGAATACATATCTGGGTGAAAACTGTTGGCTTGTCTGTCTTTTGGCAAATCTGCATGCTTCAATGAGGGCTTTCAGTTCTGCTTGCTGAGCTGATGCTTTCAAACGCAAGCTCTTCATGTGCTGTCGTCATGACGCCTAACCTGCTTCGTGTCGGTTATTCAGCACTCGGATTGGGGAGCAGTGTTTGCTGGCTGCCGTTGCCCTTCTTCCATCTGAACCATCTCAATGCAGTTGTGTTCTTCATCAGGTTTTAAAGGCTCTGGCAGCAACCTGGCTGGGTTGGCTCACCGATTCGATGATGTCAGGCTTTTCCAGTACCCCTGTCCAGCGAGTCCAGCAGGGACACACTTGGTTCATTGTAAGCAGGGTTTACAAAGCATTCAGGGATTTGATGAAGGAGTTTCTGGTCCAGCTCTAGCCCTGAAGCTGACTCCAGAACCAGGCAGGTGGCTTGAATTGCCCGGATACATGACCCCTAACATTGTGACCCTTCATAAAATTTCACCCAATATTACGCCACAGAAATGTTGAGGAATCTACGCCACAGAGTCAGTTACGTAGCCATTGAGGCTGAAGGTGTCCAGTATACCCAGGACTGGTGTCCTCCAGCGGAAACTTTTCATTGGAGTCCCTTTCACCCTTGGGGACTGGGCTTGGGCGATTTTGGTGTACGAGTCTATCCAGGCCTGGGTCAAATTTGGCTCATGAACTATTGTAGGAGGTTTCACCTCATGGACAGTTTTTTTGTTCTCTTGACAGTCATCTGTAATTTCACTTCTTTCTCACACAGGTGTGCTTTGTCAAGCCTTGTGATCTTTCCTCTGCAAGGAAATCCATTTTTGTCAGCAAGCACAGCCTTCTTGTAGTGTTCTTCCTTCTCAGAAGTCATCAAAATAATCGTCTGTGTAGTTTATGAGGACATTTCTGCTGCCTTTCCGAGGTGATGGCGGAGTGCCACGTGGTAGACCGTCTGTCTGGTAATCTGGTCTAGGTGTATTAACTTCATCCACAGCGAATGCGAGATACAGCTGCACTCAGCGAGAGGGGCAGAAACTGTGTAGCATGTCGGTCGCAGTAAACCACGTAGTGCAGACCATTCTTGGGTTGAGAATGGTTGAAACGTCCACCACCAATAGTGTTCGTTGGTGTGAATGGTGCGACCCAGTAGCCGACTGTTGAAGACTGGGACAATTATTCCAACCGTCACGCTTTTGGCTGAAATTTTGCTAATGGGATATGGCTTGGTGCCAGTCTTGTCTGTCAACGTGACTAGCTCCATGTTCAGATTTCCACGATCATCTTTGTCTTGAGACCAGAACGGGGGGTATTCCACTTGAGAACCATAGCTTCCAGCGTGCTTTGAAGCTTCAGTATGATCGAACCATGGTTCTGCCACATTACCATCTATACTGGAGCGGTTACGGAAGTCGGCCCAAGCGACAGGGTCATGAATCCCTCATTTCTCCAAGGTGAATGTTGCCTCCTCATGCTCGTCTGTTTGTAGACACTGAGGCGAACTGCTGTGGCATGGCGTCGTTTTTTCGTGGATACATAGTGATATTGTTTATTCAGGGGAAAAACTGACTGAGCATAAAGATCTTTTTCATAACGCAGGTCATGAATTCTGTTCACGGTCATGAACAACTGTCACTCTGTTTTCTAAAGAGAAGCATGACCTAGTCCTGTAACAGTACGCCCAGTTTAATCCACACCTTGTTTGTGAGCTCAAGCACATGTGTTTTAGATGATAAACTCTCATCGAGCCAAGTGCCCAGATATCTGTAAGTGATAACGAGCTTCATTTGGGTCTCATTCAGGGAACAAATACAGTAAGTATAACAATCACACTTTCTGGACCTTGTAAATAGCAGATCTTTAGTTTCTGACTCATTTAGAATTAAATCGGAGATTCTTCAGGGATTTGACATCGCTTGCGCTACAGATAGGCGCACACGCATAAAAAGAATATCATCATCTGCATGGAAATGTACTTTGCAGTCTGCTGAGGCACAGATATCATTGATATACGATGTACACAACATTGGGCCTAAAACGGAACCCTGAGGCACACCATTTTCTAATCTTAAAACCGTTGACGCACTGTCAGAGAGGTAGTCCTGAAAAGGATGTTTCATCGGAGTCCAGAGATGGCGATTTATCCAGAAGTAGTCTGTGATTAACTTTACGTGGATAGACGACCCCTCTTCCTCTGTAATAGTGATTCGGAGATTTTCTCGAGCCTCTAGTGTCTCATCCTGAATTGATCAAATGATCATTAAGAGCATTACAAATATCCTTTTTTTAACCATCATTCACTTTAGAGTCCAGCATAATCTTTTGAGGGAGGGTAGATGATGCTTTTAAGATGCCTTTAAGTGATCCAACCACTTTCCAGAACTTTGCGGAGTTGTTCCCAATCCTATTGCTCTTAAATACGGCATGTTTATCTGCTAAGGAGTTAAAAAAGAGACAGAAAGTACTGCAGGGCCAGTTCAGCATCTGGGAGGAGATCTATAGAGCAGAGATCACGGTCATATAAGTTTGCACACCCCTTGCAGAATCTGCTAAATCTGAATACTATTGATAAACTAAGACGGATTATAAAAATCTCGTGTTGTTTTAAAAAAAAATTTTTTTTTATTTAGTTCTGTCCTGAATATGATATTTCACATAACAGATGTTTACATATCGTCCACAAGACAAGATAATAGCTCAATTGATAAAAATTACCCAGTTCAAAAGTTTACACACGCTTGATTCGTAATAGTGTGTGTCGTTACCTGGATGATCCACGACTGTGTTTATGTTTTCTGAGAGTTGTTCATGAGTCCCGTGTTTGTCCTGAGCAGTTAAACTGCCCACTGTTCTTCAGAAAAATCCTCCAGGGCCTCAACATTCTTTACTTTTCCAGAATATTCTGCATAGTTGAGCCCTTTCCAGCAGTGTCTATATGATGTTGAGATCCATCTTTTCACACTGAGGACACCTAAAGGACTCGTACACGACTATAACAAAAGGTGCGAACATTCACTGATGCTCCAGAAGGTAACACTACACATTAAGAGCCAGAGGGGTGGAAACTTTCGAACAGGATGATCGGTGTAAATCGTTGGCATTTTGTCTTCTGGGAGACATGTAATCTTATTTAGCATCTGGAGGGCGGTGCTATATAAAAAAAAAAAAAAAAAAAAGATCTTTAAACAAAATAATTTTTGCATTCTCCATCAGGTGGCGGTGTGCTCTCTCTCGCTCGTTTTCTCTCGCTCTCTCAGCTCATGGCTTATTTTCTTTTCTTGCCCTCCCCGTGTCTCCCCATTTCCCTTACTGCACCGTTTCTCTCTCTTGCGGCCGTTAACGTGTTTACGCGTTCATTCCATTTCTGCTTCTATTTCCTGTCGCTTTACGTACACGTAAATAAGGTCGCTGTGGTGCTCGAAACAAGATATTTTCAGGAACAGAAACGTTTCTGGACATCATACACACACTGTCTGCACGTTTGTGCGAATGGTAACCTTGGCAACCCCCTGATTAACCATCTCTCCACTGTTCCTTGCCCAAGCATGGGACAGCGTGAGTCTTATTCCAATGGGCCTCTAGTAGCGCTTGTTGTAGCTCCCATTTTGGACCACTAGGAGGAAGAATAATTCTGCGGTTAAAAAGGGGAAGCGAGAGATTTGCTTAGTGTCTGATAACAATTCTCTCTCTGTCTTCTGATTGGCTGAATAGTCAAGACTTCTTTTGGTGCCGGAAGTCAGGACGTGATGATGATTGGGGTATCCGAGTTTGCATTTATAACGTAGGTAATAAAATCACCAATATACTGTATTATATGTACACCATGTGTATTAAAAAGACATATAAAACATGTAAGGAGTTTATTTATAATATACACACACACACACACACACACACATGTAAATCAAAGGAAGATATGAAGTCATACCTGGGAAGACGAAGATGAAGCAGGCTGCCAGGCCGCCGATGAGAGAGATGACTCGCCCGATATCGGGGATGGTGAGAGCGAGAACTAGTGTGAGACAGAACCAGACAAGTGTGTAGAGCACACGCCGTCTTCGCTCTCTCACCACGTCTGTGTCCACGTCTGTCCCGTTAAAACGCAGCCACAAACCCTCTAACACGGCTCTGAAACACACACATACCATTTGGAGAGTACACTTAGTACCGTTATACAAACAGAGGTACATATAATACCATCTGGTTATTCCTTCCATCTACGAAATGGTCCACTGTTCTCTTCCTCGGTCATGTCATTATTTTACTTCATCTATCCACTATTCCCTCGTTCGGTCATTTCGTCACCGTGTCAGTCTCCGCCTCTATCCATCACTCTCACCCTTTCCTTTTGCCAGTCTGCCGTCTGTCCTTTCCTCCCTCCGTTAAGCCGTCCGTTTGCGGTTTTGTCCCTGACCTTATTTGTACATTCGTCTTATAGAGAGCCGTCTAACACGCTTCGTCTCCGTTATCCGTTTGCTCCGTCCCGCCTGTGCCCCCGTTACCTCCCGCAGAAGTGCAGTATGGGATACGAAGTGACCACGCTGATGATGATGAACGCTCTGGCAATGGCCACGGCGATATCTTTGGACGGATAGGACATCAGCACGTCCTGACTCACCGTCGAACCGAACGTCAGGAAGCCGCACACGCCTGCAGATGGACAGAGAGAGAGAGAGAGAGAGAGAGAGAGCGCTGATGTGAGGTCATGACGTACAGGTACACGTACGCTTATATATTTAAAACACACACCTGTTCCTGTGTAGACGAACAGGCAGATGATCATGCCGAGTGTTACCACGCCACCCCATGGTCGAAGCGTCGCATTCTTCATACTGTTAAACACCGGAACACTGCTCACATGACACTGAGAGAGAGAGAGAGAGAGAGAGAGAGAGAGACAGGTGTCTCTAATTATACTCCAAACACTTCGATACATACTATGCACTGTTCCCATCTCTCCATCTCCACGTTTTTACAGAGAGACTATTATAGACATCGGCTTTGTGTTCAATTACCAGTTTAAAAACACACACACACACACACGTAAACACACCTGGAATCCGAAGCAGATAGTCGGCATGGCGTTGAACACAGCAGTCCAGGATGCAGGACTTTAGGGGCGGGGACACGAAAGACATCAATACACGTCATAAACAAACATGAGTCGTGGACCGAACTGCAGGAAACGAAGCACAAACCTGGTAGGAATGAGCCCAGGTGAGATTTCTTGGTCAGGCCAGAAGTATCTGATGATGATTATGACGGTCACATACCAGGTGCCGATCACGCTGAAGGTGCTAAAGGTCACACGGTCAAAACGACAAAAAGGGACAGCTTTACACACACAGACGAAAAAAAAAGCCGCCCCGCGTCACGATTCTCCCAGTCGATGTGAACTCGTGTACCTGGCGTATTTCTGGAAGCCGATCTCTTTGGGGATGGACAGAGGGAGGATGATGAGCACAGAGGTGACGGTGATGGTGAACCTGCGGTCCATGTACCAGGGAGAGCCGACAGCACTGCCCGACTCGTGAGCCACCGCGATGATCACTGAACACACAGCCGAGACGCGCGCGAGCTTCATCAGCCAACGGAACGACTTCATGGTATAAAAAGCGCAGCAGTGAATAAACCACGCGGACTCACGCTTGTCCAGCTGGTCGCCGATAATGATGAGGAAGGCGATGCACGTGCCGAAGGTGTAGACGGCGATGGCGATCTCGCAGATGGTACCCAGAACCTTCCCGCACACGGCACGGACCACTTCCTGATACGTGCTCTCGTTGCTCACCTAAAGGACGAGAAGCGCCGAGACTTTCACTACAGGAGACACATCGCAACACTGCTACGGAGACCAAACCGACCTTTTAGAGGCCTCGCTTGAGTGCTCACCTGAGAACAATAAGCTAGGATCACCAAGCCAGTGATGATGAAGATCAATAAACACTGCAGTACGAAAAAAAAAAGAAAAAAAAAAGAGATTATTCTGATTGCTATTAAACTCAATTATTACAACGATTGTGTCAGTCTCGCTGAAGGAGGCGTGGCCTTCTCTATCAGTTTATCTGTCTGTCTGTGTGTGTTTGGGTCTCACCATCTGCAGCACTACTCCAGCTAGCACTCCTCCAGCCATGTAGAACGCAGCAGGAAAGTTGAGAAGCCCCGCCCCCAGCGCGGCATTCACCACGATAAACACCGCCCCGAACGGCGAGGTCTTGCTCGTCCGAGTCTGCGGCGCTGAGATCAGTGGTGCTTTCTCTTCGTCGTTTTCACAGTATCCCCAATCGCTTGGGTCGGAGTTCACGGCCATGTCTCACACACAGGGTCAGAGGTCACGGCGCCAGGGCTTCAAAGTGGTGCTATCGGAGCGGTGTTAAAACGGGGGCAAAACAACGCCATGCAGGTCTACGCTCAGATGGACAGCGCGCTCTCTCTCACACACACACACACACACACACACACACAGACACACGGCCCGGTCACAGTCTTGCAGAGTCCTGCGAAAGACAACAAGAAAATAATTCTCAAAAGAATTAGTTCTACTGTAACAAACGAGATCTAGAAGAACGTACGCCGTACGGTATATAACCTCCCGGACGCACGTCGTAAGAAGCGTCCCCCGTGTTACCGAACCTGAATCACAGGATCGATCATGTGACTTTTACCCGCCGGCTTTTTTTTTCCGCTTCTTCAGCTCCGTGTGGACTTCAGCACAGAAGAAAAGACGCTGTTCTCATCATAAAGATAAAGGAAGTGAAAGACGCAGCGGCGCTCAGACGTGCGCGTGCGTGGCTCTGCGTAGCTCTCCTCGTACCTTTAAGAGGAAAGAAGTTTAAAGTTTAAAGCCCGGGACGGGCCCCTTAACCCTCACGCCGCCGTTCTGTTAGAATGGATGTGGAGTCTGAAGGGACGGCGTGGGACTCCCGTACACCTCGGAAATAAAACGAGCACGACATGAAGTATAGAATCCGAAATCTCATCTTAACACACCACGTGGCCAAAAGTATGTGGACACCCGTCGCACCGCGTGGCCAAAAGTATGTGGACACCCGTCACACCGCGTGACCAAAAGTATGTGGACACCCGTCACACCGCGTGGCCAAAAGTATGTGGACACCCGTCACACCGCGTGACGAAAAGTATGTGGACACCCGTCACACCGCGTGGCCAAAAGTATGTGGACACCCGTCGCATCACGTGACATGACAGACAGTTTATCCAACTTTGGCGCGAGACCGAGCCCCATTCTTCCGGGAAGGCTTTCCCCTAGATTTGAGCTAAACCCGGGATCCTTGAGATTTTTCCTCTTTTTGGGCAACAGGAACCGGATTGTCTTCTTTCCTATATGAATAGAGCACGTGACTGATCAATAACAAACGCCGTTTCCGTGTCAGGTCGTCTCATACCTCACATCTGACAGTGCGGGGTTCAACCCACAGGTATCTCACCCCGGTGTCATGGGAACCCAGAGGGTCGGGAGTTTATTACCGGAAGTCGTCACAGCTACACGGAAATGTAAACACGACAAACAAAAGCACTGCTCGCTTGGGCAAAGCGCTCACCTGTCTCACGCCTCAGCAGAGAGCTGTCCCGCTGTCTCGTGTCCTCTCCTCTCCAGTTACGAGTGTGCGGCTAAACACCCAGCGCCAGCGTCACGTGCAGCATCATATGACCCACAGCCGCTGCGTGTTGTACTTCCGGTTCACGCGCAGGCAGGGGCAGAAGGGAGAAAGACGATGGCGGCCGGGTTACCCCGCGGTCACGGCGTGCTGCGCGCGTGTCGGAGACTCTGCTCTCCCCTCCAGCCCGCGGTCGCGGAACACACACGTAGGTCACGTTCTCACGTCAATCAACACTTTCACCTGTGCACGAGATGGTCTTATTAAACTCAGCGAAAGGGTAACGGATTCGACTTTAATACGAGCTTTAACTTCCGGTGCGGCGCTGTGCGGCTCGGAGAGGTTTATGTTTATGTTTATTTCACCCGTTTGTTGTTTGTTTTCTCTCGAACACTGAGTTCTCATGAAGGATGTGTTAATGAGCAGACTGGGTTATACAAGTCTTCTTCACGGACACTACAGTCCAGAATTATTGGCACCCCAGGAAGAAATGACTGTATAAAAGTCCCTTTTTATTATTATTATTATTATTATACATATCACAAGCAGTAATTATTATTATTTTTATTTATTAATTTTTTTTAATCTGACAAACATTCTCACAACTATATTTATTTCTGTAAAAAAACCCATGCAGCAGGTAAATCATATGGGGGGGTATTTGTTAAGAATTATTATTATTTATTTTTTTTTAAATTATTTTTTACCTTTTCAGAAACGTTTCAGTGGTACGCATGTAAAGGTGTAACCAGTGGCATCGTGGGAAGAGCGATTCTTCACTTCTACTTGTCAGTTTTATTGTACGGATTCTCAGGCGTTACTTTCTCCCAGGAGTCCGGGTGGGAGGGGCATCCGTTCTGTCCCCTGTCAATCACTCCGACACTAGCCAATGGGAGCTCGTGTATGTAGAAGAGGGTAGACAGTGCAGATGGGCAGCACGAGCAGGGAAGAAAAAAAAAAGATTCAGTAATCCGGCTTCAAATGTCTGAGGATGCGCTTGTAAACGTGTGTGTTCTGTTTCCATGCACTCATTTTACAGGTGTGTGTGTGTGTGTGTGTGTGTGTGAGAGAGAGAGAGAGAGCGAGGCGCGGGTGAATGAGGGATCATTAGACCAACAGATAGGTGTAGGCTACGGAGCCAGATCCGTTTGGATTTCCGTAATGACTGAAATGCGTGAGAGTAATTGCGTGTCTCTTACAGGACGTGCAGTTCCTCACATCACACGCTGTCAGAGGGAGAAGAGCACCGTTGTTCCCAAGAGGTACTGCATCGCCCTTGTTTTCACTGTTTGCGTGCTTTAAGACCGTGGATGTACGTCGTATGTTGAAATAAAACGAGTGCGTGAGCTGTGTGCAGACTGACTGACCCTGCGACGCACTTTTTGACTTGGGACTAGTGCCTACATACAGCGACTAAACACGATCTTCCCGTAGTTGCTCCTTCCTTCCTGTTCAAATCTGACGCTCGTGCATGACTTAACGCTGTCGAACCGGACCCTGAGAAGTTCCCAGCTCGTAGCGTGTTGCTGCATAATAACGTCCCGGAGATAAGAAGCTTTCACCGCGTGTCTGTTCAGAACAGGAATTCTGCATCATCACTGCTTTACCATCATGATTCCCGTCCAGGACAAGAAGTCACGGAGCATCCACGTGCAGTTTTAACGTTTTTTTAAATTTATTTATTATTCTTTTCTTTTTTCTCTCACAGTTATGTTCCGGAGACGTCGTTGTCCAGACCGCCGTGGCCTGAATTACCACCATATGACCAGGAGACTGAAGAACATGAGCATCAAGGCATGTTGACTCCTCTTCTCTCTTTTTATTTTTCCATTTTAAAGCTTTTCACACATCCTGAGTACTGATTTATCAGAGCACATGAAGGATGGTTGAGCAAGGCTGATCATTTAATAGATAATGGATTAAAGGTTAAAAACACGTGGATGGGAATTGGCTTTATTTTCAGACTTTAGTTGGTTGATGCTGATTATTTTATATATATATATATAACTTATAGTCATGTAATGTGTGGGCAGTAACGCTGCTTTTCTAACATGCAGGGAAGGCCTGCTATACAATGCCGTCCATTAATATTGGCACCCTTGTTAAATATGAGCAAAAAGGCTGTGAAAAATTGTCTGTTGTTTAACCTTTTTGTTAAAAAAAATAAAATAAATCACAAAAATACTCTATCATGGATGTCAAACAATTGCAAACAAAACGCATGCTTATAAAGATCGTCTTTGTTAAATGTAGATGCGCAACAATTATCCGCAGCCGTGAGTTCTAGGACCAGGAAATTGTTCAAGCACGACTTCCTGTTTCACAGGGGTATAAATATGAGGTAACACACAGGTCAAATTCCCTTAGTCATTCATAACGATGGGTAAGAGCGAGGAATAGAGCTGTGATGTGCGGCAACAGGTGGTTGAGCTTCACAAAATGGGGCGTGGCTATAAGATGCAGCACAAGCATTGAAAATGCCCATTTAGACCACCAGGGCAATAATTAAGACGTTCTAGTCGACTGGAAATGTTATGAATCGACCTGGAATTGGACGTGTGTCTATATCGTCTCAACGCACTGTGAAGAGGAGGGTTCGAGTGGATAAAAAACCTCCAGGGATCACAGCTGGAGAATTGCAGAAGTTAGTTGTGTCTTGGGGTCAGAAAGTGTCCAAAACTACAATCTGAAGTCTCCTCCATCACCACAAGTTGTTTGGAAGGGTTTCAAGAAAAAAAGCTTCTACTCTCATCCAAAAACAAACTCGAGCGTCTTCAGTGTTCCAGACACGACTGGAACTTCAAATGGGATCAGGTTCTATGGTCTGATCTAACAACAATGGAGCTTTTTGGTAATAAACACCAGAGGAGGTTTTGGAGCACACAGAGAGGTAGCCATATGGAAAAGTATCTCATCCCCACGGTTAAATATGGAGGTGGATCTTTAATGGTTTGGGACTGTTTTTCTGCCAGAGGACCTGGACAGTTTGTTAGGATACATGGCATCATGGACTCTATCAAATATCAACAGATATTAAATGAAAACCTGACTGACTCTGACAGAAAGATTCAAATGGGCCGTGGTTGGATCTTCCAGCAGGACAATGATCCAAAACATGCATCAAAATCAACACAGAAATGGTTTACTGACCACAAAATCAAGGTCCTGCCCTGACCATCCCAGTCCCCTGACCTGAACCCCATAGAACACCTGTGGTGTGAACTGAAGAGGAGAGTCCCCCAGCATGGACCTTGAAATGTGAAGAATCTGGAGAGATTCTGATCCCTCACCATGTATTCTCCAACCTCATCAGGCATTATAGGAGAAGACTCAGAGCTGTTATCTCAGCAAAGGGAGCTAGCACAAAGTACTGACTAAAAGGGTGTAAATTGTTGCACCCCTATAACAAAGATTTTTGTTATTTGTATAAACCTGCAATGGTTTGATATCCATGAGAACAGAGTAGTTTTGTGAGATTGTTTTTTTTTTTAAACAAAAGATCAAAAGGTTAAACAATAAAGACAATTTTCACAGCCTTCTTTGCTCATATTTACCAAGGGTGCCAATATTACTGGAGGGCGCTGTGTAAACAACAGAATGCTAACAAAATGCAGTCTTCCTCTGTGTCTGTAAAGAGACATGGCTTCCACTAGGGGGCAGAAGAGAGTAGCAAACTTCACTTTATTAGCTAGCAGAAGACGTAACCGTGCCTCAATCCAAAAGAGCTTGTACACAAGAATGCACTCGGTTGTTGTTTTTAATTTGTAAATAATGCTACGTGCTATTGCAGTGTGTTGATACGTAACGAGGCCCATAACGAGCGCTTGACGCCCGTGGTCCCACTTCGGGTGATGAACGTTAGTGCTTTTTCCGTTCCCTCTCCCTCAGGCCGTGCGTCTCGCTCCGCTGTATTGTGCTCCTCTCCCACGAGAGCGATTAACTTTCATCCTCCGCCAGCTGGGCGAAATCTACGCTCGGTTCTATGGATCTATTAACCTCCTTCCTCTGAAATGTTTCTCGTGGCGGCAGAGAAACCTACAACGACTTGCCGCTTGCAGAAAACTCCTAAAAGAACACGGAGACCATCCGTCTGCTCCACACTGCACGCAGTCCGTGCACACGACCCGCGCGAGTGTGCTTCTGCTTTATGAAAACAGCCATTTGTACAACAGTGTCAAGAAAAACACATTCATTAAACCGCACAGCATGTTCCAAGTGTCTCTGCAGTCCCCTCCAAAACTATTGGAACGGCGAGGCCGATTCATTTGGTTGTGCCATACATCAAAGACTTCTGGGTTTTAGATCAAAGGATGGATGTGACACGATGGTTTAGGGCTTCAGCTCTTATTTCCTGGTGTTTACACCTAGACATGATAAACAAAAACAACGGTTTTAGTCAAAACACAGAACCTTTTTGTATCAGATCTCCCAATGTTTAGGTGAGTAAAACTTTGATACCTTCACCCCTGTCCTGTGAAAGTTGTTGGTCACTGACTTGTTTTTGGGGTTTTTTCATTGCTCTCGGAATGTTTCTCTCATTAGCTGTTGTTGTTTTCCTCAGCCGACCCGTTTGTTCCCGTCTGTTCCTCAACACACCGGCGGTTTCTTTCTTTTTCAGGACATTCCGGGTTGTTGTATCGGCTACGCCCCGTGTTTGTGTGGTGCCTCTGACTGATTTTCCCTCGTTTCTCAGCGTCAGAAAGCGTCAGCGTTCTCTTTTTCTCCCGTAGACAGCTCTCTGGTCTTCATGTTGGTTTATCCTTTCTACACAACAAACCCGGCAAGGAGAAACACGTCAGTCACCCGTTCCAATACGTTTTGGTCGCCTACAAATCGGATGTCTTCAGTCTACAGCAAGAAATCGAATGAATTGGACTTGCCGTTCCAATAGTTTCTGAGGGAACTGTATAGGATGCAGTTTTTTCGTGATTAGTCCTGATCCTTTCAGTGGACTAGAATCGAACACGACACGAGACGCTGCGGGTTTCAGAGACATTCGTATCGTAGACGTGCGGCTCCTGGCGTATCTTCCCTCCTTCCTCGTGCGGAAATAAGACTGAATAAAGACCAGAATCAGGAAATTACAAGCATTAGTCCTGTCATGAGCAGGAGATCTGTTGGAAACTCGGGCATGAGAGCGTCTGGGTTTGACTGGAGCCGGACACTGCTTGCCTGTAATTGCATTAATAAGCAGTAGTGTGTGTGTGTGTGTGTGTGTGTGTGTGTGTGTGTGTGTTGTTTCATATACCAGTGAAGGTTCTGTGTTGTCTTTCCTCACACACTCATTTCTAATACACGGTGTTGTTTACGAGCCTGCTGTACTGCTGAAGAACAAATAGTTTGAGTACAAAAGCACATTCCTTCTGTAACAGTACGAGCGACGTTGTTTCTCCGTGCTCCCTGCAGCGGTCGTAGAGAAGGTGAACGGTCTGCTGGAGAGGCGAGAACACGGACGTCTGTTCGCGGTCGTTCACTTCGCCAGCCGTCAGTGGAAAGTGTCCAGCGAAGATCTGATCCAGATCGAGAACCACGTCGAGGCCGAGTGCGGCGATCGCATACGGCTGGAGAAGGTCGGGATCTCGTCTTGGCTCGGTCCGAGGAGTGACTGCTTTTTATTCTCCGCTCCATTTCTTTTCTAACCCCCCCCCCGTCTGTACAGGTGCTGCTGGTGGGAGGAGAAAACTTCACACTCATCGGGAAGCCTCTTCTAAGGTGACACAGCTCATTTGCATTTCGCAACGCCCTTAAAACGGCATAAAACCTCGACATAAAGGGCATCTGCTGTAAACGTCATAAAACTCGTTCACAAACCCTACGATCTCGAGGTCGTTTACAGCTGAACACCGATGGTAAAAACACAGGGTGGGTTTTGTCCTCGGCTGCCGAACGGTTCCCGTTTGAGACGTCCTGCCCTGCTTAACCGCGTGAATATTTTAGCGTGAGCCTCGGCGCACTGCACAAAAACCCCTCTGTTCCTCCGTTTCTCTCACCTAGGCGTGATCTGGTCCGGGTCGAAGCCACCGTCGTGGAGAAGACCGAGTCCTGGCCAATGGCCCACATGGTGTTCTGGAAGAGGCACAGGTTCCAGAAGAAGAGAAGTGAGTCAGGTTTTTAACACTTTAGCTATTGTGTTTGATGTCATTTGCCCTAGATCTGTAACGGACGGCGCTCGGGACGGCTCGCTGCTCAGCCGCGTGCATATTTAATAACTCCGCTCGTAATGGGGTCTGCGAGAGCTGAAGCCGAGAGCAACGCAGGTACGAGACGTCTTGTGTGGAAATCCTGACGAATGAACCTACCGCCTGCTCCCAGAAGACTCGTGACCGATCCTCGGGTTACATTACTAGTCTTCTCATCTTCTAGACACGGTACAGACCACTTAAACCCACCTCGTCGAGGGCGGGAATCACTCAAATGTGGAACCCACCTAACCGTTAAGAGACCAACCCTTTGGTGTAGGGGGTGTATAATTACGTGCCGTCGTGATTTCGACAGTTCAGGTAGATTAGATTTTCTGCTACAAATGTAAAAATAAATAAATAAGAAGAATCCTGTACGAGTCCGGTTCCTCATCCTGAGAGCTTCATATCTGACCAGCTGAGAAGAAAACTGCCCGCTGCTTTCAAATCACGCTCCACTCTTCCCGAAGACGTGATGCGGATCAGACGTAGACATTCGAATAAACCTGCGGAACTGGGATGATGTCATCTCCTGTATTTGGTGGACTGAGAGAAGAAGTCATGAAGATGGCCTCACTGTTATTTTTAGTCCCGTGACGTCCTTTTGTCTATTTTTATGGACGATGCGGTGTCATGCGGTGTCCAAAACCACTTAAGCAGAGTCTAAACATCTCGACACAGCAGTCCTGTACACACACACACACACTCACACACTCTCTCTCTCTCTCTCTCGGTCTCTCACTCTCTCTCTCCCCGAGAGCTGTTCTGAGAATGAGTGTTTTGTTTGTGCTTGTGCAGCTATCGTGCAGCCGCAGACGCTGCTGCGGATCAACTCCATCGAGGTGTCTCCCACACTGGTCTGACCCGACCCGGCACGGCGCGGCCCCTCGTTCTGATCCATCAGAGATCATCGTGCCTTTCGGTGCAGTGAAGCTCGAACTTCTGTCAATTTTTGTGTTTGTAACAACTGTCTCATCTAATTTAATAAAAAAATCCCACTGTGGGGAAAATGTGCTGCCTCTGACATGGCATGATTTATCTGGGTTGAGTCAGGTGTGTGTGTGTGTGTGTGTGTGTGTGTTTCTTAGCCTTGTAGTTTAGCTGGTCCTCATAAGGAATTTATATTTATTATTATTTAAATCCTATATAAATCCTCCTTACGAGGAGTAACCCCAGTGTGTGTGTGTGAGATATTTTGATGTTATATCTCTGTTTAGATCTTTATGTCGAAACTTTCAGGTGTTCCCCTTCCAGTTTAAATAAATAAAAGAGCGCAGACGTTTTGGTTTCTGAATTCAGCGTGAGTTAGATCATCATCATATTATTATTATTATTATTATTAAGTCTAAGTCAGTGGAAGGTTCTTACGAGAGTAAAACTTGCAAGTGTATGAGAGAGAGAGTGTGTGTGTGTGTGTGTGAGAGAGAGTGGGTGTGAGTGAGTGAGAGAGTGTGTGTGGTGAGAGTGTGTGTGTGTGTGTGTGTCTGTGTGAGAGAGAGAGTGTGTGTGTGTGTGTCTGTGAGAGAGAGTGTGTGTGTGAGAGAGAGAGAGAGAGTTTGTGTGTCAGTGAGAGAGAGAGAGAGAGTGTGTGTGTGTCTGTGTGTGTGAGAGAGAGAGAGAGAGACCCTAAGTCTAAGTCAGTGGAAGGTTCTTACGAGAGTAAAACTTGCAAGTGTATGAGAGAGAGAGTGAGTGAGAGAGAGTGGGTGTGAGTGAGAGAGAGAGAGTGTGTGTGTGTGAGAGAGAGTGGGTGTGAGTGTGAGTGAGAGAGAGTGTGTGTGAGTGTGTCTGTATAGGAGAGATGAGAGAGTGGGTGTGAGTGAGAGAGAAGTGTGTGTGAGAGAGAGTGGGTGTGTGAGAGAGAGAGAGTGTGTGTGTGAAAGTGGGTGTGAGTGAGTGATAGAGAGAGTGTGTGTGTGTGTGTGTGAGAGGTGTGTGTCTGTGAGAGTGTGTGTGTCTGTGTGAGAGAGTGTGTGAGTGAGAGAGAGTGTGGTGTGAGTGAGAGAGAGAGAGTGTGTGAGTGTGTCTGTGTGAGAGAGAGTGTGTGTCTGTGAGTGTGTGTGTTGTGTGAGAGAGTGTGTGAGAGAGAGATTTGTGAGAGAGAGAGTGTGTGTGTGTGTCTGTGTGAGAGAGAGAGAGTGTGTGTGTGTGTCTGTGAGAGGTGTGTGAAGGCTGTGAGTGAGAGAGAGTGGGTGTGAGTGAGTGAGTGAGAGAGAGAGAGGTGTGAGTGTGTCTGTGAGAGAGTGTGTGTGTGTGTCTGTGAGAGTGTGTGTGTCTGTGTGAGAGAGTGTGTGAGTGAGAGAGAGAGAGAGAGTGTGTGTGTGAGAGAGTGGGTGTGAGTGAGTGAGTGAGAGAGAGAGAGTGTGTGTGAGTGTGTCTGTGTGAGAGAGAGAGAGTGTGTGTGTGTGTGTGTGTCTGTGGAGTGTGTGTGTGAGAGGTGTGTGAGTGAGAGGAGAGAGTGTGTGTGTGTGTGTCTGTTGGAGAGAGAGAGAGAGAGAGTGTGAGTGAGAGAGAGAGTGTGTGTGTGTGTGTCTGTGTGTGTGAGAGAGAGAGAGAGAGAGAGTGTGTGAGAGAGGTGTGTGTCTGTGTGAGAGTGGTGTGTGTGTGAGTGAGAGAGAGTGTTTGTGTGTCTGTGGTAGAGAGAGAGAGAGTGTGTGTGTGTGTCTGTGTGTGTGTGAGAGAGAGAGACAGACTTCCCCGTGTGTGTGTGTGTGTGTGGTGGTGAGTGAGAGAGAGAGAGAGTGTGTGTGTGGTGAGTGTGAGAGAGAGAGTGTGTGTGTGTGTGTGTGTGTGTGAGAGAGAGAGAGAGAGAAAAGAGAGTGTGTGTGTGTGTGTGTGTGTGAGTGAGTGTAGAGAGAGAGAGAGAGAGTGTGTGTGTGTGTGTGGTGAGTGTGAGAGAGAGAGAAGAGAGAGAGTGTGTGTGTGTGTGAGTGAGTGTGAGAGAGAGAGAGAGAGAGTGTGTGTGTGTGTGTGTGTGTGTGAGTGAGTGTGTGAGAGAGAGAGAGAGTGTGTGTGTGTGTGTGTGTGTCGAGTCTCGGTTCCCGGAGCCGCAGGTCGGTTCCCCTCCGGATCAGCGGCGCTCAGTAACAGTCATGTCTTCTCCTTTCGCCTTATCGCGGACTCTGCGCAGAACCGGGAGCTTCCCTTCCGCCAGAACGGTCCGGATTGTGATCCTGGGTCAAGGTGCAGTCGGGAAAACAGGTAGAGACTTCAGATCCTCCACACGGTACCGTATCATCACACCCCTGTGATCCGTATGATGTCCCGCTGACGCGCATGTTCTCTTCCAGCACTCGCTGTGCGCTTCATCACCAGGAGGTTTATCGGGGAGTATGATCCGACTCTGGGTAGGTGTGTGGCTGCTGCACACTTCTCACCAGCTGTGCTCTTCACCCACATCTGGCTGTTTAAAGACAATAAACTCGCTCCTCCATCAGTATTCATCCTGCTTGTTAAATAACACTGCAGTGACACCACGTGACCATGTGATGTCGCTGTTTCCTAATTTAATAACTCGTGTGTTTTAACACGAAAACATATTTTCAGATGTAGGATACTAACTACTGAAAAAAATAGTTCGAATTCACTGTGTTCACTTACTGGATCTAACCCCAGATGTGTACAGTAGTAGTACAGTACTAGGTGTACATTTGTTTTCTTTCTTTCTTTCTTTAAACGACGCCTTCTTCATCCCATTGCCTTCGCCAGTGTCACTTTCGGTAAACTGGATATTTTGGTTGGTGGATTGTTTCTCGACCCGGCAGTGCCACTGAAGTGTCTTATCCCAGAAACCTGGTGGCTTTATCTGCACACACCGCCGCCAGACACTATTGTGTACAGTATGTTCTACTGCTGCGCTAAAACGATCACTTTCCAGGGATGGACAGGGGTGGCTGGTGAACTGTAGATAGCAACAGATGGACTACAGTTGTATACATACTATACAAAGGAAAGTGTAATAAATTCAGCCTTTTAGTTTCCATAGTGCCATAAGGCAGAGCATTCCAGATGAGGTGAAGAGCGGTTATGTGTTTAATAAGAAACCAAAAGATGGTAGTAAAGCAGCAATTCTGCAACCAAAGAACAAATGGCATTTGATTTGTAATGGTAAATCGTCTGATTATTCATCGTAGATGTGTTTTTAATCGTGACTGGTCATGCTTTGGAAACTCAGTAGTTTGGGCTATGCCTGAAATATATCTTAATTACAACGTGTGTGTGTGTATATATGTATTGTGTGTGTGTGTGTGTGTGTGTGTGTGGTGTGTGTTATATATATATATATATATATATATATATATATATATATATATATATATATATATATATATATATAAATATATATATAAAAAAATAGATAGATAGATAGATACAGGTCAAGAGCTTCCGTTAATGTTCTCATCAACCTTCCGAATGGGGAAAAGTATGATCTCTGTGATTTTTTTTTTTTATCTGTGGCGTGGTTGATGGTGCCAGATGGGCTGGTTTTAGTATTTCAGAAACATAACCCACTGGGTGAGCGTCAGTTCTGTGGGCGGAAACGTCTTGTTGATAAGAGATAAGGGATAAGGATATGGCCAGATTGATTTTGAGCTGCCAGGAAGGACATAGTAGCTCACATAATCATTCTTTACACCTGTGGGGAGCAGAAAAGCGTCTCAGAACACACAAAATATCGAACCTTAAGGTGGATGGGCTACAAAAGCAGACGACTACACTGGGTTCCACTCCTGTCAGCCGTGAACAGGAATCTGAGGCTGTCCTAGGCAGAGGCTCGCCCAAAGACCAGACCAGACCAGACCAGACTGGTCATTCTGCTCTGCTTTCTTTCATCAACGAGGTGTTTTAACCTTTTTTTAGTTTATCGCACATCGTTTATTAAGTCTCAGAGATCACACCGTTCCCCATTCTGATGTTTGATGTGAACAAAGATCAGTGAAGCTCTTAAGCTTTATCTGCACATTTTTATGCATTGTGCGGCTGCTACAAGATTGGCTGACTGTATCCATGAGCTGGTGTACATGTGTTCCTACTTAAAGTGGACGGTGTATGTGTTTATATATCATAATTATGATGTATCCTGACTGCATGTAGTGTTTGTAATTGTATATATAACATCTGAGTGAACACAGCACGGATAACGTGTGTATCATTCCTTGTAACAGAGACCATCTACAGACACGAGTTGGCTATTGGAGGTGAACCAGTGAACTTTGAGATCCTTGATACTGCAGGACAGGTGAGAAACATGATGGACAAAATGGGTTTTTCTTACGCAGGTACAATGACGCTTCTTGCTGGTGTTTTGCACTCGGAAAGGTGGTCTCTCTGTCGTGGACACAATGGTCATTCCAGCTGTCTCACTGCACCTCTCACAGCACAGGTTACAAGGACATCACGGATGACCACACTATGATGAGTTAGGTGCCAGAGTTGGGGGTGAATCCATTTTGTTTTATATTTATTCTTTTCCTGAACAGTGTGTTGTGAAGGTCAGTTCATACCCAGTACCGTGAGAGTGAGAAGTCTTCCTCCATTTGCATTAACCTGGCCAATTCCATGTCCACCATGCTCTCCGTTCCCAATCCTGTTCCAAGAGGATTGTGTCGGACTTTAGCAAAGTGATTCTTCTGACTGATAAACGCAGTCCATGGCCTCATTCTCGACAAGTGTGGCAAAGTGTTTCTCGGTTGAGAGATGTGGAGGGCCATCAGCCTTGGAAGAAGTGTGTTCTTGCTTGCCCCATGAGAATGTACCATTCTTTCCAGAAGAAGAAACTCTATAATCCGTTACTTCCTCATTTAAGGGCGTACTCTTCCACCTTGAGCCTGGTCTCAGTCAAGGCAAGGATGTTGTCCCACCTCAGCTAAGCAGAAACCAGAGCTGAACGATTGCATATTACAGGTTGCCAGATTGAGATTTATTGTCTTCTTGTTTTGACCGAAGGGTTATATGTTCCTATTTGGTAACCATTCCACGACTGGGTTTGAGTGGACAATGTTAAGGCTACCTGTACATGGCCCCTCCCCCCAGGGTGGAGCACTGTGGTCCCTAAATAGAGCTGCTGTTCAATGTCAACTGCTAGTGACCATATACCCTGTGCCACTAACATGCAGGAGTCCGACTAGAGGCTTCCAGTCCATTCAAACCTTGCGCCTGTCATCAGACACCTAATCACTGATTGGAAGATTGGTTCCAGATGTTCGTCGCCATGTCGAAGTGGAGCGTGTTCCACACTAGCAGCTCATGACTGTGAGAGGATGGTTCCCAGTAGCAAGGGATTACTCCAAGATGACCGGCACATTTCCCCAGCTGCAGATACACTATATTACCAAAAGTATGTGGACACCTTACCATCACACCCGTATGTGCTTGTTGCAGATCTCAGTCCAGGTTTATTCCCCCTTTTTGTTGTTATAATTGCCTCCACTCTTCTACAAAGGCTTTCCACTAGACTTTGGAGCCTGACTGTGGGGATTTGTGATCATTAAACCTCACGAGCATTAGTAGGATCAGGCTCTGATGTCAGGCGAGGAGGCCAGGGGTGCAGTTCATCCTGAAGGTGTTCGGTGGGGTTGAGGTCAGGGCTCTGTGCAGAAACTGTAATGCTACAGCATACAAAGACATCCTATACAATTGTGTGCTTCCAAGTTTGGGGAAGAACCTCATATTGGTGTGACGGTCAGGTTTTCACAAACATTTGGCCATATAGTGTAACTGCTGGTTCCTCAGTCGTCTGAGAACCACCAGTGTTGCTGTTTTCTTTGGGTATGCTCGCTTTGCCTTTTGTGTCCTCAGACTATCCCACAAATCAGCGGGGCAGTGGTTAGCTGACGCCAGGCCATGGGCTTGCACATCACCTCTGGAGACCACCGTAGCTCCGAGATCCTCTGCCGAGTCCGCATCGAGCCACTAATGTGTGGCCACAAGAATGCCTGACAAAAGCATTGTTGAAGGAGAGGCTTTGTCTTGTCAAGGAAAGACTTGTCCACTAGGTTGTGTCCCTGTTCAATACAAGACTGTAGTCCAGGCACACACGCACAGTACTTCAAAAGCTGTAAAAGAGTAAAACGATAGAAAAGCCAACTGCAAGTGCATAATTGAAATCTACACGATACACACTGAAATACAAGATCGATGTCAGTGATCAGTGCATAATAACCCGATTATTATTCCTGTCGTGTTCCCGTGCAGGAGGAAGACGCGCTGTTGATGGAAGAGAAAATTAAATGGGCCGACGGCTTCCTCGTAGTTTACTCGGTCACGGATCGCTGCAGTTTCGATGAAGTCATGCGCCTGTGCTTCCTGGTGAATCACATCCACGGCAGAAGAAGCTGTCCTGAGTCTCCGCCAGTCATCATCGTGGCTAACAAAAAAGACCTGGAGTTTGACAGGATGGTGTCGGTAGAGGAGGGTGAGAGTTTATCGCACGGCCTCAAACTTCCTCTGCGTGAGATTTCTGTTCGTGACGGCTGGGAAGAGACCGCCAGCGTGTTCCATGCGCTCTACGCAGAAATAGTGCAGCAAATGGACAAATCGCCTCCTTCCTTCAGAAGACGCGGAGTCTCCAGGCTGATGGAGAAAATTCCCAGAATTCACTCCAACGCGGCCCTGGGATCCACAGGCCGTAGTTTCAGCTTCAGTTCCTTTAGAGACCTGCTGCCTGACTGAGAAGTGGGAAAGCTTGGCCAATAAACGACATCTTTTCGTTAATGCCTTTTAGTCGTAAGTAAGTGTTGTAGGCTAAGACAAGCTGGAGACATTGATGTGATGGGTGGCACTAAAGTAGAAGTAATTATACAGTTAATAGGATTATATGAAACTATAACCTACTCGTAGACGTTCACCACACGTTCACCGGACCGTACTCAAAAACGCATCTTTTGTGAATGACTGTTCTAACTTTCGTGCCTTGAGGAACAATTCTGATCTCTGGTGCATGTTTCTGCTCTTTTCAGCTTGCACGTCCGTACCATTAAGTAGTGTTGTGGATTGCTTGGTTTTAGGTGCATTAGGAGCTGGGATGGAGCAGTTTTGAGGAATATTATTATCTTGTGCAGGAGGTGGAACCAAAATATATCTACTTTAATTGTTAATCGTTAAAAATTTTCCTCAGTCATAAAAAAAAAGGCGCTTTGGGCGGGGGGGAAATAGCATGGCATCCATTATTTAACGTCTGTGACAGAAATATTCATGCAATTTTGCTCATAAATGTTCGAGAGGCTTTATCGCAACTGGGCTGAACGAAGCACGAAAATACTTACTGTTTAATTATCATGTATTTAGCGGAGATTATCACCACAAGGCGTCTTTAAGGATTCATTGCTTTTTGGCTTTCAAGAAAGGGTTCTACCTGGAAACACTGCTGTAGGTTTCTACATAGAAGCTTTAAGGGTTCCTGGGGATGGGCTAAACCAAAGAACCCTTAAAGGCGAAAGCATAATCACCTATTGCACCTGCACCTATACCTATAAAGCAAAATGTTTTATAAAAGCCATATAACTGACAATGTTCTGGTCTAGGAGACGTTCATGTCTTTGAACCCGGTCGTTAATTTGGGCTCCTGCTGCACAGTACTTTGGTGCCTTGAGCAACATTCCTGCATGCTTTTAGCTCTTTTTGTTTTGTTTTTTTTTTTTGTTAAAATATTTTTTTTTTTTTCTTGGTTTGTTTTGTTTGGTAAAAAAAAAAAAAAAAAAAAGAAGAATTTGAGTGAAAAAAAAAAAAAAAAAAAAAAAGAGAAAAAAAAAAAAAAAAAAAAAAAAAAAAAAAAAAAAAAAAGTGAAGGCTGAACTGACGGAAAAAAAAAATAATTTTAAAAAATATTTTTTTTTTTTACTTTTCTTTTCTGGGGGGTTTGTCAAAAGCAAATGGGTGGAAATCTAATCTTACCGTAATCGGTCTACATCAGATTGTAGCATCACCTAATAAAGACGCGCTGATCGCAGAGGAACATCAGCAACTCTCAAGGACCTAATACGAAGAAAGACCACCCTTTGAGTTCAGAACAGCTTTCGTTTGCCTTGGGACGCTGCCCTGAATGGGATATTGACATCAATCGTCAAAGAAGATGATCTTCCATTTCTTTGAGGAATGAAGGAGCTGGATATCTACTGGGCAGCCTGTGCTCTAGAACATCATGGAAAGGTTCGGCACTTCATTACAGTCACTCTTGAATAATTTTAGAAGTATGTATAGAAGCATTATCATCAGGAATGAACCATAGTATGCACCTCGTCCTGTTATATAATTATCCAAAGCATGAGAGGTCAGTCCATACCATTCTGCATCCCCCGCTGGATGGAACAGTTGGCAGCAGATGGTATGGGTTGAAGGTATTCTTTGGCTTCATCCAAACATAAATCCGGCCAGATGGAGGAAATCGGGTGAAAGTCTTATCAGACATGGTGGTCAATGGAGTTAATTGTCAGACACCTTTTATAGCTGAAGATGATATCCATCCATCCAGCTTCAGGGTCGCAGGGAACCTGGAGTCTATCCCAGGGAGCATGGGGCACAAGGCGGGGTTACACCCTGGACAGGGTGCCAGTCCATCGCAGGGCGCAATCACATACACACTCATTCATAAACTACGGACAATTTAGACACACCAATCAGCCTACCGTGCAGGTCTTTGGACTGGGGGAGGAAACCGGAGTACCTGGAGGAAACCCCCGCAACACGGGGAGAACATGCAAACTCCGCACACACAGAGCCACGACGGGACTCGAACCCCCGAGGCGAACGTGCTAACCACTAAGCGCCCTGAAATATGATATTTAGAAGTTAATGTATTTAGAACTCACCCATGAAACTTTGTGCTTTAGTCAAGGTCCTTATCAAGAGGTGACTCCTTTGTTTTTGTCCACGCTTTGTAGAGGCCTGCACAGGTATACAATTACAGACAGTAGGCCATCTGTTGTCATCCCCCTTGACCCTGTCCTCTACAGGAGATTACCACCAATCAGCACACAACCATTTTAGTGGTTCTTTACACTGTAAAGTACTAGGATGGGTTCCCTTATAAGTCTGGTTCCTCTCAAGGTTTCTTCCTCATGCCATCTCAGTGAGTTCTTCCCTGCCACGGCCTCCTCTGCCTTACTCATTACAAATCTAAAGGTAAACCGAATTCTGGATACTCTTTAAAGTTGCATTTGTGACCGTTGTTAAAATCATAAATCGAAAAAGCACTAACGGAGTCCTGCTGTGCTAAAATGGTCCACCCCCCAAATATCTGCTCAGTAGTGGTCTCTTTGATTAATGGACAGGGGTAGGGGAGGACTGACATGCACAGTCAGTAACGACAGACTTACAAAGTGACAAATATGAAAGATTTATCCGAGTGAATACATACATAAATAAATAAATAAATGACGTGCCCATTATCCTGTATACTGAAGACACTTAGAGGCGGTTGCTCAGATATTTCGTTAACATCAAGGGCAAAAAATAAGCAAGGGATCACGTTTATAACTGAATCTGTGCAGGCTTTATGTTTATGGAGTGTAATGGCAAACCTGCCACATGATCAGTAAAGCATAAGCCGCGGAGTGTTGATGTTGCTTCTCAGTAAATTCCGGAGTGACTCACTGCTCATAGCTTTGTGTTTAGGCACTGAAGAGCAGCGACTGAAAAGAAAACGCTCATTCAGGCTGAATCGGGGGACTAACCTTTCACACGGAACGTAATTAACCTAATGTTGTTTTCCATTGTAATCGAATGAGGAATTATCTAACATAATACACAATTTTACAACAAAGCGTCTCTATTCAATAATGTGAGCACGGCCCACTGATAAACCTTAAAGATCAGGTGGAAATGATATATACACCATGAATACAGTCCCCTCTGGAAGTACTGGAAGAGCAAGGCCAATACTATTGTTTTCACTACACACTGATGACATTTGGGTTTGAGATCAAAAGATGAGTGAAAAAAGATGCGTCTGGTTGTTAGTACACCAGTGGATTCATTCATTTTCAGGACATTCCAAGTTGTTGTATAGGCTGATTGATTTTCCCCTCGTTCCCCAGCTTCAAAAGGGCTCGCTTTTCTCCGATAAACAGCTCTCTGGTCATCATGTTGGTTTATCCTTTTTAACGACAAGTGCAGTCTTCTCAGGCGAAACCTACGGAGTAGACATTCACTCTTTAAACAAGCAATTTAACAGGCACACCTGGGCGGGGCGTCGGGCGGGTTCGGGAATGGGCGAGTTCGAACAAATAGTCGTTTCACACACGTCTAGATGTAAATATGAGGAAACGAAAGCTGCAATTCTAAACTCTTGTCTCATTCATCTTTGGACGTCGAACCCAATTGTCTTCAATGTATAGCGAAAACAATACAAGTGGCTTTGCTGTTCCAATACATACATTAAATCCCCATTATTTACTTGTTAGCCACATTAGCCTCGAATGTAAAGTAAAGCAAACTACGTAGGCTGCTCTTTATCGGTTGGGGTAAGGGGAAATGTTGGTGTAAATATGGCCCTCTACATTTCCGAGCATGGCTGTGTCTCTGGCCTGGGAGTGAGCAGTCTTCAATGGGCATTATGGGCATTCATCACGCCAATCTAGCCTTGTTTACATTCTAATTACACTTGTTCTTTGCGACACCTGACGTCACTCCCTCTAACAGCCCATTAAGTGCTGATTACATGTATGAGATATCCAAGACTCACATTCATAATCGCTTTATTAACGCAGCACTGCTCTCGCATGAAATCAGATGAAACTCCTGATTAGATACCGTCTGTCAGACTGACTGGGATTCAGATTCATTAATGCAGGAATTAGTCTGCTAGCTTTGTTTCCCCTACTGCTAAACAGTCAGAGGGAGACAAGTAGTACTGTTGGGTAGCAAAGGTCAGCGTGGCTATCTCAGAGCTCAGGGGTCTCCAGTTCCATCCTGAGCTCAGGGTTTTTTTCCCCCCCAGGTTCTCCACTTTCCACCAAATAAACACGGCTGGAAGGCGAACTGGTTCTGCTAACTTGCCCCTAGGTGTGAATGTGTGCGCATGGTGGTAAGATAAACCGGTGTCACATCCAGGATGTATTCCCACCTCATAAGCTCGGGATCCACTGTGACCCTGACCAGGACAAAGCAGTTATGACACATGAATGAATGCAGGAAGCAGCAACAATGACTCACAACAACTCCCAAGCCTTCATAAAGGACGTTATTGAATACTCTCACTGCGGTTCTTGTAGAGAGACGGAGCACAATGTATTATGTGTGAAGAGCTTAGAGAAGCGTGTGTCAAGTGGGCGAGTGATCTAATCAGGATGGAAGGAGGCTCGTTAATCAAGACAAGTGCTCCCTGTCTTATTTTCCACACGAAGTAATAAAATGCCGTGTTTACGCTTTCCCATGATCATAAGGTGGGGTTTTGTTTCATTTAGCAGAAACAGCGACCAGGTAAAGATCAAAGGAGTCTACACATGCTGGGCTAGGGAAGGGTGAGTGGGGTTGACATTTCTAAGCCAATCAAAAGGCCTATTGCATGTTAAAGTGGGGGCAGGGATTTATAGGGAAAGCCTGTTGGCCTAGAACCGGGCCTCATTAATCAACCTTGAACAATTCGTGACGTGTTTACAGAAGAAAATCGTTATCCGTGATTATCCGTCAATTCACGGACGGATGGGACGGCTTTATAGGCTACTACGTGCTCCGGTGGATTTACGACAAACCAATGGAAACCTCGCCTTCAGTTCCATATAATCTGCGTGGATTACTGCGCTTCTAGATCTGGAATATACAGTCGAAGTTAAAGTTTTTTTTTTTTATAGCCGTGAGCCTTAAACAAATGCCTCTGCTGATGGAAGATTTCACACTCGCTTATTATTATCTGGTTTAATAACACCTGTGGTGTACCGGGTGTATATTTAGCTTACGCCCAAGTATCTTGGTAACTAAAAAAAAACCAAAAACAAAAACCCAGCAGATTAGTGAGATGAGCGTCACATTGTAGTTTAATTGGCAATAAAAAAAAAAACCCATCTGAAAGGTGGGAACAGAGCATGCTCTCAGAAACAGACAACAGAAACACGGTCACACGGCAACAGTCTGAAGGAACACACACACACACACACGTTGAAGGCACGTGGAGAGCTGGCAGTGGCCGAGCCATGACGTTATTTTAAAAAGGAAAAAGTCAAACACTTTCAAAGCACTTGCTACTGATTTGTTTGTGGATCTGCTGCTGAGGCTTCTGAAGAGGAGTTAGGCTGCCGTCCCCTGAGAACTGATTTATTCTAGAACGAGATCGACCAAATACTGAAATCTTTCCTCTCCAGAACACTCGAGAGTCTCAGCTGTACTACAGTCCAAGGCACTTGCTTCACCTCAGGTGCAGGGCAGGACGGACTTCTGTCCAGCTACGTTACTACGTTCCCCTCCCTTTAATACAGGGGTTTCTGTCTGCGTTTGGTGTGTAGAAATAACTGTTTTGTAAAAAAAAAAAAACCCCAAAAGCAACAAAAAGTCTTGTATACAGTATATCGGAAAGGCCTGATTTAAGGATTAGCCAAGAGCAAATGTAGAGGAGAAAAGGTCACTTAAGTACAGGAGTAAAAAATAAAGGTTTCATCGGGACATTTACACTGTACACAGAGTTAACTTTGATGTATGTACGGATAGATGTGAAATGAGCTACATCAGACCGTTAGGAGTGCGTCAGGGAAAGTGCGAGAGGGGGGACGGGGGACGGGGACGGGAGACGAGTGGCGGTCCCGATGGGATACAGCGGTGATCAGAACTGTTCTGAAAGCAGCTCACACAGCCTCTGAGACACGGTGTCTCGACTGGTCCTCAATGTCAGCCGGTACATCTGTGCAGGAAAGAAGACAGGAAGAGGGTCAGGTTCATTTCCTTACTGATTGTGTACCTGTGTGTGTTACTGATTGTGTACTGTGTGTGTGTGTTACTGATTGTGTACCTGTGTGTGTGTTACTGATTGTGTACCTGTGTGTGTGTTACTGATTGTGTACCTGTGTGTGTGTGTTTTACTGGATTGTGTACCTGTGTGTGTGTACTGTGTGTGTGTGTTACTGATTGTGTACCTGTTGTGTGTGTGTACGTGTGTGTGTGTGTGTGTGTGTACCTGTGTGTGTGTGTGTGTGTACCTGTGTGTGTATGTTACTGATTGTGTATGTGTGTGTGTGTACCTGTGTGGTACCTGTGTGTGTATGTTACTATTGTGTACCTGTGTGTGTGTGTGTACATTGTGTGTGTGTATGTGTGTATATGTGTTACTGATTGTGTACCTGTGTGTATTTGTGTGTACCTGTGTGTGTGTATACATGTGTTACTGATTGTGTACCTGTGTGTGTGTGTGTGTGTACCTGTGTGTGTGTGTGTGTGTGTGTTACTGATTGTGTACCTTGTGTGTGTGTGTGTGTGTGTGTTACTGATTGTGTACCTGTGTGTGTGTGTGTGTGTGTGTTACTGATTGTGTACCTGTGTGTGTGTGTGTGTGTACTGATTTGTGTACCTGTGTGTGTGTGTGTGTGTGTGTTACTGATTGTGTACCTGTTGTGTGTGTGTGTGTGTGTGTGTTACTGATTGTGTACCTGTGTGTGTGTGTGTACCTGTGTGTGTGTGTGTATTATTTTTGTGTGTGTGTGTGTTACTGATTGTGTACCTGTGTGTGTGTGTGTGTTACTGATTGTGTACCTGTGTGTGTGTGTTACTAATTGTGTACCTTGTGTGTGTGTGTGTGTTACTGATTGTGTACCTGTGCTTGTGTGTTAGGCTCTAATCTCAGCAGACAGCCGACTTGTATCGTCTTTGTGTGTATAACGCCGGCGCCAACGAAATTAGAAGGATTCGGGTCTACTCCATCTAGCAGCGCTGTTCCGAACCCGATAATCTATAACACACACACACACACACACACACACACACACACACACACACACACACACACACAAGTCAGAAGTTTAAAAAACAGGTCCCTGTAGTGGCGTTGTAGATAAACGAGGACTTGTTCGGTTAGTCCAATAAACGCAGAAGTAAACCTAATTTAGCCGTGCGTTCCCTGAGGTTGTAGTTACCTTGGCCTTGGTGATCTCTGTGTCCATGGAATGCTTAGCCTTGAAGATCTTTTGCACCTCCTGCTGAGGACTGTAAGGGGGGAAGGGGGACAACTACAGTTGATAAATCACATGGAAACAATCTTTAATTATGATTCAACACCTCATCTTCTCCTCAGGAGTTTGTGGTCCTGACACGCCCCCTACTGGATATAGCTTGTAATTCTTCCGATACACAAAAAGGTAAACAGAACAGATGTGGTCAGGTCTGTTCACATGTGAAAGAAAAACTACATTTGTTCTTTGTTGACGTGTCAGTCTTCTGCCATTTTGCTCCAGGACCTGATATTCGTGCGTTTTCTCCGATACTAGTTCTGCTGGAACGTTCTCTATTGCATGAGCAGTGCTTACGTTACGCTGAGCTGCTTCCAGCGCTGAAAGAACTCCTGAGACGTCATTTCCGGGGCTGGAAGAACTTGTTCAAGGTGATGGGAAGTCGAACCGAGATGTTCTGCATGCTGCCTCCGTACCTGTAGTGGAGGTGCGATATGAAATGAGAAAGACCATCGGTAGATTATTACTAAGAATATTACTCGGGAAGTTCTAGTAACACCACACAACCCCCACCTGAAATTTATGTTGAGCACTGGCGTGTTCAGAAGTCGGACAAGCACTCGGTGTTGAGGACCTGCTGAAGCTGAGCTCCTCCGTCGCATTACAGGATTCGGACGCTTTGGTGTGAACGTTCAGCTGTGAATGGAGGGATTAAGGACACAACTGAAGACTTGCGCCGCACCTAGTGGACGGATATCCCAAGACACTTTCGACGCAGTGGCAGAAAAATGATGACGTTAGTATATTCTATAAAAGGATATGATCACTGAGGGCATCATGGCACACCACAGAAGCGGAGAAATTCACAAACTGGGTGGAGGTTTTGTTTCCGTAGAACGCGTACATACGCGCCTGAAACATCACAGGAATATCACGTTATATCAGACATGCCATCGAAACTCAGCACATGCACGACGCAGCACAGCACAGCAAGCACCTCTATTTGCAAGGAAATCTGAAAGATCTCTATCTCACGATCAGGCATTCACAACTATGACATGCTAGCACATGCGAAGCTCCATAAAACTAGGCTGCATTACTCAACACAATCAATGCTGTTTAGGTGCATTTGGTTATAAAAGCTCAAATAAAAATTTTGAAAAATATTAAGCGGCGTGTGTGTGTGTGTGTGGGGAGAGAGAGAGAGAGAGAGAGAGAGAGATTCGAGGCACATACCCAAGTTCTGTCTGAATTCAGACTTTGGGGCGATCTGCAGCAGCTGGTTCTCATACAGGACGTTGCGTTGTTCTTACACACAAACCTGAAACCACACAAAACATCCCTTTTACTAACAAGCATAGAATAGCCAAACATATAGTGAACTCAAAACGAACACCATTATTAAAAACGGCACACAAGTCATCATCGAAGTTATAAAGTCTATGAGAGCGGGATATAAAATGAGTGGATTTGGAACCGCAGTATCTGGTAAAAGGATATGATGTGGAGAAAAAACAAACAAACAAACAAACAGGGCTAATCTGCAATGACGAGACGTACGAAGGCGGAAACTATTTGTAATTAAAAAGGTTTAGAAAAAACACAAATGGTTTGAATTGAGATATTTAATGAAAATATAAACGATTCTAGCATGATCTGACTGAAATGAAAACAGAAATATTGAAAGATATTTTGCTGTACAAAAACTATTATTATTTGGAAACATTTGGAAACTTGGGGACTTGAAGAAATGGAGGGTCATGGAAAGGTCGAAGCCAAAGCCTGGATCTGAATCCCACGGAAATGTTGTAGAAGGATGTGAAACGAGCAGAACATGCAAGAAACCCCTCAAACATCTTACAACTGAACGAATATCGCGTGGAAGAGTGGTCACAAATCTGGTGGACAAACTACGCGAAAAGCCTACAGGAAGTTATTATTGCTAAAGGAGGCAATACTAACTTCTGAGGCCAAGGGTGTACTTACTTTCTTTTTTGCTTTTGCTGAAGTATATTGACTTCATTAATAGGCACTGTTTCAAAGATGATCAATGGTTGGCTCTTCCAAATATGTCAAACAACGCCGACAATTTCCATGGGGGTGCACTTATTTTTTCACATGATGTATAGTTATTGAAATGCTGTTCAGTACTGTTAGTTTGCGCGGCGTGATTATTTCCGTGAAGGTGCGCGTGCGCAGTATGAAGGGAACTGATCTGGGGTTGAAGCGCACCTTGAGAGGTTCTCCTCGATGATGGGTGTAGAGGAACGGAAACTGGCTGCAGGCAGGTTTTCGGAGAACACGTCCACGAGCAGGCTGCCCGTGCTGGAGGCCACTGGAGCACTGGTGGAGTTCAGAGTTGTGCTGTTTCCCAAACTCAGAAGGTCAGAAGGAGGAGAAGCGTTCACCTGGAAGAGATTATTGCCAACGTTTTCCATGTGGTTATTCATCTGCAGACGCTACAAACTTCATGGGAGGTGAGCAACACAGGCAACATTACAGAAGACGAACCATGCCGTTTATAAACAAGCGGTTCTAATGATCGCTAGCCTTTACCTAGGGTTTGAATTTCTCAAACCATGCGGTTTACACACAAGCATTCCGTTATAAAATGTCCGACACTGGCATTGACCCGTGTGTCTTTCAGGTCAGAAAGATTTTTCCCTCAACATACATTTTCTTTCACTCGATCATTCATTAAAAGTTTCGTCCGCCTGCTGATTTAATCTACAGCAGGATTTAATCAGGGGGTAACTGCACACGAGCGCAAACCTCACGTCCGTTAGGGATCACACACTAAACCCACACCATGCAGGGACCTGGTAGAAAGTGGCAGCAGAAGTGCGACGTGCACAAGCCTGAAGTGATAAGAGGGAGAGAGGCGCGTTCAGGGTGGAGGAGATGGGAACTGGGCGTGGTCTGTTGATTGGGGGTGTGGCTTTAGCCAAAGCTTCACAAGCAAATGGTGAAGGAGAGGGCTGAAGAGTAAAAAGAGAGAAAGGAAATTTCACTTGAAACCCCTGTCCATTATAAAAGCAAGACAACTGACAAGGTTCCAGATCCAGAAAACATTTCTCAAACAAATAAACACCACGGCTGTTCCAGGAGGATTCATCAAACCCAACCACCGCAGAAGCACAGCTTATAGCTTATGGATGCTGAGATCGTACAGACCTCCTAACCGTGACTTAATCTTAAAGAAAGAAAGAAAGAAGAAAGTAAAGCTAAAATGATAAGAGGGAGAATGCAGAACTACAACAGTTCATCGGGAGTCTCCTCAGTAAAGAGGAGAGCGAGCAGTACGGGGACTCCCGATGAACTGTTCTAGTTCTGCTTTCTCCCTCTTATCATTTTACCCCCCTCCCAACCCCCCAACTCTCCTCCGAACCCCCCAACTCTCCTCTCCAACCCCTCCCAACCTCCCTTTCCTCTCCCAACCCCCCAACTCTCCTCTCCGAACCCCTCCCAACCCCCTACTCTCCCAACCCCCCAACTCTCCTCTTCTTCTCCCAACCCCTCCCTCTCCCAACTCTCCTTCCCAACCCGCCCCAACCCCCTCTCCTCTCCCAACCCCTCCCAACTCTCCTTCCCAACCCATCCCAACCCTCTCTCCTCTCCCAACCCCCCAACTCTCCTCCTCCGAACCGCCCTCCCAACCCCCTCTCTCTCTCCCAACCCCCCAACCCCCTCCTCCAACCCTCCCCAACCCCTCTCCCTCCCTCCCAACCCCCAACCCCTCTCCTCTCCCAACCCCCCAACCCCTCTCTCCCAACCCCCCAACTCTCCCTCTTCTCTCCCAACCCCTCCCTCTCCCAACTCTCCTTCCCAACCCGCCCCAACCCCCCTCTCCTCTCCCAACCCCCTCCCAACTCCCCTTCCCAACCCATCCCAACCCCCTCCTCTCCCGACCCCCCAACTCTCCTCTCCCGAACCGCCTCCCAACCCCTCTCCCTCCCAACCCCCAACCTCCTCCAACCCTCCCAACCCTCCCTCCTCCCAACCCCCAACTCTCCTCTCCTAACCCCTCCCAACCCCTCCTCTCCCAACCCCCCAACTCTCCTCCGAACCCTCCCAACCCCCCAACCTCCCTCTCCCAACCCCCCAACTCCCTCCAACCCCTCCCAACCCCCTCTACCTCCCAACCCCCAACCTCCCTCCTCTCCCAACCCCCTCCCTCTCCCAACCTCCCTTCCCAACCCGCCCCAACCCCTCCTCCCTCCCAACCCCTCCCAACCCCTCCCTCCTCCCAACCCCCCAACTCTCGTCTCCGAACCCCTCCCAACCCCTCTCCCTCCCAACCCCCCAAACTCTCCCCTACCAACCCCCCAACCTCTCCTCTACCAACCCCCCAACCTCCTCTACCAACCCCAACTCTCCCCTACCAACCCCCCCAACCCCCTCCCTCTCCCAACCCCCCAACTCCCCTCTCCTCAACCCCTCCCAACCTCCTCTCCCTCACCAACCCCAACTCTCCTCTCCCAACCCCCTCTCCCTCCCAACCCTCCCCAACCCCTCCCTTCCCAACCTGTCCCAACCCCCTCCCCCTCCCAACCCCTCCCAACCTCCTTCCCAACCCCTCTCCTCTCCCAACCCCCCAACCCTCCTCCTCCGAACCCCTCCCAACCCCCTCTCCCTCCTCCCCAACCCCACCAACTCTCCTCTCTCAACCCCTCCCTCTCCCAACCCCCAACTCCCCTCCCTCCCAACCCCTCCCAACCCCCACCAACTCTCCCCTCCCAACCCCTCCCCCTCCCAACCCCTCCAACTCTCCCCTCCCAACCCCTCCCCTCCCTCCCAACCCTCCTCTCCCTCCCAACCCCCTCCCCTCCTCAACCCCTCCCAACTGTCCTTCCCAACCCGTTCCCAACCCCCTCCTCTCCCAACTCTCCTTCCCAACCCCTCCCAACTCTCCTTCCCAAACCCTCCAAACCCCTCTCCTCCCAACCCCTCCCAACTCTCCTTCCCAACCCTCCCCTCCCAAATCCTCCCAACTCTCCCTTCCCAACCCCCCAACTCTCCCTCCTGAACCCCTCCCAACCCCTCCCTCTCCCAACCCCCACCAACCTCCCTCTCCCAACCCCCACCAACTCTCCCTCTCCCAACCCCCCACCCAACTCCCTCTCCCAACCCCCAACTCTCCCAACCCCCCAACTCTCCTCCCAACCCTCCCCCAACTCTCCTCTCCCCAACCCCTCCCCCCAACTCTCCCTCTCCAAACCCCCCTCTCCTTTCCCAACCCTCCCTCCCAACCCCCCAACTCTCCTCTCCCAACCCCTCCCACCCCCTCTCCTCTCCCAACCCCCGGCCAAACCTCCTCTCCCAACCCCCCCCTCCCTCCCAACCCCCCAACTCTCCTCTCCCAACCCCTCCCAACCCCTCTCCTCTCCCTCCCTCCCAACCCTCCCTCTCCCAACCCCCTCTCTTCCTCCCCTCCCAACCCCTCCGAACCCCTCCCAACTGTCCCTCCCAACCCGTCCCAACCCCCTCTCCTCTCCCAACTCTCCTTCCCAACCCCTCCCAACTCTCCTTCCCAAACCCTCCAAACCCCTCTCCTCTCCCAACCCTCCCAACTCTCCCTTCCCAACCCCTCCCTCTCCCAAATCCTCCCAACTCTCCTTCCCAACCCCCAACTCTCCCCTCTCCTCTGAACCCCTCCCAACCCCTCCCCCTCCCAACCCCCACCAACTCTCCTCTCCCAACCCCCACCAAACTCTCCCTCTCTGAACCCCTCCCAACCCCTCTCCCTCCTCTCCCAACCCCCCACCAACCTCTCCTCTCCCAACCCCCACCAAACACTCTCCTCTCCCAACCCCCTCACCAACTCCCCTCCCCCAACCCCCTCAACTCTCCCAACCCCCCAACTCTCCCTCTCCCAACCCTCCCCCCCAACCTCCTCTCCCAACCCCCCCTCCTCTCCCAACCCCTCTCCTCTCCCAACCCCCCAACTCCTCTCCCTCTCCCAACCCCCTCCCAACCCCTCTCCTCTCCCAACCCCCCAAACCTCCCTCTCCCAACCCTCCCAACCCTCCTCCTCCCAACCCTCCCAACACCCCTCTCCTCCCCCAACTCCCTCCTCCCAACTCCGGGCCCCACCCCCCCCCCAACTCTCCTCTCCCAACCCTCCCAACCTCGTGTCCTCTCCCAACCCCTCCCAACTCTCCTTCCCAACCCTCCCAACTCTCCTTCCCAACTCCCTCCCAACTCTCTCCTTCCCAACCCCTCCCAACTTTCCTTCCCAACCCTCCCACCCACCCCCTCCCTCCTCCCAAACCCCTCCCAACCCCTCTCCCTCTCCCCACCCTCCCAACTCTCCTTCCCACCCTCCCAACTCCTCCTTCCCCACCCCCTCTCCTCTCCCAACCCCTCCTTCCCAACCCCTCTCCCAACCTCTCCTTCCCAACCCCTTCCCAACCCCTCTCCCAACTCCCTCACCCAACCCCTCCCAACCCTCCCTCCCCCAACCGACCCTCTCCTCTCCTCCCAACCCTCCCAACTCTCATTCCCAATCCTTCCCAACCCCCTCCCCTCCTCCCAACCTCTCCTTCTCCCAACCCCCTCTTCAACCCTCTCCCAACTCTCCTTCCCAACCCCTCTCCTCTCCCAACCCCCCAACCCCCGAGACAAAGTAGACTCTAAAACCTGAAGAACCCACCTTGAGTTCGTCGTTAGCTGTGGCGTGTTCGGTGCTATTCCCGCTAACGCTAGCACTGCGCTCCTTTCGACTTCTCGGCCCACCTCGTACGGTTCCTGATCCCTTCTTCTTCTTCAGCTTAGCCAAGATGGAGGGATTCTCGCTCGGGGAAAGGCGTGCATCTCCTCCAACACTGTGGCCTTTTGCAAAGCAAGAAGCAGAGAAATCTCTCACACAGGGCAAGTCGTTTCTTGAAGGACCCCCGCAGTTACAGAGGTTTATTTACACTGGCGTCTACAGTAAATAAGCAGCTTGAATTTGACTCAAGTTGAAGAGAAACATCTGATGTTGATCAGCGTGTACCAGTATATCGGGTGCTGGCGCATGCAGCTGAGGCGCAGGTACCGACAGCACGCTGCTGCAGCTCCACATCGGCGTTCGCAGCTGACTGTCTGAACGGGCACCTCCTGTATGGTGCCCTTCACCTCGGGAAAAGGTTGATGAACTTGACGACGCTGAAAGGAGCAGAGCGCGAAAGTGGGAACCGAACACAGGTGGAACTTCGAGTGGAGGAGGTTAAACTGAATAAGTGGACTGAAAGAGGCGGGGGGGGAGAGGAAAAAGATTAGGTATAGGTACAGATTACAGGAGATTTCCTAGAAATAAAACTAAAGCTACCTTGAGGCTGGTCTCCGCTATAAGAGATTTAACCCGCCCAGAAGTGTAGCCGCCCACTTTACTAGGAGTTTTCATGGCAGGCTGGAGCCTGCAGAGCCTGTGGAGGACATGCATTTTTTTCTTCTCAAATTAATCAACACTTTCTGACCAATCGGAATCAATTTAGCACGAGGATTAAACAGACAGGAACAGGTAGGGAATGCTGCATAAGCACGCTAAGCCGGGAGGATCAGTCAAGAGTGGAAGTGTGACGACACAGAAGAACAGCTACAGACGGGAAGTACTATGAAAAAGAAGAGAAGAGTTATAGAAGGGGCGGAGTCGGAGCGGATACCTCGAACACGTCTGGTTCTGCTATCCCCTGCACGCCATCTCGTTGATGACGCATCTGAATGACTCGGTACCAAACTTCCTCGCTACGTAATCCCCGCAATGCGGATCAGGTTCAGGATGGTGTCCACGCACCACGTGTAATCCACATGCATTCTTTCTGCCACGGATTGCCACTTTCAAAACCTGGCACCATGTCAAGATGAGAGAAAAAAAGAGAGAGAGAGAGGAAAGAATGACAAATTATATATAAAATACATGGAAAAATCTAGACATGTTAGACAACACCCTCTACTAACTGAAGACACTGGTGGAAGAGAGACGGGAGGAGGAGGAGGAGGAGATTATAAACACAAACTTACAATCTCTCTCTGATGGAGTAATCGGGCCGCCTCTAGGTAGCTGGAGCATCTCTTGCAACTATCTGTTTGGCGTGCTAAGCGCGTCGCATATGGCTAAGAAGATCCACAGCACGCTGCCTCACACTCCACATCACGCCGGTCTGAGTACCACATATTTGTTTAGGTGATGGAGCGCTCTCAGCACAGCTGTTACCGGTTCTGTGAGAAATGAAGGGGTTTACCTTTAGCGTTGATTACGAGGTGCCATGTGGGTTTTTACAGCCTGTGGGGAAAACTCTGAACCTCCGAGTGCACATGCTCTCCAGGGCCAGGTAGCGCAGGTTGGTCTCTCGGTGCTGAAGGAACTGACCCAACTGATTACAGGCTCGAACCAGCAGGGTGGGCTCACTGGGAGTGGGGGAGAGAGAGAGAGAGAGAGAGAGAGAGGGGAGAAAATCATAGCAGTACTGGCTGAGGAGTAGGGATGTCATGAGACCCCGTACTTCGTACCAAGTTGGTACCGCTCTAATGAATGTACAGAGGGTACTGGAACTGAAGGGGGCAGCAAATACGCCGCAAGTGTTTTAGCCAGTCCACAAGCGGCTAAAAAGAACGCTTATAAGCAATACGAAAAACTACAGAAGATTAGCGTTAGCTTTAACAAGTTTAGCGGTTTCCCCGTAAGCGAATCGACCCATCGCTCATTTCAAAACAAAGTGAAGAAACATCTGAATTTGGCAGGCACCTGAAAGACGGTCCCATGTTAGGTTTGTTTGAGGCAGCGGCACTGTGGCCGTGAAACCAGCTAATAAACCGGGCTGTGAAATCCACGTAACGTTAGCGAGCAGCCAGTTCTTTGTTAACGACGCTAACACACTGCAGTGTTCTAAACTACCTCCTAATGTTCCACCAGGAATCTCCGTACATTCTGAGTGTAAGGTGTGTGTGTGTGTGTGTGTGTGTGTGTGTGTGTGTTTAGGCATGCACCTTAGCACTTATTAGTCATTTTCAGACAGTGGTTTGATAAAATATCTCTTTTGCCAGTATCAGCCAGAGGAGGATGTCCTCCAGGAGTTTTTAGTTATTTGTCTGTGTAGTGCTTTACAGTGTGTGTGTTTCTCACGAGTACCAGCAACTTGGAAATACATCTACAGCAAATCATCAAATCAGAGAGAGAGAGGAGAGAGAGGGAGGAAGGCAGAGACAGTGAGGAAAAGAGAACAAGCAAGGAGAGAGAGAGAGAGAGGAGAGGGAGGCAGGAGGTCAGTGAGGAAGAGAGAGAGAGATGCAGGAGGCCAAATACTGTGAGAGAGAGAGAGAGAGAGAGAGAGAGAGGCAGGAGGTCAGATACTGTGAGGAAGAGAAAAAAAAGAGAGAGCGAGAGAGAGAGAGAGGCAGGAGGCTAGATACTGTGAGGAAGAGATAAAAAAGAAAGAGAGAGAGAGAGAGAGAGAGAGAGAGAGAGAGAGGCAGGAGGCCAGTGATACTGTGAGGAAGAGATAAAAAAAAAGAGAGCGAGAGAGAGAGAGAGGCAGGAGGCGAGGATACTGTGAGGAAGAGATAAAAAAAAGAGAGCGAGAGAGAAAGAGAGAGAGAGGCAGGAGGCCAGGGATACTGTGAGGAAGAGATAAAAAAAAGAGAGCGAGAGAGAGAGAGAGAGGCAGGAGGCCAGATACTGTGAGGAAAAAGATAAAAAAAGAGAGAGGAGAGAGAGAGAGAGAGGCAGGAGGCCAGATACTGTGAGAGAGAGAGAGAGAGAGAGAGAGAGAGAGGCAGGAGGCGGAGATACTGTGAGGAAGAGATGAAAAAAAAGAGAGCGAGAGAGAGAGAGAGGGGAAGAGAGAAAAAGAGAGAGAGAGAGAGGGGGGGAGAGAGAGAGCAAGAGAGCGTGAGAGAGTGAGGAAGAGAGAGAGGGAGAGAGAGAGAGAGAGGGAGAGAGTGAGGGAGGGAGAGAGAGAGGGAGAGAGAGAGAGAGTGAGGGAGGGAGAGAGAGAGGGAGAGTGAGGGAGAGAGTGAGGTGCGAGGGAGAGGGAGAGAGAGAGAGAGTGAGAGAGAGGAGGAGCAGGGAGGAGAGAGAGAGAGAGAGAGAGGGAGAGAGAGAGAGTGAGAGAGAGGGAGAGAGGGAGAGAGTGGGTGAGAGAGAGAGAGTGAGGGAGAGAGCGAGGAGAGAGAGAGGGAGGCAAGAGCGAGGGAGACGGGAGAGAGCGAGAGATGAAATGCGAGCAGAAAGACAGAGTTTCCAGTAGTGATTAGACCGGAGTCAGGGGTGCGGTGAAGGACCGAGCATGAACCTGTCGTGGTGGATGATGAGAGCGATGGCCTCGAACAGCACTGCGTTCTTGGCATTGGAGTGCTGCACTTCTTGGATTTGGGAGGCTCCTGCGCTTTGTTCAGGATGGTCTCCAGGCACCTCGGTGAGGCGTCCACGAATCGCCGCGTCCTCTGGAAACCACACCCAGTTCAACTGAACCACTGCACCACTCAGCAGGGATTTAGTGACTGCATCAGGAGACTAATACATTCAACGTTTAGAACCTTTAAAAACTGAGCACACAGAAGCCTTTTCTTTAACCAGAACGAGGTTTAACGAGAGCCACACGGCTCACAGGACGGAGTGATGAGAAATGTGCTGTATTATTATTTTAGCAACTAACAAGTGTTTAAAATCCAAAACTCCCCAGCCAGGTTTCCCTGAACCTTCCATGGTGGTTATTCCGGGCCGCTTGTTGTGTGACTGTTCTGCTCTATTTAAGGCTTCTATGGTGTTCCACAGCTGTTCCTCGCTGCCCAACACTTGGACCTACAGCAGAGCTGCTTATCTGTGTTTAATCATACTGAAACATTTCCAGAGCTCAGCCCCCGTGTTTCACGCCGAAAACTCGGAGAGTTTAAAAGTCCAGTGAACTGGGTCCTATAAAACCCCCTGACCACGTGAGGTAATTGAACGTTCCCAGCGTAGCCCCTACAAAAGAGTTAAGGAGGTGGTTTTTCTCCCCTACTATGTACGGGTGCATGCATGTGCAGGGGCACAAAACGTCGCACGCCATTAGAACCTTACAAATTAACATGGTGCCTATTAGCGATATAAGCAGCGATGAAAACACGACACGAAGAATGTGGTGAAAGAACAGCAGGAAGCAACTTACGAAGTAGAGGACCGTAATTTAGTTCACTTTCATCACACATACACACACACACACACACAACAGCTCAGTAACAGTATGTTGGACACCTTGAACACACACACACCTGCTACCTGGTGGTGGATAACACTGCAGTAGGCGAGCATTTTGACTGAAGCCACGGAGCTGCTACAAATAATAATACGTAGTCCTGCAGGTCAGTGGATGCTGACGGAGATCTGAGAAGGAAAGGAAGAAGAAAAACAAATCG